>KN190424.1:224521-328483 GCA_000164785.2 Choloepus hoffmanni | reverse complement strand
AAAATAAAATAACACTTCTGAAATTATACAAAGGAAGCAGTCATTTACTACAGCAAATTCTAAGCCTGGACCTGATTTTATATATATATATATATTTCCAAATTTATGAAAGTTTTAATAAACAAATACACCAACAATAAGGTGAAAAAAATAACTCAGCAATATGCTGCTTACAAGAGATTCATCTTAGACCTCATGACACAAAGGGACTGAAAGTGAGTGGATGGATAAAAATATTCCACACAAATTTCAATCAAAAGTATGCTTGGATAGCTATACATATATCAGACAAAATAGTCTTTAAATGTAAAACTGTCATAAGAGATAAGGGCACTATATATTTTAAAAAGGGATAATTCACCAAGAAAAATAATTATAAATGTTTATGCAAACAATCAAAGAGTCCAAAATGCATAAGAGAAACATTGACTAAACTTAAGGGAGCAGTAGACACATCTACAATAATATTTGCAAACTTCCATACACCACTCTCTTCTATAGATAGAACTAGACAGAGGACAAGCAAGGAAATTGAGAACTAAGCAATACAATAAATGACTTAGAGTTAATTGACATATATAGATCATTATATCCCAAACTACCTGGATATACATTCTTCTCTAGTGCATATGGAACATTTTCTACGATAAATCATGCATTGGGCACAAAACAAGTCTAAATTTAAGAAGAATGAAATTATTCAAAGCACATTATCTGAACACAGTGGAACACAACCAGAAATCAACCAGCACCAAGAAACCAGATCTTCCACAAATACATGGAAGTTAAACAAAACACTCCTAAGCAACCAGTGGGCCAAAGAAGGAATTGCAAGAGAAACTCATAAATATCTAGAGTTGAATGTAATTGAGAATACAACATATCAAAATCTGTGGGATGCAGTGAAGGCAGTTCTGTGAGGGAAGCTGATAGCTCTAAATGCATATATCAGAAAGCAAGAAAGAGCTAAAACTAGAGACCTAACAAGATAACAAGGCTAGAGAATGATAAGCAATGTTACCCAACAATGTCACTGAATACAAGTTAAGGAAAATTTTTGTTATAATCATGAAGTAAAGAAAGAAGCCCCCAACATTTTTCCTGGGGCTGATAAGGATATTGGGAGATTCTGCTGACACTAAAAAAGCTTTCTAAGAATCCAGTTCTGCAAGATGGAGATTCACATCTACCACATTATCCTTCCACCTGACACTCAAGTACCCACAAGACTACTTTCCTCTGCCTGCTGGCTTCTAACCTGGGTGAAAATCTCAAGGATCCAGGTGTGCACAGGGACTTGATTGTGGAATGGGACAGACTTACAATGTATCTCCTTGTCCCCAGGGGTGCTATGCAAGCTGACAATGCAAGAGATGTGCCCAGGGCTGGAGAAGCCCTCACGGACTATCTTCCTCAGCTGTACTGTCTCTGGGGGCTCCATCACCAGCAGTAACTATTGGAATTGGATACACCAGCGTCCTGAAAACGGGCTGGATTAATGCGGTCCTGGAGTGGGAGCACCTACTATAACCCAGTCTTCCAAAGCCACAACTCCATCACCACTGCTGTGTTCAAGAATGAGTAGTATCTGCAGCTGAGCTCCATGAGTGCTGAGGACATGGCAATGTTATCATGTGTGAGACACACAGTGAGCAGAAGGCAGTGTGAACGGTGTCTTTAGATACAGACATCCCCTGCAGGAAGGGGATGGTGTGCAGGGGCCTTTTGGGACCAAAAAGGACAGGACTCAGCCCCAGAAACAGGTGCAGGGTGGAGAAAGGTTTCCTGTCAGGGTCCAGGACTTCCTCTCCCCTTAAACTTATTTCCCTGAAGATTTGCCTTCCCCTTGCTGTACTTTCATTTCAGTTCCCACTGCAAAGCCAGGGCAATTCAGAGCCTGCATCTATTTTACATTAAGAGGAAATTCAGTTACTGCCCCAACCTCTACATCCACTTTCTTGGGTCTTTGATTTAGATCAAAGTGTGACTTTTCTAGTTCATTTGATCTAGTAACTGAAGCACAACCTAAAAAATATGTGTGAAATAATTTTCTTTTGTTTTTAAGAATTGAATTCAAACTAGAGGAAGAATGAATAATTAAAAAAACATTTTTTCTTTTTAAAATATATATTACATCTTCAAAGTTTTATGTTTACAAAACAACTGAGAAAATATACAGCCTTCCCTTCTAAGTCCATGATACTTTAAAACTGCAAACATTAATCATAGCAATAATATACCACAGACTTTCTTTGTATGTCTCCTGCTATTCCATGTATGTCCTCTTTCTGATATCAGATACAATCATGGACACCATGTTTAATTTCAATTTCATGTCTGTTTAGTATCCTCAGATCCATGAATGTTTCTCATTCTTCCCTTGGGTTTTCAGTTATTTTGAAGAATGTCCCTCTATTTGGGTTTTACAAGGTATTCTCATGATTGCACTTTGGTCAGCGTTTCAGGGAAGAGTGCCACAGAGGTGCAGAGCCCTTCACTTTGTGTTATAACAGGGAGCACATGATGTCACCATGACTCAGCACTAGTGGTGTTGATTTTCCTCATTTGGTTGTGGTGGTGTATTCCACATTAGCCCTAGTTACTATCTGTCCCCTTCCATATTCTGTCACTGAGTTCATGGTATTTTCAAGAAGAGGGGAGTTATATTTCAGCTCCTTCATCAGTTTTGTTTCCTGAATCTGAATAGAATATTTGAAATAATGACATTGTTTCTTGGATGGTTTAGTTTGTACTTTGGGTTATAATCCAATACAAAATTTACTTTGATGTTCAACTTGCTCTAGTTTTCCAAATGGAAGCTCTTTCATTGTGATCAGTATATCCCTTTGACATACTCCCATCAGATGTATCTGTGTGTTATGTGTGTGTGTGTTAGTGTGTATGTGTGTGAGTAAAGAAGTTCATGTGTGTTGTGAGTACTCCCTTCGGTTCTGGTACTAAAGGTGTTCTGGCCTCATCTTGTGTATCCCCTTTACACATACTAGAATTCCATCTGTCTCTCCAAATGTAAATTCCCATGTACCTCTGAGAAAAAGTGTTTAGGAAGTACAAAGAATAGGCTCTCCAGAGGTCTCTGGGAAAGGGGGCTGCCGTGCCCCCACCTCTCAAAATGAAAGCCCTCAGTTCTGTTTTGGACAAAGTTCTGAGAGGCAGCACCACAACCAGGATGCAGCAAGGCAGTGCCACCTCCAGGCCAGGAGAGAAAGCACCATCTAGAAAACATGGGAATGTCCCTGGACATAGTCACTGAGAGTTCCCTGAGGAGGCTCAGGGAGCTGCCTCTCTCCTTATCTGATAGGTTTATCCCTCTGCATTGCACATTTGGGTTTAGATTTACTTGGCTTTAGTTAAATTACAACACTTTATAAACTCCCCACAAATTGAATTAAACATAACAATGGTGCCCCAAATTTATGTTCTCACCTTGAGAATCCCTGCTTCATGCATTTCTTCTGTTTCCAAGTCCTTGGTTGCCCCCTAAATCTGTCGTCCTGGAAAACCAATAATGCAGGGTGTGGGGAAAGAAGTTTCTTGAGAGGCTTTGTGCTCTCTAATTCTCAGCTTAGCTTGCCCTGTGACTCTTGGGACAACCAGATGTTCCAGATGCAATTTTGCCTTCCAGTAATCTATTGAGTGTCATTGTCAGTTTTGTTCTTTTCTGGCTATAGGCCTACTGTAAGGACATGATGATTACTTAGAAAAACATGAAATCTCGATATATTATTATATGCATAAATGTACTCACTTGTGAGTCCATCAAAGATGTCAAAAATAGGACCTTGGGTCTGCAGTTTCTGGTTACGACTCACTGAGACTCTCATTGTCCCCACATTTCCTGTCCCAAGTGCAGATGCAGGAGTTGGGCCCAGGATTGTTGAAGCCCATATTTCTCACCTGCTCCATACCTGGTACCTCCTTTACTAGTTTTTACTTCTGCGCTTTGATACCGCAGCCTCCAGGGAAGTGGTGAGGCTGGATGGGGAGCAGCATTTCCGATGGGAGTACAGAGCTATGCCTCTCCTTCCAGAGTGGACTCTCCATCTCCATGGACATGTCCAAGAATGACATCTCCCTGCAACTGATATCTATGACCACCCAGGACATGGCCATGTATTGCTGTTAAAGAGCCACTTTTAGAGGAAGCCAGTGTGAGCCCAGGCACAAACTTCATCTGCAGGAGGGGTCTCATGACCACTCATCATAGTAATCAAGACCAGGAGCAAGTACAGGGTTAAACAACAGTGGTATTGCTTAGTGTGTCTCAGGTTGTTTTTGCTCCAACTGCTCAGGAACTGAAATCATAGGGCATTTTGTTTTACAATTTTAGAGATTGTACTATCTTCTCTTAATTCAGACAAAATCTAATACATATTTCTGACAGTGTGTAGAGGAGCATGCACTGAATCATCATCAATTGCAACATCAATGAGGTTAACTTTACAAGAGTTTGGATTTTGCTGGAGGAAAAACAAATTATATTTTAATAGCTAGTGAAGATGAGAACCTTGCTGTTCATTTTTAGCCATTTGTATTTCCTCTTTGGAAAAATGTCTACCTGTATCTTTCACCCATATCTTATTTGCATTGTTTGATATTTTGCTGTTGAGTTGGATTTCTTTATTTTCTGTATTTCAATCCCTTATCATATATATGGTCTCCAAATATTTTCAGAGTTAGTTTCCTTCTCTCCTTCTTGACAGTCCTTTGAAGTAAGGAATATTCAATTTTGAGTATTCAATCTATTTTGGCTTCATTGCTTATGCTTTGGGTGTAAAAATCTAAGCAAATACTGCCTATCAGTAGATATTGAGGATGTCTCCCCATATTTTCTTCTAGGATCATTATGGTACTGGCCCTTATATTTAGATCTCTGATACATATTTATTTAGTAATTGTTTATGGTGTGAGAGAATGGTCCTCTTTAATTATGTTGGATATGGATATCCAGTTCCCCCAGCAGTATTTATTGAAGAGTATGTTCTATCCCATTTGAATGGACTTGGGTTTGTTGTCAAAACTCAATGGACCATAGATAATAGATCTATTATTGACCATAGATGATAGGTCTTTTATTGAACTATCATTTCAATTCAGTTGATCAATATGCCACTACCAAGCTATTTGACCACTGTAGCTTTAAAATATGCATTAAAGTCAGAAATTGTGAGTTATCCTATTTATTCATTTCCAGGATGTTCTTAGCAACTTGAGGCCCCTTACCATTCCAAGTAAAATTGATAGCTTTGCCATTTCAGTAAAGTATGCAGTTGGATTATTGATTGGGATTGCATTGAATCTGTAGATCTATTGGGGAAGAACTGACATCATGATGACACTTATCCTTCCAATCCATGAACATGGAATGTCCTTCCATTTTTTAGGTCTTCTTCCCTTTATTTTAGTAATATTTTATAGTTTTATGAGTATCTTGCCACATTGCTAAACTGGTTCATTAGTTCTATTAGTTTTGTTGTAGTTTGGGTGGACTTTTTAAATGTAGGATCATGCCATCAGCAAATAGTGAAAGATTTACTTCTTCTTTTTTAACATGGATGATTTTACATGTTTTGCTTGCCTAATTGCTCCAGTTAGAACTTCTAGCACAAGATCAAATATCAGTGATGACAGTTGGAGTCCTTGTCTTGTTCATGATCCTACAGCAAAAGCTTTCATTCTCTCATTGTTGAGTATGATGTTAGCTGTAGATTTTTCACAAATGCTCTCTATCATGTGAGGAACTTTCCTTTGATTTCTATATTGTGAAGTGTTTTAATCAAGAAAGTATGCTAGATTTTGCCAAATCCCTTTCCTGAATCAATCAATATGATCATGTGCTTTTCCCCTTTGATTTGGTAATATGATGTATTGCATTAATTGATTTTCTTGTATTTAAACACCCTTGCAAACCTGGAATAAAATCAACATGATTGTGGTGTATAACTCGTTTGATGGGTTGTTGGACTTTATTTCTAAGTATATTGTTGAGGATTTTTGCATCTATATTCTTTAGGGAGGTTAGTCTGTAATTTTCTCATCTTGTAGTATATGTATCATTCTTGGTATTGGCTTGATGTTGACTTCATAGAATAGTTAAGTAGCTGTCCCATCTGTCCCATATTTTGGAATATTATGAGCAGAATTGGAGTTAATTCTCCTTGGAATCATTGGTAAAATTCAACTGTGAATCCATGTGGTCCTGAGCTTTTCTTTGTTGGAAGGTTTTTAATGACTGATTGAAATTCTTTACTTGTGGTTGTTTTTTTTTTTTTTTTTTTTGGAGTATTCTGTTTCTTCTCGAGTCAGTGTATGCTGTTCATGTGTTTCTAGGAAATTGTGCATTTCATCTAATCTGTCTAGCAGGTTTGCATACAATTGTTCACAGTATCCTGTTATAATATTTTTATTACTATGGGTTCCTTGGTAATGAACCCTTTTTGTATCAACTTTATTTGAATCTTCTCTCTTTTTGTGTTTGCCAGTATAGCTAAGGGATTTCCAAATTTATTGATCTTCACAAAGAATTAATTTTTTGTTTTTACGGATATTCTATTGTTTTCTTGTTCTCAGTTTCACTCACTTCTGCTCTAATATTTGCTATTTCTTTAGTTTTGCTTTCTTTAGAATAAGTTGGCTCTTCTTTCTCCAAGTTTCTCCAGGTTTTCAATTAGCTCTTCTTTTTTATTGTAGATGTTGAGAGTTATGAATTCCCCTTTCAGCACTGCCTTCACTGCATCCCATATGTTTTGATATGTCATATACACATTTTCATTTATCTTGGTATATTTACTGAGGTCCCTTGCAATTGCTTCTGTGACTCACTGGCTGTTCAATATTATGTTGTTTAGTTCAATATATTTCTGAATTTTCCACTTCTCTGGCAGGTATTAATTTCAAGTTCCAGGTCATCATGATCAGAGAAAGTACTTTATATAATTTCAAACTTTATGTATTTATTAAGATTTGTTCTGTGCCCCAGCATGTGTACTATCCTGGAACATGATGAATGAGTATCTGAGGATGAATCTTGTTCATTCCCACTTAAGACTTTCCAGGGAGATGGAGTTTTCCTTGAAGTGACAGACCAGGTGCCAGAGTCTTAGTACCAAACATTAGAACATGTATAGTACAGTTCCATTTAAAGAAAGAACAAAATCTGAGATCATGAAAGCAGTTGTAAATTAGGAAAATGATCACCTAGGGAAAGAGGGAGGGATTGAGAGGAGACCAGGAGGAATGCTGGGGAGAGGGGACTCAGAGATAAAATTTCTTCCTGTCTATGAGGTGACATGGGCATATAATAAGCATGCATGTAAGGTGTTCACTCACAATATTTTGCTGAAATATTTACTTGACCTTTTGGGATTTTTCTGTGCAGAAAAAAAGTTTGTTAATAAAAGAGATAGTCCCAATGGACTGCAAGATCCTATATCCATTAGCTTGTAAGTACTGTGAAGATATATATCATATGGAATAAAGCACAGCATTGGGAAACAGACAGAGCAGTATGCTCTCCAAGTTACTCATTAAATGTAGTTGACAATAGATGTGGGTCCTTTGAGCTCCAGATAATTCATCTGTAAAGTGGATTAAAATGTACACTTAATGGATATTTTTTTCTGTACAGCCCCATGGCATCTGCTCCCATTCTTCTCATAAGAGTCTTGGTTTCCCTTGTAGAAGTACTGCTCACCACATGCATTTCTTCAGGTTTGGATAGGTGTGATCATCCCAGAACTACAGATAGGCAGTGAGCAAATTCTGGCAATGGGTGTATTCTGCTGTCACAGAAAACTGATCAGTGGAAAAATAGGCTTATTTACTCAATTACAGCTCATCTGTGATCTCCTACTATATAAGCAAGGAGGTATTTGTTTTAATTTGGGCTACCAAAAGAAGGTTTAACAGATGTTCTTGTGGACATGAAAGAAACTGACTGTCAGAGAGTGGGGGTGGCTGGAGGGAGGTGGATCAAGGAGACAGGAGAATACCCAAATTGGATGCTTTGGTCAATGGATCCGGCAGAGCCTTGAGTTTCTAACATGAGTTTCACTCACTTTAGCCAATATATTTACTTTTTGTATGAAAATGATGAAAATTGTCACAATATGAGAGATTTGAAAAAATTCTCATACACTAACAATGATGACGGTAACATGAAATTAATGTGAACATTTTGTTTTTAGGGAAACAATATTTTTGTTTATAAGTTAGATGTCAGTGAGACAGCATTTCCAAACACAAATTCAAAGAAAGTCACTCCAATTTGTTTAATTTAGATGCTAGATTTTAGTGTAAGACTTGATTTGGTAAAACAAATAGTAGAAACTTACAATGTCAAAGAAAAAATTGTTTCCATTCAAATTCTTATTTCAAAGCCCCAGAGAAGCAACAGATCACCAAGGAGCCAAAGAAAGCCATGGAAATAAGAGCCTAATTATAATGCCTCTGGGAGGCAGCATTCAATTGAGTTCTGCATCAAAATTCTCAATACATGGAGGCCAGATGAATTTGAGTTCCAGTAGTTTATAACAAAAGGAATGGGATCACACTTTTAACTTTCAGTAAGGGAATGTGGGGTGGCTAGATCAGGAAGTATTCCACCTTGGTGCCACTTTCCATCTGTAGTCATCTGTAGGACAAGCCGGGGCATGTAGCCCAGAGTCACAGCTCACTTCTTTTGCCACAGGACATGCAAATGGGGGATCTCCTTTTGTTGATACAGGGCATTTGTAGAAACCTGAACTTCTCATGTCTAATCTTGCCCTTCCCCTTTTGAGCTGATGGAATCCAGAAATGCCATTGTGAACTTTGTGTCAAGCTGGGTTATTTTCCCAGAGTGTTTGCTGTGGTCATTTTTATGAGTTGGCCACAGTGAAACTGGTGTGTGGGCCTGTATTTGATTCCATGTGATTCTTCCTTGAACATTTATCTCTGTCTTTGCAGGTGATCAGTGTGAAGTGTCAAAGATTGGACTGGGGTGATGTGAGACAGTCACAGCGTTCTCTGAGAATTTCCTGGGCCACCTCTGGATTTGTCTTCAGCAACCACTGGATGAACTTCCTCTGCCAGGCTTGGGATAGGGACAGAGTAGGTTATTTTAATAAGACACCAAGCTAGTGACAACACTAGGAGTATGCTTGGTGTGTGAAAGTCAGATACATTACTTCCAGTGATGAATAAAAAAATATGCTTTACCTACAAATGTGTGGCCTGAAATCTGAGGACTCAGTCTTGTGTGAGAGAAAGCACTGTAAGGAGAACCCAGACACAAACCTCCCCTACAGGGTTGGAACTGGGCTGTGTGGAGCACTCAGGACCATGGAGCCCTGGGGCCCAAAGCATTTGTCAGTACAGGTGTAGCTGTCTTTGTTTCCTCTTCTCAATATTAAATAGAAGGCAAGAGGAAGAAAGATCCTCCAGGGACCATTTTTCCCTTGCTTCCTCTGGCACATAATTTCTTACCTTCAAGAACAAAAGAACATTGTCTTAAATACATTGGCAAAGCATGAACAGGAGGCCATTGGGTTTATCATGGGAAAACCAAATTCTGGAATCATTTCAGCTTTCATTTTTCCTGGAATGAAAAAAATGAAATCTTATAGTTCATGCATTTTTTCATCATTAATATGGCTTCATCCCATGGAAATATATTGACCCCTGCTCTGAAGAAGGCCCTGGTGAGGGAAAGGTGAGAATAGTCCTGTGTTCTCAGAATTCCCTCAGATGGAGCCACCACAACACACAAGGTCAAACCCGAAATGAGGAGGACACCACCACTGTAAGCTAAGCATGAGGTGAAGAACAGAGAAATGGATCATTAATACCAAGAATGAATCAGCTGAGAGGGAAGAGGAGACTTCTTTTTTGTTACCAGATTTACATGGTCCTCCTGGGGATCAGGGTCACCCAGAGACTCACAGACAATTTAGATTATCCTTTTTCTTCCAATGACTCAGTTTAGTTGGTTTAATCAGATGAACTGAGAGACAACAAGACAGTTTGGATATGGATAAAAATGAAGATGGTTTGCAAAGTTTCTAACAATGAAATTTATTATTTAAACTCAGGATATGCATATCTGTTAAGTTCTCCCAGTTTGATACCATATATTTCTAGTATCAAACTCTGTATTTTTCCATAGGACATTCTGATTCACGAAAACCTGTCTTATCCCTTCCCTGGAAGAATCAACATCAGTGAGACAAATATTCCCACCTACAAATGGTATCAAGATGGGCTTCAGAAGATACAATTAGCGGAGTAGGGAAAGATGGCAGAATGGTGAGGTATGGAATTTAGTTACTCCCCTTGGGAAACTGGCAAATAGCCAGGAATTGTCTGGAATAGATATTGGGGGATTTCTGTGACTAACACACGTCCACCATCCTGGAATGGATGGAACAGCTGAGATCACAATGAAGAATTATAATTTTCCCAGCCACAAATTATGGTACTCCACCAAACCCACAGGACAGGCTGTCTTCAGTCTGGTTCCCAAGTGGAAAAAAGAGTCTTTGCTGGGATAAAGGAGAGTGGCTCAACCAGGTTGCAATTGCAGAATTCCATAACATATTTTGACTGCTGAGTAAGTCTCTGAGCACAGATAAACCAAGAACAAGCACAAAAGGAAGAGAGAGGATTTGTCTGTCAGAGAGGATATGGGGTTAACAACAACAACAACAACAAAACAGTGTCTCCAACTCCAAATAGCCCATTAGAGTTGGGGGCATTCTTGGGCTTCAGCACTGCCCCAGGCAAGCACTGCCCCAGGCAAGGGAGGGATTAAGGCATGACTGAGAATAAACTGTCAAGTGAGGAAGAAAATTTTCCAAGGGAATACCTTTAAGTAGTCTCTACCAGGATCAAGGAAGGTAGCTTAACCAAGCTCTGATTCTGGTTTTATTCCTGTTATAGTGGTGGTGGAGTTAATGAAAACAAACAAACAAACAAAAAAATACAGAATATTTTGGAGTAGAACAAGCTCAGAATACTGGAAATGTGCTGTGCCCCATGAAAAGGGTCACTTAGAGAAGGGTACCAATTTTGGCTCTTGACAGTTAATCCTGGAGTCTGGTGACTGTCTCAGAAAAGAAGATTCCCTTTCCCCATCTTCTCTCTCTCCCTCCCTCTGTCCCTCTCTCTTCCATTTTAAACAATTCTAAGTAGCTCATTAGAGAAAGCCTCAGGCATTTTCAGTTATCAGCACTGACCCTTGCCTTGGAGTTAAGATAGTCCAATGAGACAAAGTCAGGGATCACATGGAGGAGAAAATTCCCAAAGTAATTTTTATACTAAAGAAAAAGATGGGGACAGAACAAGTGATGGCCTTCCTTTAGAAAATTCAGATCACATGTGCTGGAAAAAAGCAGAATCACCTGAAGGTTACTTTATCCATGCCCCCGGCAAAGACATGATCTTCTGAGAAATAAAGGAACTGCATTTCTTTAGACAAGTGGGGAGTAGTGGGATGAAAAGTGCAACTTGCTGGGAAGGATTGGAAAGGCACAGAGCCTAGAGATCTCACAGGAAAGTCTGAAACATGCTGGGACTCATTCTGAGGGAAACATGGTACTTATTACATCCTATTCCTGAGATCTGGGCATGTCTGGTCTGGGAAAATCTGACTGGTGGCAACCATATCTTGATAGACCCTCCTCCAAAAAAATGTTCCATATACGCATGGCAAGACAAAGAAAAAAAAGATCTGAAAAATTCTGATCAATAGAACAGAAGTTATGTTAGAGTCTAGAAAAAGTTGAAATGAATTCCAAAGGACATAGAGAGAACAATGCCAAACAAGAAGTACACCCTAGGTAAAATACTAAAAAAAATCATCCAGAATAAATTAATGAATGA
The DNA here is from genome assembly GCA_000164785.2 of Choloepus hoffmanni. Classification (NCBI taxonomy): domain Eukaryota; kingdom Metazoa; phylum Chordata; class Mammalia; order Pilosa; family Megalonychidae; genus Choloepus; species Choloepus hoffmanni. The sequence continues at coordinate 316,606 of KN190424.1, read as the reverse complement.
AATCAGATGTGTAGACATCAGCAAAAAGTTATGAACTACATAGGGAAAACAAAGATATGGCATAACCAAAAGAAAAAAAATATTTCAAACAATTATAGTAGTGAAACACCTAATTAAAGATATTCAAAAAATATGGATAATATCATCAAAACTCAAATCAATTAGTTGAGGGAAGATATGGCAAATGAAATGAAGGATATAAAGAAGACATTGGATAAACATAAATAGGAACTCAAAAGTTTGAAAAATCAAATAGCATAACTTATGGGAATTAAAGGCACAGTAGAAGACATGAAAACACAATGAGACCTACAAAACAGAATTTAAGGAACACAAGATAGGTTTAATGAACTAGAGGAGAGCACATTTTATGTCCTACATGCAAAAGAACAGATAGGGAAAGAAAGAAAAATTTGAGCAGAGTCACAAGGAATTGAATGACTATTTGAAGCACATGAATATATATGTTATCAATGTCCTATCAGGATAAGAGATGGGAAAGAGGGCAGAAGAAATGATGGAGTATATAATCACTGAAGTTTTTTAATCTCTTATGAAAGGTAAAAAATTACAATTCCAAGAAGTGCAGCATACCCAAAGCAAAATAGATCTGAATAGACCTACTCTAAGACAATAATTAGATTGCGAAATGTGAAAGGCACAGAGATAATTCTGAAATTGCCAAGAGAAAAGCATTCCATCACATAAAATGGAAGCTTTACAATATGGCTACCTATGAATTTCACAAATGAAATCATGGTCTTCAGAAAGAAGTGAGATGATATGTTTAAGTTACTAATAAAAAAAGTATTACCCAAGTATTGTATATCCAGGAAATAATTTGTTCACAAAGGAGGGAGAGATTAAAATATTTTCAAACAAACAGACACCAAGAGTTTATGAACAAGATCTACTAGAGTGTGTTCTATAGGCTGATAAGAAAGAAAAGGCAGAGAGTGTAGAACTGAAGTCTATCATGAAGGGTAAAAAGAGAGAGAGAAAAAAATAACTTATGACATACAGCATTCAAAAGACAAATATTAGAAGAAAGTACTCCCCTTAGAGTAATAGCATTAAATGTTAATGGATTAGGGTCACCAATAAAAAGATATAGGCTGACAGAATGGATAAAAAAAACAGGACCCTAATATACGCTGCCTATAAGAGACTCACTTTAGACAAAACTACAATAATAAGTTGAAATTGAAAGTTTGGAAAAAAGATATTTCATGCAAACAACAAGCAGAAAAGAATGGTGGTAATTATATTAATATCTGACAAATTAGACTTCAAATGTAAAACAATTAAAAGAGACAAAGAAAAATACTATATATTGATAAAAGTGACAACTCATCAAGAAAACATAGAGACATAACTATTTATATACCAAGAAAGGGTGCCCCAAAATGCACAATGCACCCCTGGACAGCACTGAAGGGAAAAGTGAACACCTCTATAATAACAGAGATTCAATAATACTCCATTCTCATCAGTGGATAGAACATCTAGCAAGAGGATCAATATGGAAACAGAGATGTTGAATAGTATAATAATTGAGCTAGGCTTAACAGGCATTTATAGAACACTACACCTCACAATAGCAGGATACAATTTTTTTCTTAAGTGCTCATAGAACATTTTCCAGGTTGACCAGATACTGGGACAAAAATAAAGTCTCAGTAAATTTAAAAATATTCATATTATACCAAACACTTCCTTGGATCATAATGGAACAAAGTTTGGAAATCAATAACAGTCAGAAGATCAGAAAATCCAAAAATACATGAAGGCTAAACTATACACTCTGAAACAACCAATGGGTCAAGAAAGAAATTACAGGAGAAATTAGTAAATATTTTGAGGCAAACGAAGATGAAGACACAACATATTAAAAATAATGGAATGCAGCAAATAGGTGCTAAAAAGGAAATTTATTGCTTTAAATGCCTATACTAAAAAAGAAGAAAGAGCAAAAGTTGAAGAATTAACTGTCTACCTGGAGGAACTAGAGAAAGAACAGCAAACTAATACCATAGCAAACAGAAGGAAAGAAATAAAGTTTAGAGCAGAAATGCATGAAATTGAGAATATGAAATAGAGAGAATCAAAAAAAAAAAAACAAGAAATTGGTTATCTGAGAATATAAGTAAAATCACTGGACACTTAAGCTAAGAAAAAAAGAGTCAGGATGCAAATAAATAAAATTTGAAATGGGAAAGGGGACATAAGCACTGACCCTGTGGAAATAAAAGAGATAATGAGAGGATACTATGAGCAACTATATGTTAATACTAAACAAGTTAGATTTCAAATGCAAAACAATTAATTAGACAAAATACATGAGGCACACTAGACAACTATACAAGCTAGATGAAATGGAAACCTGCTAGGAAAGCATAAGCAAAAAATATTGACTTAAGAAGAAATAGACAAACTCAACAAACCGTTCACAAGTAAAGGGATTGAATCAATCAGAAAAGTGCTCCCAAAAAAGAAAAGAACAGGGCCAGTAGGCTTCCCGTTTGAATTCTACCAAACACTCAAGAAAGAATTAGTGCCAATCTTGTTCAAACTCTTCAAAAAAAAAAAAAAAATGGAAGATGAGGGAAAGATACCTAACTCATTCTATGAAGCCTTCATCCTAGTAACAAAGTCAGAGTAATATTCTACAAGAAAAGAAAATTATATACCAATCCCTTTAATGAACATAGATACAAAATTCCTCAACAAAATACTCACAAATCAAGTCCAACAAACAACTGAAAGAATCATACACCATAACCAAGTGGAATTTATTCCAGGTATACATTCTGGTTCAACACAAGAAAATAAGTTAATGTAATACACCACATCAATTAATCAAAGTGGAAAAACAAAAAGATCACCTCAATTGATGCAGAAATTGCAATTGACAAACTTCAACATTATTTCCTGAAAATATTCAAATAATAGGGATAGAATGTATCTCAGTCAAAAATAAATAAAAAGCATCCAAATTTGAATGGAAAGAGTAAAATTTTCCTGGTTTGCCAGTGACATGATCCTATACATAGAAAACTCCATCAAATCTATGGCAAAGCAACTAGAGTTACAAGTGGAGTTACAACACCACCACACAAAAATCAGTAGTGATGATATACACTAGTAATGAGCAATATGAGGAGGAAATAAAGAATGGTATTCCATATACAGCAGAAAACAAAACAATCAAATATTTAGGAATATATTTTAACAAAGCCACAGAAGAGCTACACAAAGAAAACTACAGGAAATTGCTAAAAGAAATCAAACAGAACCTAAATAATTGAAAGGACATACAGTATTTATGTATTGGAAGACTAAAAACAGTTAAGATATCAATTCTACCTAAATGGACTTAGAGATGCAATGCAATACCAATTAAATCCCAGCAACTTAATTTGCAGAAATATAAATAGCAGTATCCAAATTTATTTGGAACATCAGGGTGCCCTGAATATCCCAAAATAATTTGAGAAAGAGGAATGAAGTGGGAGGTCACACATTGCCTCACTTAAAAGCATATTACAAAGCTACAGTGGTCAAAAATGTGTGGAACTGGCATAAAGATAGATGTAATGACCAACAGAATTGAATTGAGTGTTCAGAAATGGACCCTCTCATCTATGGGCAATTCTTCTTTCCCAGGGTGATGAAGAAAATGCAACTGGGACAAAGCAGCCTCTTCAGTAAATGGTGTTTGGAAAACCTCATACTCATTTCTCAAGGAATGAAAGGACTCCTATTTCAGACCTTATAAGAGCAAAATATCAGAGCTAAGAACATAAAACTTGTAAAAGAAACTGTAGGGAAATATCTTAAAGATCTTGTGATAAGAGGTTGTTTCCAAGGCCTCACCCAAAGTGTGAGCAATGAAAGAAGAAATTGACAGATGAGATCTCCTCAAAATTGCTGACTCTTGTGCATAAAAGTTTTTTGTCAGACAAGTAAAAAGGCAGCCTACACATTGGGAAGCAAGATTTGGAAACCATATATAAGTTAAGGGTTTAATATGCAGAATATGTAAAAAGACCTTACTGTTTTACATGGCAGTAAGACAGAATATATTTATGAAGCATGCAACAACATGGACAAACCTTGAGGACAATTGAAAAATAGGAAAAAGCATGGACAGACACTTTTCCAAAGGGGGAATATAAATGGATCAAAAATGTATGAAAAGTTGATCAATTTCACTGGCTATTAGGTAAATACAAATCAAAACCATAATGAGATAACATCTTACACATACAGGAAGGGACATTATATATATTAAAAACACAGAAAATTAAAGTGCTGTACAGGATGTGGAGAAAAAGGCATACTTATTCAGGTTTGGTGGGGATTTAGAATAGAAGGTAGTGTGATGCTTCCTTGGGAAGCTAAGTATAGAATTGTCACATGATCCAGTAATCCCATTAATTGGTATGTATTCAGAGGAACTGAAGGCAGGGACAAGAACAGACATTTGAACAGCACTATTTATAGCAGAATTATTCACAATTGCCAAGTAATGGAAAGAGCCCAAATGCCCATCAATGTTAGAGTGAATAAATAAACTGTGGTATATACATACAATGGAATTTTACATGGCAGTAAGACAGAATATAGTTATGAAGCATGCAACAACATGGGTGAATGTTGAGGACATAGTGTTGAGTGAAATGAACCAGAAACAAAAGCACAAATAATCTATTGTCTCACTGGTATGAACTAGCATTAATGAGCAAACTTTGAGAATTAAAGTTGAGATCAAATATTATAAGGAGATAGAAAACGTGTAGGGATTGGATATTTGATGCTTGAAGAGTGGATAGCACAATACTTTGTGCTGGTAGCACAATATTTTAAGGATATTGAAAAAGTTGAGTGTGAGTATGGTTGAAGGCTAGGGTCATTTTCCAGCAGGAAAGATAGAAAATGTAGCCTGGGACCGTATAATTTAGTGAAACATAGAGTGGTCCATTATGTTGATTAAATATACAAATTTAAGACTGTTTTTACATGAGGGAGAACAATGAATGTGAACATTACAAGGTGTTGAAAATGACATTTTACAGGAGAAAAAATAGAATCAATGCAAACATGAGTCTATTATTGACAATATCATCATAATATGCTTCCATTAAGTGTAACAATGACAATATACCAAAGTTAAATGTCAATAATTAATGGAATGGTGAACTGTGTGTATTCATATAATGGAATATTGAGCAGCTGCAAGAAGGAATGAAGTTCTGTTGCATGAAACTATGCAAATAGACCTCAAGGAGTCTATGTTGAGTGAAATAATCCAGAAATGAAAAGACAACCATTATAATGCCTCACTAATATGGACTAACTATAATGTGTAAACTCCGGGTATTGAATCTTAGCATAGTTTATCAGGGGAAGACTTATTGTAAAGTTTCCTAGATTGTAAACTCATTCAGCAGTCACATCTACTCCTAAGTATTAATGGTTATTTCTGAATTCTGAGATGCTGATCTCTTTCTGTCTAATCTGGTTCATTCCTTGAATTTCTGGTATCTGCATGACACCTAAGACTCAGAGCCAGAGTTCAGCAGCTATGAATTTCAGCATTAAGCTTATACAGCAACTGATAAGCTGAAAAAGGTATCAGACTTCATTTAGAGTTATGAAAGAAATCGACTTGGTTAGTACTCAGGTGAATCAGACTAAAGGATAAAAGATGATATTGACTGTATTTTAAAACTTCAAATTCTGTGTGAGAACTAAGGAAGACATGCTTATTCGTGCAAAATCTGTATTTTCTGTAGCACACTAATTTAATCTGTGTGGTCGCTTTAGTCAAACACCATTATTACACAGAACCATGAATAAGTAATTAGACGTGATTGCTTTGTACAGGTTAGTGTGAAGACTCAATACATCCCAGAGCAACTTGGACAGAGAATAAAAACTATTTGCAGAGTCCCTTGAGTGACGGGGAAAAGTATGGGAATATTAAACTATCTCACCTTGGGTATTCTTGTTATTCTCATGAGCATTGGGAACTATAAATTTAGAAGTCAGAGCCCTCAATCTTGGGGCTTGCCCTTATGAAAGTAGTCACTGCAAAGGAGAGGCTAATTCTACATATAATTTTGCCTAAGCATCAACCCCTGAGAATGTCTTTTGTTGCTGAGATATGGCCTCTCTCTTTAAGTCAACTCTGTAGGTGGACTTGCTGTCCTTCTCCTTACATGGGACATGACTCAGCGGGGTAAACCTTCCTGGAAACATGGGACATGACACCTGTGGATGAGTCTGACTGAACCCTGGGATTGAAAAAAGTCTTCTTGACAATAAGGAGGAAAACAAATGAACAAAATAACATTTCAGTGACTGAGAGATTTCAAGGAGACATGAGAGATCATTCCAGAGATTAATTTTATGCATTGTGTAGATATCTTTTTTAGTGTATTATAGTAGCCAGAAAGAAATGCCTGAAACTGTTGAACTGCAACCCAGTAGCCTGTATTCTTGCAGATGATCATATAACCAAATAGCTTATATGCTGTGAACATGTGATTGTGAAAACTTTGTGGCTCATACTCCCCTCCCTTTATCCAGTGTGTGGAAAGATGCATAGAAAAATGTGGACCAAAAATAAATGAATAATAGACAGGTATGGAGGATGTTTGGGGTGTTCATTTTACTTTTGGTTTTATTTTTATTTTTATTTTTATTTTTTTGTAACAAAAATGTTCAAAAATTGATTGTGGTGATGAATGCCCATCAATTTGATAATACTGTGAACAATTGATTGTACACTTTGGATAACTGCATGGTATATGAATATATCTCAGTAAAACTGCATTTAAAAAAGAAATGTGGAAGTGTGGAATTTAGTCACTCCTCTAAGACAGTGGGGAATTAGGCAGAAATGGTGTGAAACAGTGTTTTTAGGGTCTCGAGTGACCAGTCACGTGTCATACAATATTCTGGAATAGGTGGAACTGTGAAGATCACAGCAAAACCTGCAAGTTCCCCCAGCCAGGGGTCTGGTGTCCCTTCCTGCCCAGAATCTGCAGACTGTCTTACAGCTGATTTCCTGAAGGGAAGAAAGAAGGGGGGCTCAACCCAGCCTCAACTGCAGAATTAATTAACAAATTAATTAACTAACTATTGTAGTTGGGGGTGTTCAGGTGCTGGAGAAGGGCTGTGTACCAGGAAGTGGGACACGTGGATGTGGTCACCCAATCAGATTCTCATTTGGTGGCTCCAAAAAGGCTTGGTTTTTTGTTTTTGTTTTTGTTTACATTTTTTCTGGTTTCTTTTCTTGCTCTCTGACTCATTGTTTTACATTTCAACAGCCCCCTGGAAAGGGTGGAATTAAAGGAGTTGGAGAATAAGTATCCAGGTGAAAGAAATCATATCCTAAAGTGCATATCTTTAAATACTCTGTACTGAGACTGACAAAACAGGGTCTGGGGAAAAGCCTTGGAAAGGGATTTCATTTTTTTTTCTTTTTCTTCTTTTTAAATACATATTCTAAGTAGGTCTTTACAGAAAGCCTCAGATATTTGCAACTGGCATCTGGATCCAGGCAACAGAGAGCTGAAATAGGTCTGTCAGGCAAACCAATGACTGGTGTGGGAGATAATTCCCTAAAGGACGTATTATCAGACCCCAGAAAACAAGAGTATAACATATAGAAGGAATGTCTGATCCACAAACAATCCAAAAGGCCTGCTTCTTCCACACAGATAACACAGCTACATTTCAAAGAATAGTGCTCAGAACCCTAGCAACCAATCAGCCCAGAAATTGATAGGCACTGCCCAATCTAGGCACAGGATGCACTCAGCAGGCATCCTTTGCCTCAACACCCTCCCATCCCAACATGGGTGTTTTCTGTAAAAAATGCTGCTCTCAGATAGGGAGCTGGAGCCATTTTCTTTCTTTCTTTTCACTGGCTCCCACCTGCCTTCTTCCTTTATAAACCTTAAACTCTCAACTTAAACTATGACTTGCTGCATTGTGTGGATTCTTGAACAACTCTGACCTAATAGGCATAACTTCCCAAAGATAAGGAGTCATTGTCCAGCTCAATTAGCAGCCCTTCTTCAAAGAACTCAGACCCCAGGGATTGGAAATAGAAAGAGGCTTCAGTCAGTCACAACGAAACAGGGACAGAGCCTGCAGAGAACTAAAGGCACTGCACATCCTTAAACTAGTAGGGAGATGTGGCTTGACAAGTGCCACTGGCTGTACAGTATAGGAAAATCACAGTGTCTAGAGGTTTCACAGGAAGGTCTCATTCTCAAGGAAACTCCATATTCTCCTCCTGAGACCTGGGACTCTCTGGACTGGGAAAACTTCATTGGGACTGACCATATCTGAGGTGACCCTCAACAAAATGGCTACATAGAGACAGAGTAAGGAAAAGAAAAACAAGGGGTGAAGAATTCTGATCAACTAAGAAGAAGTTAACTGAGAGGTCTAGAATAAGTTGAACTGAAAACCAAAGGATAGAGAACAGAGTCAACCAACAAGAAAACCCTAGGTAAAAGAGTGAAAATGAGCTCCATTATAAACTAATCAACAAAATCAGATGCCTAGACAGCTAAAGATAAAGAGCCATACTAGGAAACAGAAAAATTTGAACCAGTCAAAGGAAAAAATTGTTCACATGATGTACATGAGTTGAGACAACTAATTAAAGCTGTTCAAACAAATCTAAATCAATTCAATGAACTGAAGAATGATATGGCAAAAGAGATGATGGATACAAAGAAGACACTAGATGACCATAAAGAAGAATTCATAAGCTTTGAAAAAACAAATGGCAGAACTTATGAGAATGAAAGGCACAATGAATGAGATGAAAAATACAATACATGGATACAACAGTAGATTTGAACAGGCAGAGGAAAGGATTAGTGAACAGGAAGACAAGACATTTGAATTCATACACACAGAAGAATGAACAGGGAAAAGAATGGAAAAATATGAGGAGTGTCTTAGGGAACTTAATGATAAGGTGAGGCACACGAATATATGTGTAATGCATAGCCCAGAAGAGGAAGGAGAAAGGAACAGAAAGAAAAATAGAAAAAAATATTCACTGAAACTTTCACAACTCTTATGAAAGACAGGAAATTACAGATTGAAGAAGTACAGCATACCCAAAACAGAGTAGACCTCAATAGACCTACTCCAAGACACTTACTGATGAGATTGTCCAAAGCCAGAGACAAAGAGAGGATCTTGAAAGGAGCAAGATAAAAGCAATCCATCACATACAAGAGAAACTTGATAAAACTCCATACAGATTTTTCTGCAGAAACCATGGAGGTAAGAAAGAAGTGGTGTGATATATTTGATACAGAAAGAGAAAAACTGCCAACCAATAATTCCAATCTGGCAAAAGTGTCCTTCAGAAATGAGGGGGAGATTAAAATATTTTCTTTCAAACTGACACTGAGAGAGTTTATGAATAAGACACCAGCATTACAAGAAATACTAAAGGGAGAGCTACAGGCTGATAGGAAAGGAGAGGAAAAAGAGGTCTGGAGAAGAATGTAGAGATGAAGACTATCAGGATGGGTAAAAGTAAAGAGAAAAAAATAAGATATGACATACAAAATCCAAAAGACAAAATGGTAGAAGGAATTACTGCCCTTACAGTAATAACACTAAATGTGAATGGATTAAACTCCCCAATAAAAAAATATAGACTGACAGAATGGATTAAAAAACATGACCCAACTATATGCTGTCTGCAAGAAACTCACTTTAGACACAAGGACACAATTGCACTGAAAGTGTAAGGTTGGAAAAAGGTATTTCATACAAACAACAACCAGAGAAAGTGGGAGTAGCTATATTAGTATCAGAAAAATTAGTCTTCAAAAGTAAAACAATTAAAAGAGATAATGAAGACATTATGTATTAATAAAAGTGTCAATTCATCAAGAAAACATAAGAATGATAAACATTTATACACCATGCCAGAGTGCCACAAAATACATTGGGCAAACACTGAAAACACAGCAAGGAGTAGACACCTCTAAAATAAAAGTGGGAGACTTCAATATAATGCTCTTATCAATGGATAGAGCATCTAGACTGGGCATCAGTAAGGAATTGAATATGCTGAATTGTAAAATAAGTGAACAACAGGAGGATACACATTTTTCTCAAGTGCCCATGTAACATTCTCTAGGATAGACCACATGTTGGGTAACAAATCAAGTCTCAAGAAATTTAAAAATATTGATATTATACAAAACACATTCTCAGACCAAAGTGGTATGAAGTTGGAAATAAATAACAGGCAGAAGGTCATAAAATTTACAAGCACATGGAAGTTAAACAACATACTCTTATAAAACCAGTAGATAAAGGCCAAATGACAATTAAAACACTTCTTATGAAAAGTTATGGGATGCAGGAAAGCCTGTGCTGAGAGGGAGCTTTATTGCCCTAAATGCCTATATTAAAAGAGAAATGAGAGCAAAAATCAGGTAATTAACTTTCCACCTCAAAGAACTAGACAAAGAACATCAAACTAACCCCAAAGAAAACAGAAAGAAAGAAATAATAGAAATTTAAAACAAGAAAACAATATAGAGATTCAACAAACCCAGAAGTTGGCTCTTTGAGAAAATCAACAAAATTGATGGACCCTTGTCTAGGCTAACAAAAACAAAAGAGAGAGAGGATGCAAATAAATACAATCAGAAATTTGAAAGGAGGCATAACTACTAACCTGTCAGAAACAAAGGAGAAATGAGAGGATACTATAAGAAACTATATGCTAATAAACTAGGCACCTTAGACAAAATGCACAACTTCTTCCAAAAGCATAAACAACCAACATTGACTCGAGAAGAAATAGAAAACCTCAACAAACCAAGCACAAGAGATTAAATCAGTCACCAAAATATAAAATCATCAAAACATAAAGCCCAGGACCAGATGTCTTCACATGTGAACTCTACCATGCATTCAAGAAAGAATTAGTCCCAATGCTGCTCAAACTTTTCAAAAAAATAAAAAAATAGAAGAGGAGGAAAGCTATGAGGCAAATGCCACCCTAATACCAAAGTCAGAAGAAGATACTACAAAAAAGAAAATTATGGACTACTCTCCTTAATGAACATAGATGCAAAAATCCTCAACACAATTCATACAGATCAAATCCAGCAGCACATTAAAAGAATTATGCACCACAGCCAGGTAGGATTTATACAAGGTATGCAATGCTGGTTCAAAATAAAAAAAATAAAAAAAAAATGTAATATATCACATCAATAAATAAAAGCAAAAGAACCACATGACCATCTTGAATGATGCAGAAAAAGTATTTAAAAAAAGTTCAACATTCTTTCTTGATGAAAACACTTCAAAGTATAGGAATAGAAGGGAAACTTTCTCAATATGATACATGCAATACATGAAAATCCCACAGCTAACATGATACTCAATGCGGAAAGATGGATAGCTTTCCCTCTAAGATTGGGAACAAGACAGGGATGCCCACTGTCACCACTTTTATTCAACTTTGTGCTTGAAGTTCTAACTAGAGCAATTAGGCAAGAAAAAGAAATAAAAGGCATCCAAATTGGAGAGGAAGCAATAAAATTTCACTGTCTGCAGATGACATGATTCTAAATGTAGAAAATCCAGAAAAATCTACAGCTAATATAATTAATCAATGAGTATAGTAAAGTTGCAAGCTACAAGATCACACAAATAATGAGGAAAAGGAGAAGGAAATCAAGAAAAAAATTCATTTACAATAGCAACCAAAAGAATAAAGTATTTAGGAATCAACTTATCCATGGCCACAAAGGACCTATACAGGGAAAACAACAAGAAAGTGGTAAACAAAATCAAACAGGACCTAAAAAAAAAAATGGAAGAACATACCATATTCATGGATTGGAAGCCTAAATACAGTTAAGATGTCAATTCTATCTAATCTGATTTATAGATTCAATGCAACACCAATTAAAATCCCAACAACTTACACTGCAGAAGTAGAAAAACCAACAACCAAATTTATTTGGAATGACAAGGTGCTCTGTATAGACAAAAATAACTTGGGAAAGAGGAACGAAGTGGGAGGTCTCACACTACCTGAGTTTGAAACATATTACAAAGCTACAGTGGCCAAAAACATCATGGTACTGGCATAAGATAGATACACTGACCAATGGAACTGAATTCAGTGTTCAGAAGTAGACCCTCGCATCTACAGACAGCTAGTCTATGAAAAGGCAATCAAGGAAAATTCCTTCAGAATCGAATGTCCAATTTCTTCTTTACCTCTGTTGTCATACATGCCACTAGTCCTCCTCTTTCAGTCTCTGGTATAAATTGTGTTTGGAGAACTGGATATCCATTTCAAAAAGAATGAAAGAGGACTCCTATCTCATGTCTTACACAAAAATTAACTCAAAATGGATCAAAGACCCAAACATTAGTGCTAAGACCATAAGACATTTAGAAGAAAATGTGCAGCGGTATCTTAAAGATTTTGTGATATGAGGTAGTTTCCTATACCTTATACCCAAAGCATGAGAAACCAAAGAAGAAATAAACAAGTGGGATGTCCTCCTAGTTAGCCAATTTTATACATCAAAGACTTTGTCAGCAAAGTAAGAAAAGCAGCCTATGCAATGGGAGACAATAATTGGGAACCACATATCAGATAAAGGCATAAAATCCTGTGTATATAAAGGAATCTTACAACTAAAAACAGAAAGAGAAAAACACAATTTAAAAAATGGGCTAAAAACAGGAACAGACACTTATCTGAAGAGGAAATACAAATGGCTCAAAAACATATGAAAAAATGCTCAACTTCTCTGGCCATTAGGGAAATGCAAATGAAAACACAATGATATATCATTTCACAACTACCAGAAGAGTCATTTTCAAAAAAAAAAAAAAAAAAAAAAAAAAAAAAACAGCAAATTACTAGTGTCAGAGAGGATTTGGAGAAAAAAGTACACTTACGGTTGGTAGGAATGTAGAATGGTGCAACCACTCTGGAAGGCAGTGTGGCTTTTCCCCAGGAAGCTAAGTATAGATTTGCCTTGTGACCCAGCTATTCCATTGCTAGGTGTATACTCATAAAAACTGAAAGTTAAGACATGAACTGACATTTGTAAACTAATATATATAGCAACATTATTCATGATTGCCAAGAGAGAGAAGCAATCCAAATGTCCATCAACAGATGAGTGGATAAACAAACTCTGGTATATGCACCCAATGGAATATTATGCAGCTGTAAGACAGAACAAAGTCACAGAACATATAATAATATGGACAAACATTGAGGATGTTATATTTAGTGAAGTTGGCCAGAAATAAGAGGACAAATAGTGCATGGTCTCATTAATATGAAATAATATTAATGCACAATCTTTGAGAGTTAAAAGCTGAGAACAAAGGCTATCAGGAGATAAAAGGGTATAAATTGGGCAGAATTTTCAACAGGATTCATTGTATAGATTCAGAAATAGCATAATACTGTGAGATTGTAGCAAAATATTGTAAATACACTGAAAAAAGATGTCTGTGAGTAAAGCTGAAAGAGGAAGACTAGGGGTGTATATGACACCAGAGGTAAAGACAGATGACAGCAAAACTGGAGTGGTCAATGATTCTGACTAAATGTATAAAAATAAAAATGTTTTTACATGTGACAGAATAAATTAATGTCAACCTTGTAAATTGTTGGGAAAGGGATGGTATTGGGGAAAGAGTATAATCAAAGCAAATTGGAGTCTATGGTCAACAGTAACATTGTAATATACTTCCATTAAATGTAAAAAAAAGATAATATACCAAAGTTAAATGTGTAGGAGAGGGGGATATAAGGGAGAGAGATGAGATTCTTGGTATTGGTGTTATCAGTTCTTACTATTGTATTGTATAGTATTTTCTTTTTCTTTTTATTATTTTATTATTGTTTAAAAACTATTTTTCTTAGTAATCAATATGTTTAAGTGATGATTGTGGTGATAAATACACAACTATATGATAATACCATTAGCAATTGTTTCTACACTGTGGATAATTGTATGGTATGTGAATATATCTCTATGAAATTTTAGGAAAAATGTAAATAAGGGTAATAGTGTTTGATAAATCATGGAGAGAGGGATGTACCTATTTACTGCTGGTGATGAGGTAGAATGGTGTAGCCTACCTAGAGGTTAGAGTTGTGATTCTGCAAGAAACTAAGTATGTGGGTGCCATAATGTCCTGAAACTCATGAGGTACATACTAGGAAGATCTGAGAACAGGGACTTGTATGGACATTTAAACAGTGGTGTTTTTGGAGAGAATATTCATGATATGTGACAGGTGGAGGTGGCCTAAGGGTACATCAAATGAGGTAAGAATGGTGAACTGTGGTTTATGCACACAATGGAATATAGAGGAACTGTGAGAAGGGGTGTATCTGTGAGACATGCAATAAGGTGAATGGATCCTGTAGACAGCATTTTTAGTGAACTACACTGGAAACAAATACAAACATTATAATGTTTCACTAATATGGATTAAGCACAATGTTTAAACTCAGAATTGAAACTTAGAGCACAGCTTATCAAGGGAATGCTTATAGTAATGGCCCCTAGATTGTAAGCTCTTACAGTAATTATATCTATTCCTGAATTGTAATGACTGTCTCCAGACTCTGGGATTCTGATCCCTTTCTGTATAACCTGAGTGGTCTCTGGAATCTTGGGTGTCTGTGTGACATCTGAAACTGAGAGCTAGAACTTGGTAGACAAGAATGTCAGTATTAGCACATATAGCAACTGGTAAAAAACTGAGAAAGAGTCCAGACTTTGATTAGAGATATGAATGCAGCAGATCTAGTTAGCACTAGGGCAAATTAGGCTAAAGGGTAAAAGATGATACTGACTGTGTTTGGAAACTTCAACTTCCATGTGAGACCAAGGGAAGAGATGATTATTTGTTGCAGGATCTATATTTTCTAAACAATTTAACTTGGCAGTCAGATTGTTCAAACACCATAATTACATGGAACTTTGAACAGGAAGTGAGATCTTGTAAGTTTATATAGGTTAGTGTGAAATAGCAACATCTCCCAAAATAATTTGGGCAAAGAATAAAAATATATGTGCAGGGACCCTCTGAGGAGCTGGCAGAAAATGCAAAAGTGTTGAGGTTCCTCATCTGTGTTGTTGCTGATGTTCTGACAAACATTGAGCCCTGACAGTTTGGTATGCTGGGCCCTCCATCTTGGGACTTGCCCTTATGAAACTCATTGCTGCAAAGGAGAGGCTAAAACTGCTTATAATTGTGCCTAGGAGTCTCCTCCTGGATGCCTGTTTGGTGCTCAGATGTGGCCCTCACTCTGCAGCTAAGCCAACTCAGCAAGTGAACTCATTGCCTTCCCCCACTGTGTGTGAGACTTGACTCCGAGGGGTGCAAATCTCCCTGGCAATGCACAATGTGACTCCAGGCATTGAATCTGGACCTGGCATCGTGGGATTGAGAACATCTCCTTAATCAAAGGGGGGTGCACAGTGAAACACAATTTCAGTGGCTGAGAGATTTCAAATGGAGTCAAGAGGTCACTCTGGTAGGCATTCTTATGCACTAGATAGGTATCCTTTTTAGGTTTTAATGTTTTGGAATAAATTAAGTAAATACCTGAAACTATTAAACTTTGACCCAGTAGTTCTTAACTTTTGAAAGTGATTGTAGCTTACAAGCAGTGTGATTGTGAAAACCTTGTGGATTGCACTCCCTTTATCCAGGGTATGGGTGGATGAATAGAAAAATGGGGACAAAAATAAATGAAAAATAGAGCGGGATGGGGGGTGATTTGGATGTTATTTTTACTTTTATTTTTAACTCTCATTTTTATTCTTTCTGGTGTAAGGAAAATGTTCCAAAATAGATTGGGGTGATGAATGCACAACTGTATGATGGTACTGTGAACAGGTGATTGTACACCATGGATGATTGCATACTATGTGAATATATCTCAATAAAACTGAATTTAAAAAAAAAAAGAAATGTATGTGATAGAAATATCAGCAATGTTCTCTCAGTAATCAGTGGAAAAAAGAGCAAAAATCAATGATGATATTTAAGACTTGAACATTATCAATGCACTTGATATTCCTGAATTGTAACAAGACAACAACAGCCAACCATAGGCATACATTTCAAGAATACTTGCTTGTTTTTAACTGAGGTTGAAATGCTTCCTCCGTTTTCATGTTTTCCTTAAAATTAATGTTACATTTCTCTTTGAATATTGATCATATTTTTACATATTTATACATTGCAATGGAAAATGTACATTTAGTTAACACACCTCAACAAATCTTTAGTCAATACACCCAAACCTTTGCAGTGGAAAAGTAATTCATTCAACAGTCCTTTAGATTCTCTTCAGCATGAAACCCAACACTAACTTTATATTTCTGACCTCTGGTCATGGTGGTTGTTTTCCCATTCTGTGTTCATCACTGGTAATCTTCAAAGTCATCACCTGAAATGTTCACTCCTTTTTTCCAATAGTACATTACTAATAACTTTGGTTCCCCCCACCAGCCTTTTAACATTTCCTAGGTTCCACCCAAAGGTGTCATTATTAATATTCACCCACATCTCAAGCTCTTTTTAGGCTTGAGGTTGCAATATTTCTACATTTCCTGGAATGAGTAGACCCTAGCAACACATATCTCCTGTATCTCTCTATATCTAAATATAACTGCCTATATCTATATCTATATCTTGACATCTGTCTTTCTGCACACATTACACAATCTGTTATGTGAGAAAGTCTTTATAACCGTGCCTGTCATGGTCTATCACTATCTTACAACCAGGAAGACTCTCCTTCATCTGAGGAACCTCAGGCCCAGAGACCACTCAGACATAAATAGTGGGATAACCTGGCTCTTGGTCTAGAATACCATCTCTTTCCCTCCATTGTCCCAGAGTAGCTTAGTCCAATTCTCCTTGTCCCCTGTAGTGGTTCCATATTTATCCAGGTATCCCAGCCTATCCAGCTTCTTTCAATTGTTCTATAACCTATAATCAGAAATTAGATTTATTATATAATTTACATGAATAATATTGCATATCCAGTTTTAAATCTACTGCATTGTAGATTCTGTTCATGAAACTAAATAGAAGAAAGGGGATTTCAGAGATAAATGTGTCCTTACAGGTTGACTTCCAGTTGTTGACACTGTGGCTGAGACTGGGTTGACCTTCCCCAGTAAAAGAGGTGTGACAAGTCAGGAGCTAGAGCAGAGTAGGGGATCCTTGTGCAATCTTGGTGGTCAGAGATGAGGGTCTTCCTCACATTTCCATTCTACTTCTGGGGGTGAGGGAATAATACCACTAATATCAGGGATGATACACATAATGAGAATGGAAACCTACAATTTCACATGTGCTATTACTACCAAAATTTCCAACTTATCTCTTTTCAGCTTGAAGCACAGAGAGGTGAGGTCACATATTCCAGGTGGCACATGGAGGAGGGGATGGAGCTGTATGGTGACCTTCACCGCCACAGACTTACAAGATCTCAGCCACCATCCCTTCAGTGACTCAGGGTCATGTGGGGGCATCACTAAGTTGATTTTTCAGAGGCACTCACCTCCAGGGTAATGGCTCTCCTGCAGGCCATGGTGAGCTCAACCCCTCTGCAAACATCCATTGCACATCACTACTGCTTAGAGCTGTGTATATTATTTCACCTGAAGGAATGAAAACCATTTCACTGAGCTTTTAGTGATCCAGTGCAGCAGAACTGGACACTTTTAGCATACCTAAGTGGGTTCACAAAGAACAGATTCCTGACCCAACGTAACTGTTGCTTGAGGACATTCCCCAAGCTGTTGCTATTTTGGCAATGAGAAGGCTTAGTGTTCCTTAAAGCTCTCCCTCAAGGAGAGAGTGTGAATTCCAGAATGTTCTTGCTGATATGCATGTTCCCACAAGGAAAGAACAGGATTGGGAGGATATATATGATTTGAACAACATTGAAAATAATTACCATCTAAGCAGAAATGCCTATCCTGCATCAAAAATATACTTACTGATAGGATTTCATTACAGTATTCAGCCGCCCAGTAACCATTGAATATGCACAGGAAGGAAGATGTATGACTTGAAGATATGTTCTCCAAAAATAGTGATTCCCTAAAATCCATTCAAATTTATGGCAAAAATGATTGCCCATAGTCTTCTCTGAATTCAGTGTGATTGCTACATTAGGTGCTGCTTCAAAATTTGGTAAAATATCACAAACTTGTGGTAAGAGGGGAGAAAAAATTATCAGAATGTGTTTCTGAGAATTTGGAGGTCCCTGGAATTATGGTATTGATATTTAAAGGATCCCTGAGAATAGATGCACATTGACCATCTTCTCAAAGCCATCCTAGACCCTTGTCAATATCTGGCTCCCTGATCAACTTCTTCAGCACATTTCTTGGTGGAAGAAATGACCCTGGGCTTAGTGAAAGGGTGATGAATGTACATCCCCAGCATCCTCATCCAAAGGGAGCAAGAGAGAAACTCCCCACTGCCCTGTTATCTTTAGAAAGGAAAATATCTCCCACATCCAAATCACAACTTACATAATCAGATGAAGCCACAGAACACATTTACTTAAATTCAACTTCCTCCTCAGTCTGGAGTACATTTGTCTGGGTCACGTTATAATATGCTGCATTCAATGACTGTTCATGATAAGGTAAGAAGGAAAGGGAATTTTACGGGCAAGTGGATCTAAATCATTCCATACTTGGGTGAGGACATTGAGATTGAGTGGTGTTGACCTGCCCAATTTGTACAGGTGTGATATATCAGGAGCAGGAGCAGTTCCACTGCTCTTTGTGCAGTCATGGTGGACAGAGTTGAGGACACACACAGGACTTCTCTGGTCCCACTGGGGATAAAACAATTAATAACAATAATGAAAGTCTGTAACATCTTTGACAATTTAATAAAATTACAAATATGAAGTAAATAATGAGGGATGACAACAGCAAAGTGGAGACACTGGAGCCAAACTCCTTTCCTTCCACTAATATTTGAAAAGAGAATGTGTTAAAACTAAAATTGTCAGGGGAAGTAGACATATTAAATATTCAAAATATATATGCTACACATGTATATACATACACACAGACATACTTAAAATTCCTGGAAGTAGTGGCAAAATGACCATGTTCCCAAAGCTATCCTTGATCTTTGGCCAAATTTGACTCCTGACCAGTACATTTAACACATTTTCTGCCTGTAAGTAAAGGAACCTGCACATGGTGAGTGGGCACCCCAGGGAGTGGACTGTTCTCCAGGGCTCAACTGGCATCCTTCCTCAGGTGCCTCTAAGACAAGGACCTCCCCTCATCCCCTTTCATTATAGTACAGTGTTTACCTCCCAAATGCAAATCACCACATGGGCAAACAGTTGAAACCACAGCACACATTTACTTAAATTCATGTTCTACCTCTTTCTGGATGATTCCTGGGGGCAATGGACCTTATCCACAAGAACATGAAAACTTTGTGATTTTTCCTCTTTCTGGTGGCAGCTCCAAAATGTGAGTGTCTCTGGGATTCAGACATGAAGGTAATGGGGATGATGCATCTGAGCACATGACTCACTGTGGTTCTCTTTGTCCTCAGGTGTCCTGTCACAAGTGCAGCTGAAGGAATCAGGACCTGGCCTGGTGAAGCCCTCACAGACCCTGTCCCTCACCTGCTCTGTCTCTGGATTTTCTTTAACTAGATTTGGTGTGAGCTGGATCCACCAGGCTCCAGGAAAGGGGCTGGAATGGGTTGGCTTAATAAACATATTTGGAAGCACATATTTCAAACCAAATTTTCAATCCTGACTCAGCATCACCAGGGACACCTCCAAGAATGAAGTTCCTTTAAAACTGAGCAGCCCAAGAACCAAGGACATGGCCACATATTACTGTGCAACAGACACAGTGAGAGGAAGTCAGGGTGAGCCTAGACACAAACCTCCCCTGAGGGCAGAGTAGGGGCTGGGCTACAGGGGGTGCTCATGACCACCAGGGGGTCCTCAGGGCCCATCCCCAGAAGAAGGTGCAGAAAGGGGCTGGGAGGAGTTTCATGGCTTTGCCTGGGATTTCCTCTTCTTGCTTCACAACATGTAACCCCCAGAGTACTGCCTTTGCGTATTTTCTAAACAATGCTGTGATATATCCAAGATCAAAGCAAAGTACAGATTTTAAAATGTTATTGCATGTGTTTTTATATTTTTATGCCAATCTGCCCTTTATCCTGGATATAACTGAAACTTTAAGCAGAACTGGCTTTCCACTGACCTTGTGAAGTTAGTTCTCTGAACTTGTCAATTTCCTGAGAATGTCCATGAAAATTATCTCTTCCCCACCATCTGGTAGAGCTTGTCTCCAGGTGGAATTGGGAAAATGTGGAAAACCCTGGCATGGTCTCAGGCACAGCTTTTGGGGGTTTCAAATTGTCCTCTACATGCTCTGTGGCATCAAGGACCAGGTCCCTTTGTTCACTTAAAATCCCTTGTTAATCCTCTCTCTATTGCATAGGATGTTATGATTTTTACACACATGTGCAGCACACAGGTTTCCAATAAGGGCATTAGAAAATGATAAATTTTAGGTTTAAAATAGTGGACTCAGAATGTTTGTTTATTTTTCACATATACAAAGAATATCCCTCAAACCATTTACAATTAATTAATGCATTTCTTTTCTTTTATTTTCATGAATGCCTTAGTCAATCATTTACCTTTGTATTCTTTTATCATGAAATTACCAAGTAGTTCAATATAACGAAAATGTGAGGTCCTCACAGTTTTCTGTGAAGCAGGCAGAGTCATCGGGAATAAGAAAGTCACTCTCCTAATCCTACCTGCACAACCACTGGTTTCTACAGATGTAGCTGATGTGACAACCTCTAATGGAGACTATAGTCTCTTAGATATGTACTTGGACATTACATCCCAGACCATCTTGAGAGTCTGAGGATGTCTCCAGCTGCCTCCACAACACCCACCACCTCTGACTGGGAAATAGATTTCTCCTTGGTGCATCTTGTTTTCAAGGAATGAGTTTCTTTTGCTGGTTGTTAGGGCCCAGGTGCACCTACCATGATCCATCCCAGGGCCAAGGATATCCACCCAGAACATCAGAATCACCTGTGATGTAACTGGCTCCTTGTCCTTTGAACTCTCTGAATTCCAGCTTCCCGAGGAGAGGCTGGGATATGTGGGTTGGATCAACAGTGGTGGGAACATCATCCACCCAACAGCCACTGGGTCCTACAAAAGCCTCACCAAGGACACTCCAAAACCAGGAGCATTTACACATGAGCCTCTGAGACCTGAGAACACATGTGTGCATGGTGCTGTGCTAGGAAACAGCAGGATCCCTGGTGTAGGGCAGGAGATAAAAATCTCCCCCTGACAGGAAGCCCAGAGTAGGTGGGCTAAGTGGCATTTCCTTCCATGGAGCATACAGGTCAGACTCTGCTGAGGGAGGGTGGGGAGGTTAATGCTTGAGACATTCAGCTCCCTCCCTCCAAGCGGAGAGATTCCCCTGGAAATCTGTCCTCTTCTTACGGTTCTGTTTTCTAGGTTTCCTCAGACCTTCAACACAGGGGTATATCATTCATACCCATTGTTCTTTGATTTTCACAATCACTGGAGACAAAGGAATTGTGCAGATTGATAGTGCCCAGTAAGCTCACATATCCTTCTCACACTGGATGATTTCAGCATCTCTTGCTGCTCTACCTCCCTTCTCTGTTCCAAGTGACAGAAATGAGACTATGAAAGAAGGCCACTGAAGATTCATGTAGAAGTTACACTTTATTTGTTTTGGGTTATGTGATCAATACTTCTGCATCTTATTCATCACTATAACTCATTCATTATGTATTTATTTATTGCCTTCTATATGCCAAGCATGCTTCCTTATTAGAGATGAAAAAAAAAAATCCTGTCCACTTGAGGATAATTATTGTGGCCATTTGAAAGAAAGAATAAAAAGATGAAAAATTTATGCTTACTGCCACAAAACCTTGCTCTCTGACCTGCAGTCATTGAACATGGAAGCTCCCTGGAAAGCAACTAGAAATGCAGACAAATTTTATACAACCTTTCCCTTCCATGTGCAAACCTTCTCCTGGATGACAACTGAGCTCCTCTGCTACTCAGAGTCTGGTTTCTCATCTATCTGAACAGACGTTTCTGGGCTTATGTGATTTATGCAAAAGAACAAGGAATCCTGTTGTTCCCTCCTATTCATGGTGACAGAACTCAGCTGAGAGCATCTCTTAGGTGCTATGAATATTGTGATGGGGCTGAAGTCTCTGAAGTGAGTAACTCAGACATTTCCTGTTTGCAGGGGGCTGTCCAAGGTGCAGCTGCAGGAATTGGACCAGAACTGCTGAATACCTCTCAGGGTCTTTCCCTATGATTCCTGGTTTTGGTGTTCTCCATCACAATCAGCGAGTACTGCTGCCAGTGGATCCTGCAGCTTCCAACAGAGCTGAAGATTTTGAGATGCATCGATGCTGGTGCTGAAACAGAATAAAGCCTGTCCCTCTAGAGCTGACTTGTTGACTCTGGAGAAACACCCAAGAACCAGTTCTCTCTATAGCTGAGCTCTGAGAATAACAGGCAAATGGGCATGTTTGACTGTGGAAGACCCACAATTGAAAAATCCTCTATGAGCCCTTCAGGAAAGCTAAGATTGAAGAGCCATCTTGCAGTATCCTGCATTTTAGGAAGTTTTCATGAAATGAACAGGTAAGATGAGATTTTCAGAAAAAATGGGAGCTGAAGCACTCAGAGTGCAGATGAGTGCACTGAGCCTGAAGGGGATTCAGCTGTTCCAGTCCCACAGGTGTGAAATATCAGGGACCAGATCAGTGCAGGTGATCCTTGTGCAGTTGCAGTGGTCAGAGGTGAGGGCTCACCTGGGTTCCCACATTTTATTCCCAAATGTGATGTCATGACAAATAGTAATAGTGTTGATAACAGCAAACATTTCTAGTTCCCTACTAAAAAATTCATATATAATTTTTTTTGCTGTAATTCTGAATCTGCACCCTGTGAGACTGAAGCTCATAGGATGCATGTCAAGTCCTCAGCATTGCAGGACAGAAGGGGATGGAGCTGCGTTAGGCAGGCTGCCACAGTGATTTCTAGGACCTCAGCCACAATCCCAGGATTCATTTATGCAGGCCTCAGGACAGCAGCTCTCAGGTGATTTTCAAGAGGCCTGATTCCTGGGCAGGGAAACCCATGCCTTCTGCAAAACATTCACTTTGTGGCTAAATTGCCAAAGACCTGAATGTTATTTTCCTTGATGTAGTGGAAATCATTTTCACTGAATTCCAAATGCATTCACTGACTTTCTTTTTTCTTCTCCAGAATATTGAACTCAAAGTCTTGCCATGTTTGATGGTTAAGTTCACATTCAACATAACTAGATTTTGATGTCAAGTTGTTTGTTCATGTGAACACTTACCTGACGGTTACCGTGAAGATATTGTGGGGTTGTAAAATGTTCCTATGATGACTACATCTATGGCTGATTGCATCTACTGTCTACAAAGCAGATGGCTTCAGCACTGTCAGAAGCCACATCCAATCTGTTGAAGGCCTTAAAGGGAGAACTGTGATTTCAGCAGTCAGAAAGATTTTCTATCTCTACTGCAGTATGCCACCCTCTACTAAGGAATTCATTGAAACCTCCTTCAGAGATCCTAACTTGTAGTCTCTCCTACAGAATCTGAAATGCCAATCTGCATGAGCATGTGAGACAATTCCTATAATAAATCTCGTAACATTGTATCATAACTAATAGTAAATATATATATATATTTGAGATTATATAGTATGATTTAGTTTGGTTCTTTTGCCTTTGGAATGTGTTCTGTATACATACTAGATTCAAAACCATTGATCAAGAAGGCACTGACAATCTGTGGCACAAAATGGCAATAGAGATACAAAAATATCACCACTGGGTAATGATACTCAAATGTTTGTAAGGGACCAGGCAATGGGTTACAATGTATTTGATAATGTCGAATTTTGTGGAATTAAAAAGCATAATGATATTGGATGTTTGTGCCTAAAGATGATGGATACAGTCGTTAAATAAAGGAAGAGCTAAAAAATCCAAATTCACACCTCAAGTTCAGTGTGAAGGATATGAAAGTGAACATGTAACCCCTGAAATAAACTCATATTTCCAGAAGCCACACAGACGTCACATTTCAGAAAACCTGATCCAGCATATCAATGAATGAGTTGCTAAATTACAATGTAAATTGAATTCCTATCTTGCATGGTGTATGCTGGTAAAGTGAAAGCGTTATTTGGAAGGAATGGATTTCTGAAAATTAGTGTGGGGACATATGGGCTAATTGTGATGGCAGTAGGGGGCATTGAAACCCTGGGGTCTGCTGTGTCTCCTTTTCCATATAAACCTGTAATGCACTGCCTTGAAGAATCAGCCAGGGATGTCCATCCTATATAGAAGAGCCAGCTCTCCTTCATCCATTTTTCCTGCAGTGCATGATAAAACTGTAAATTCCTCTTCTGAGGAAACAGTCTTCACACCTCCACCTGAACAGATTAACCCTGTTTCACACATGAAAATAGAATAGAATACCCTGAGGTAATTTCCTGGCAGGAACTGATAATACTTCTCTTGACCCAACCTACCACTTTTCTTTTGTTTCAGACCTATAATTAGACTGATGTCCCAAAAGGCCTCTATATGTGAGGAGCAAAGTATGACCCATGTTGATATGTATTGCACCCCAAAATAACTGCAAATTTTTTCCCAGTTGTTTAGATAATATCAGGAGAATATATGTGGGAATGGATTTTAAGGGTGGGGGAAAACTGTTGAAGAAATTTTAAGTAGGATTGCCTGAAAAGATTGATATGTGCCCATTAGGCAGAGATTCTGGATTCCTTGGTATAGACTGACAGATTACAAAGAGCTCTCACATTTCTTCTGTTTGGCTGATGAAAGAACCAAAAGCTGTTAACATTTTCAGTGCCTTAAGTGCCAGAACTGTGCTGGTATAATGCAGATGGGGTTATAGAAAAGATGAGGTATAACGGAGTGTTAGATTGGATGTGTCAGGTAAGGCTTAATCACCTTCCCTAGGAATGTCCAGTGGACAGACCTTTCACCAAGACAGGAAGCCATAAATTTATGTGGGCAGCCCCATCATCACTAAAGATCTCTATCATCACCTTCCCCTCTAGTTCATATTTTACTGTGGGAATGACTGCTAATAAACATGGATCCTTAAACACAATAGGGATGATCAGATTTCAGGTGTAGAGGAGCCAAGTGGCAGCATTTAATTACCAAAAATAAGGTGGATGTGGCTATGATAATGGACAGCAGAGTCAAAACATTAAACACAGAAACCTCTTTTCCAGACCTCTGGTTTTGACTAATGAATCATCTGGTACCTAGAAGTGAAAGACATGGAAATTCTGTTAAATTCTAACTTTGTAGAGGAAAAAGAGTTCCAGATCAAGTGAATCATAGTCCCTCAATAAATACCTATACTTCAGACAGTTTACAGTCTCAGAACCTTTTGTTTGAGGGGAAGCCAGGTCTCCTTAGTGAAGGGAATTGCTACACTGCCAAAAATTTTAATCTGTTAATCTTCCTCCCAGCCTTCCCTGAAGGGGCCTCTTGCCAGGGTTAAAATGCATTGGGATAAAACACATGATCAGATATTTTGGCAATTAATTAGACACTGGATCTGAACTGATATATATTCTAGGACACCCAAAATATCACTGTGGACCATCAGTCAGAGAACTACCTGAGAAAGGTCAGGTGATCAATGGAGTTTTAGTTACTGATACTAGTGGGTTTCTCCATCTATTCTGTGGTCATTTCCCCAGGTCCAGCATGCATAATTGGAAAAGACATAGTCAGCACCTGGAAGAATCCTATGTTGATTCCATAACTTGTTGAATGAGGGTTATTATTGTAGGAAAGGCCAAGTGGAAGCCACCAGAAATGCCTTTACCTAGCTAAATAGTAAATCAAAACAATAACACATACCTGGAGGAAAGGCAGATGTTAGTGACACCATCAAGGTCTTGAAGGATTTCAACCACAACCCATTGAAACCCCTCACCATTCCTCTCTCATATTGGCCTCTGCAGGAAACAGATGGATCATGGAGGATGAGAGTGGACACTTGTAAACTTAAGTAGGCATTGATCCCATTTGCAGCTGCTATTCCAGATGTGTTATCATTGCTTGAGGAAATCAGCACATCCCCTAGTAGTTAATATGCAGCTCTTGATTTGGCAAATGCTTGTATCATGATAACTGCTAATAAAGACCCCCAAAATACTGTTTACTTTTAGCTGGCAAGGCAAGAAGTACACTTACACTCTCCATACACAGAGGAATATCAACTCTCAAAACCTTTGTCATAACCTAGTCAATAGGGGACATAATCATCTTTGCATTCTATAAGATATCATCTCACTGGTACATTATATTGATAGCATTATGCTAATTGGACCTCATGAGCAAGAAGTAACAACTACTCAGTACCTATTGGTAAGTGATTTGCTTTTAAGATGGTGGGAGACAAAGCCAACAAAAATTCAGGGTCCTTCCATCTCAGTGCAATTTCCAGGTGTCACATGTGGGAAGTTTTGAGATATACCTTCTAAGGTGACACATAAGCTATTGAATTCAGCCTCTCCTACAACTAAAAAAGGAGTATCATGCCTTGATGACCTTTTCGAAATTTGGAAGCAACATATTCCTCTTTGAGGTGAGCTGCTATGGGGCATTTACCAAATGACCTAAAAAACTGCTAGATTTGAGTGGATACCAGAAAAATAGGAGGTTCTGCAAAGGTTTCAGTCTACCTTGCAAGCTGGTCTGTCATATGGGTCATATGTTCCAGAAGATCCAACATTGCTGAAAGCATCTGTGGCAAATAGAGACATTGTTTGTATTCTTTGGCTGTATCCTAAAGGAGATGTGATTCAAGCAGGTCCTGAAAGCACAAGTAAGTAACATGAGGAAGTAGCCCATGTGTCTGTGCTCCCTAACTAAGTATATTATATTATCTTTCCTAACCTGAACCCAGGAACTCCTGTGTAATTCCCCACCATCAGTTGACGGAGAAAAAGAAAACTCAGCCTTGATTTAAAGACAGTTCTCCATGATATACAGGTAGTATATAAAATGGACAACTTCAAGCTGGTGCATTCATTGGATTTTACTTAAGAACAGCAGTGACTGGAAATCCTGACACTGGGCAGAAGTTATAGCAGAAAACCTATGCTATCATTTTGCTCGGAAGAAGTATTTTCCAGAGGTATGTATGCATTCTTATTGATGGTCCGTTGGTGATTTAGCTGGATTCTTATGGATATTGGAAGTATATTAATGGTGAAAGAGTGGTCTGTGGGAGAGATATGTGGATAGACATATATGAATGGGTGAAAGACATGAAGGTATTGTATCCGATATGAATGATTGCCACAGGGTGATTCAGCAGAGGATGATTTTAACCATAAAGTGGTTTCATTGACCCATTGTGTGGATTCAAGAGAGCCACATTTCCCAACAACTCCTATCACTGCCAAAAGGGTCATGAACAAATTATCCATGTATTCATGGTGGTAGACATGGGAATTATGCATGGGCTCAGCAATATGAGGTTATGTGCAACAATGCTGACATGGAAACAACCATGGCTGAGTGCCCCATATGCCAACAACAGAGACCAACAATCATTTCCCAATATGGCACCATTCCCAGAAATGAGCAACCTGCTACCTAGTTGTATGTTGATTACACTGGACCATATGCATCATGAATGGACAGCATTTTGTATTTACTGGAATACAAAGATACTCTGGATTCAGATTTTCCAGCCCTGCATGGAATTCTACTGCCAAAAGTAGAAGTTCTAACCAGAACAATTCACCAAGATAAAAATATAAAAGGTATTCAAATTGGAAAGGAAGAAATAAATCTTTCATGGTTTGCAGATGATATGATCTTATATTTGAAAAATCCTGATAATTCAACCACAAAGCTACTTGAGCTAATAAATTCAGCAGACTGGCTGAATTGTGCAGACCAATGCACAGAAGTCAGTAGTATTCCTATACACCAGTAATGATCTAATGGAAGAAGCAATAAAAATAAATTCTTTTCACCAAAGCAACAAAAAAATCAAGAACCCAGGAATAAACATAACCAAGGACATGAAGGACCTGTCCACAGAAAATTACAAAATTTTGCTGAAATATACTTTTTATAAAAGATGTAAATACATTGAATAATATTCCATGCTCATGGATAAGAAGACTAAATATTGTTAAGTTGTCAATTCTACACAAACTGATCTACGGATTCAATGAAATCCCAATAAAAATCCCAACAACCTAATTTGCATACTTGGGAAACATAATTATCAAATTTATTTGGAAGGAAAGGGGCCTCAAAGAGCCAAAAACATCTTTAAAAGGGATGGAGTGGGAATTACATGTCCAGACTTTGAAGCCTGTTATAAAGCTACAGTCATCAAAAGAGCATGGTATTGGCATAAAGATACAAATATTGAACAATGGATTTGAATTGAGAGTTCAGAAATAGACCACCGAATTATTGAAAAGACCACCATATCCAGTGAACTGGGACAGGCCATCTCTTCAACAAATACAGCTGGGAGAACTGGATATCCACAAAAAAAAAACAACGAATGAGTTCCCCTATCTCACACACTATACAAATATTAACTCATAGTAGATCAAAAATCTCAATATAAGATACAGTACCATAAAACCCCTAGAAGATAATATAGGGGAACAGCTTCAAGACATAGTATTAGGGGGTTGTTTCTTAGACCTTACACCCAAAGCATCAAGACCACAATGAGATATCATCTCACACCAATAAGAATGGCTGGCATCAAACAGGAAACTACAAATGCTGGAGAGATGTGGAGAAATTGTAATCTTATTCATTGCTGGTGGGACTGTATAATGGTTCAGCCACTATGGGAAACAGTTTGGCAGTTTCTCAGAAAACTAGATATTGAATTATCCTATGATTTGGCAATTCCACCTCTTGGTATATACCCAGAAGATTTGAAAACTGTGACAGGAACAGGCATTTGCACACTGATGTTTGTTGCAGCATTGTTCACACTTGCCAAGAGATGAAAACAATCCAAGTGTCCTTCAACAGAGAAGTGAATAAACAGAATATGGTATACTCACACAATGGAATACTATGCAGCAGTAAGAAGCCACAAGTTCCTGAAACATAGGGAAACATGGATGAACCTTGAAGGTATAATTTTGAGTGAAATAACACAGACACAAAAGGAGAAATATTGTATGTTACCACTTCTAAGAACTATCAGGAAAATGCAAAATCATTGTCTTACAACATAAGAATATTGGTGACCTAGTGATAGACAGTAGCTAGTGAGGGGGATGAGAATCTAACACTATCAGATATGTTAATGAAGGTGAATTCAAAGGTATGGTACTGGATAAGCGTTACTATTGTTAACCTTAAAACCTTTAGAGTGCTCCTATGCCAGTTAAGTCCCAAAACCCAGAAACAGTAGCCACTTCAGGAACATCAATCAGATAAGTCCCCTTTGCTCATAAAGTGAACACTCCTTTTCAACATGAATAGATTTGGGTGATCACTGCTTAGACATCCCTGAAGATCAGTAAAGTGATTAAACTAGAGGAAGGGGTAGCAATAAACAAGATGGAATTTAACAAAGAATTCTGAATATTCAATACTTATATACTTTGGTTTTTCTTAGTTGGTAGATTATTAGAATAAATAGAAAGAAATAAAAGAAATGTGTAATTATGACCCATAACATCCTTTGAAATTTGTTCTATAGCTATTTGTTAAACTGTATTTTGAAAGCCATACATTTTTGCATATATGTTATATTTTACAATAATGAAATAACTGAAACTATGGTACTGAATCTCATAAAAACTTTGAAAATTTCCTATATATCTACCTGTTAAATCATATTTTGAAGTATATAACCTTCTAGTATATATATTTCATAATAAGGAAATAACTGAACTTAGGAATTGTAGCCTTTAATATTCTTTGAAATTTTCTAAGTGTTAAATTGCACATGCACTGTTATTACTTTTATGTATATATGATATATTCACAATAAAAATATGTGAATGTTCCTGTTTGCTAATGCTGCTGGTATGCAACACACCAGAAATGGATTGGCTTTTATAAAGGGGGGCTATTTATTTACAAATTTACAGTATAAATACCATGAAAATGCCCATTTAAGGAATCAATGCAAGTATAACTTCATAGTAGAAAGGCCACTGGCATCTGGAAAACCTCTGGTGGCCAGGAATGCACATGCCTGACATTTGCTTGCTCTCAGCATGCATTTCAATATGACATTCTCTAAAATGTCACCTTCAGCTTTCAATGGCAGTCTTAAAAATGTGCCTCTAAGCTGAAACACCGAGCTTCTGTCTGAGCTCTTGTACAGCTCCCAGTTATTTAATTAAGACCCAGGATGAATGGGTGGGGTCTCCTCTCAATGGAAATAATCTAATGAAAAGTATTACCCACAATTGAGGGAGTGACATTTCCATGGCAACAAACTAATCCAAAGATTCCAACCTAATCAACACTGATATGTCTGCCCCACAAAATTTCATTAAAGATCATGGCATTTTCAGGGACATAGTACATCCAAACCAGCACAATGAGAAATAAAAGTCTATGAATAAAATGAAAGCACAGGGTCAGTGACTTCACAGGGGAATTTTACCAAACTTTCAAAGAAGCATTGACACCATTCCTGCTTAAATTCTTTCAAAGAAATGAAGAAATAGGAATACTACCTAACTCATTTTATGATAACCAGATAAAGATACACAGAAAAGGAAAATTTTAGGCCAATCTCCCTAATGAAACAGATGCAAAAGTTCTCAACAAAATACTTTCAAATAGAATGGAAAGATACATTGACATAATTATACACTGTGACCATGTGGGGTTCATTCCTGGCAGGAAGTGTAGTTCAACATAAGAAAATCAGTTAATATAATTCAACAAATTAACAAATTGAAAGGGAAAAATCAAATAAACCTTGCAAAACATGCTGAAAAAAGCAGTTGACAAAATTCAACATCCCTTTTTGATAAAAATACTTCAGAATGTAAGAATCCAGGGAAACGTCCTCAATATGATTAAGGGTATATATGAATACCACAAAGCTAGTATAGAACTTAATGGAGAGGGATTGAAAGCCTTCTATGACCAGAAATGATACAAGGATGCCCACTGTCACCTCTAATATTCAACATCTGGTTAGAAGATCTAACCAGAGCATTGGCCAAGACAAAGATATAAAAGGTATACACATTGGAAATGAAGAAATAAAACTGCCATTATTTGCAGATGTTATGAGCCTATTTTTGGAAAATCCTGAGAATTCGACCACAAAGCTACTTGAGCTAATAAACAAACTCAGCAGAGTTGTGGGATATAAGATTAATGTGCATAAATCAGTAATGTTCCTATACACTAGCAATGACCTAACTGAAGAGGCAAAACAAAAATAATTCTATTCACAATAGCAAATAAAAAATTAAGCACCTAGGAATACACCTAAATATGGGTGTAAAAGTCTTCTACAAAGAAAATTACAAAATTTTTCTAAAATAAATAAAAGGAACCTAAATATGTGAAAAATATTCCATACTCATGGATAGGAAGATTAAACAATGTTAAGACGTCAATTCTACCCAAACTGATCTATGGATTAAACACAGCCCCAATCCAAATGACCACAGCATTATTTGTAGACTTGGAAAAGTTAGCTGTCAAATTTATTTGGAAGAAAATGGGTCTCAAATTGCTAAAACATCCTAAAAAAAGAAGAAAGTGGGAGGACTTACACTTCCAGACTTTGAAGACCACTGTAAAGCTACAGTGGTCAAAACAGCATGGTATTGGCATAAAGATAGAAATATTGATCAATGTAATAAGATTAAGAGTTCAGAAGACACCCAGATATATGATTGACTGTTTTTGTTAAGGTCCTCAAATCCACAGAACTGGGACAGAACAGTCTCTTCAACAAGTGTGGCTGGGAGAACTGGATAGCCATAAGCAAAACAATGAAAGAAGGCTTCTACCTCACAATCTATAAAATAATTAATTTAATTATTATTAAAATAAATTTAATAATCAAAGAATCAAAGTAATCAGTATAAGAGAGAGTACAATAAAACTCTTGGAAGATAATATAGGGAAGCATCTTCTGGACCTAGTAATTGGCAGTACCTTCTTAGAACTTACACCAAAAGTGCAAGCAAAAAAGAAAAAACAGATAAATGGGAATGCCTCAAAATCAAAAGCATCTGTGCCTCAAAAAACTTTGCCAAAAAGTTGAACAGGCAGCCAGCTCAATGGGAGAAAATATTTGGAGAATGTATATCTGAAAAGAAACTGATATACTGCATACCTGAAGAAATCCTACAACTCAGTAACACTAATAAAAACAAATTATGAAATGGACAAAAGACAAGAAAAGGTATATTTCTGAAGAGGAAATACAAATGGCTACAGAACGCATGAAAAAATATCCATCATCACTAGCTATTAGGGAAATGCAAATCAAAACCACAATGAGATACAGTCACACACCAATAAGAATGGCTGCCATGAATCAAACAGGAAACAATAAATGCCAGAGAGGATGTGGAGAGATTGGGACTCTTATTCTTTGCTGGTTGGAATGTATAATGGTACAGCCACTGTGGAAGTTAGCTTCACAGTTTCTCAAAAACTGGATATTGATTTACCCAACTGTCCAGCAATTCCACTTCTCAGTATATACTGAGAAGATTTGAAAGCAGTGGTAAGAATAGACATTTCTACTCTGATGTTCATAGCGGCATTGTTCACAAATGCAAAAAGATGTAAACAATTCAAGTGTTCTTCAACAGATGCTTGGATAAAAAACTTGTGGTATATACATGCAATGGAATACTATCCCACAGTAAGAAGGAACAGGGTCCTGAAAATATGGCAACACGGATGAACCTTGAAAGTAATGCTTGAGTGAAATAAGCCAGACATGAAGTGGAGCTATTGCATGTTAACACTTCTGTGAAATCTCTGAACCATATAAAATCAATGTCTTATACTGTAGAATATTGGGGACCTAGTATTAGAAAGAACTAGTGAGGGAGAATGATGATACAATATGTTCAGATGAGTTAATGAAGGCGAATTCAATTTTATGCAAATTGATAGGAGTTATGATTGTTAATGGGATTATAAGTATTGGAGCTCTATTGAAGGCTAATAGAAATGAAAGGGGTTGTTTAAAGCTATAAACAACACAGATAAGCACCACAAATTTTATATATATATATGCTTGCATGATATACTTCTAAGGTATGACACTAGCACAGAGAGTTCAAAACAGACAGGTGTATGGGAAAAAATCTGCCATTACATACTAGGGACTATAATTAAAAGGAATAACATATTAGTACCAAGCAAATCCTAGCAAGAAATAATTAAGGGCTGACAAGAATTATGGGGGGGTTGGGTCATGAGAATTGTTTTAAAATTGAGAGTGATGAGGATTATAATAAATAAATAAATAAATACATGAATACATAAATACAAAAGTAAAGTAAAAGTAAATGGAACACCTAAAACATTCCAACCCCCATCCCAGCCTATTTTTCATTTAATATTTGTCCCCACTTTTCAACTCATCTGTCCATACACTGGATAAAGGCAGTGTGAGCCACAAAATTTTCAAAATCGCAGAGTCACACCATGTAAGCTACATAGTTACACAATGACCTTCAAGAATCAAGGTTACTGGGTTGCAGGTAAGCAGCTTCAGGTAATTCTCTCTAGCGATTTTACCCACTAAAATCTAAAATGGAGTACCTATATAGTGCTTCAGAATACCCTCCAGAATAAGCTCTCAACCCCATTTGAAATCTCTCAGCAACTGAAACTTCCTTTTCCTTTACTTCTCTTCACCCTTTTGGTCAAGATGATTTCCTCAATACCCTGATCCTGGGTCCAAGCTCATCCCCAGAGTCATGACCCGCATTACCAATGGAATTTACACCCCTGGGAGTCATGTCCCATGTAGGGGGGAGGGCAGTCAGTTTACCTGCTAAGTGGTTAAGAGAGAGAGATGCCACATCTCAGCAACTAAGAAGTTCTCTGACAGCTCTCTTAGGCACAATTATAAGTAGGCTTAGCCTCTCCTAAGCAGTAACAAGTTTCTTAAGTGAAAGCCCCTAGATAGAGGGCTCAGCCTACTAAGTAGTCCTCAACATTTGTGAGAATATCAGAAATAACCCAAGTGGGGAAATCCAATATTTCCACATATTCCTCCAGTTCCTCAGTGGGCCATGCAAATAATTTTTTATTCTCTGCCAATATTACTTTGGGAGGTATTGGGATTTCACCCTAAACTCTATAAACATACCAGATCTCACTTCCTAGTCAAAGTTCCGTGTTCTTATGCTGTTTGAATAAACTGACTGTATAAATTAATTTATTTAATGTGCTACAGAAAATATATATCCTACACCAAATAAACATCACTTCTCTTGGCCTCACACTGTAGTTGAAGTTTTAAAACACTGTCACTATTTTACATTACCCTTTGGACTGATTCGCAGTAGTACTAAGCAGATCTGCTTCATTCGTATCTCAAATTGAAGTCTGGAATCTTTTAGGTTTTTTAACAGTTGCCATAAGAGGTATATACATGCATAGCTGCTGAACTCTAGGTCTGAGAATCAGGTGTCACAGAGACACCCAATGTTCCAGAGACCGACCAGGTAATACACAAAGAGCTAAGCATCTCAGAATTTAGATATAACCATTAAAACTCAGGTATAGATTTGACTGCTGTAAGAGCTTGCAATCCAGAGACCTTTATAATAAGCCTTCCCCTGATAATCTGTGCTCTAAGATTCAATTCTCAGTTTTTGCACACTATAGATAGTCCATATTAGTGATGTGTTACGTTTGTCTTTTCATTTTTGTTGTAATTCACTCAAAATTCTGTCTTCAAAATCTAGTCACCTAATTACATGCTTCACACCTTCTTTCTTGCAGTTTTCTATTGTATGCATAAACCAGAGTTCACCATTCTGTTCAACAGTCAATGTACAGTTAGGCCATCTCCACCCATTGCAAATCATGAATTTTGCCACTGTAAACACCAGTGTGCAAATGTTCATTTGTGGCCCTGCTCTCAGATCTTCCAATAATAATATACCCAATACTGAGGATGTAAGACCTTGTGGCATCCATAGCCTTAGCTTCTTCAGGAGACCACACTGACCTGCAGATAGGCTACCCCATTCTACTTCTCCACCATCAGTGAATAGGTACATCCCTCTCTTCACAATTTTCAAGCACTTATATCTTTTGATATTTTCCACACAATGTTTTACATATGTATATATAAAATACAAAAATCCATGGTGTACAATCAATTGTTTAATGTTTCATCACATAGTTGTGCATTCATCACCACAATCAGCACATTAATATATTCATTTCTCATTTTTTTAAAAAAAGATAAAAGAAAATATAAAAATAAAATAAAATAAATTACAACATTAAGATCAGAAAAAAAAAACATTACCAAGAATCCCATACCCCTCACTTACACCCCACTTTCATATACATATATCTTTAGTACAGTGCCTTGGTGTACTGAAAGGGAGATATTACAATGTTATTGTTAACCATAGACTCCAGTTGTATTGATTGCATTTTTCCCCAAGACTGTCTCTTTTTCAGCACCTTGCAAGGTTAGCATTCATTTCTTCACTCACATGTAAAAAATGTTTTTTTATTTGTATTTGGAGTCACCATCATTGACCACTCTAGGTTTCACTAAGTTACAGAGTCCCAGTCTTTATGGTCTATCTTTACTTCTGGTGCCATACATGCCCCTAGATTTCCTCTTTCAACTTTATTCACAAACATCTTTTTTTCAGGGTGCATAAAATATTTTGCTACCATCACATAATTTGCTTTCCATTTCTGGATCTACACAAATGTTCTGGTTTGCTAACATTGCCAGGAGGCAAAATATCAGAAATAGACTGGCTTTTATAAAAGAGGTTTATTTGGTTACACAGTTACTGTCTTAAGGGCATAAAGTGTTCAAGGTAACACATCAACAATGAACTACCTTCATTGGAGGATGGCCAATGGCATCTGGAAAACCTCTGTTAGATGTGAAGGTATGTGGCTGATGACTACTCCAAAGTTCTGGTTTCAAAATGGCTTTCTGTCAGGATGTTCCTCACTAGGCCACAGGTCCTAAAAATGTCACTCTTATTTGCTCTCGGGACATTTGTTCTCTCTTAGATTTGCTGGAGCAAACATTTCCTTTTGAAGGCTATCTCCAAAATATTGCTCTGTAAGTTGCTGTTTCTCTCTCGGCTCTTGTGCATTCTTCAAAGTGCCCCTCTTGGCTGTAGCAAACTTGCTCCTTCTGTCTGAGCTTATATAGTGTTCTAGTAAAGTAAACAAGGCCCAAGCTGAATGGGCAGGGCCACACCTCCATGTAAATTATCTAATCAGAGTTATCACCTAGAGTTGTGTAGGTCACATCTCCATGGAAACACTCAAAGAATTACAGTCCAATCAACACTAATATTCCTGCCCACACAAGATTGCATCAAAGATATGTTTTGGGGGAACATAATACATTCAAAATGGCACAACCATCAACAGAGTTGAGCATTCTATAATCCTTCAGCATCAAATGCCTAATCTATACCTTCTTTCAATATCCTGATAGCCTGTGTTTTCTGCTTTAACTCTCAAAGTTTGCTGATTTTTGTTAGTTCATATAGTGAAATGATAGAGTATTTTATATTTTGTTTATGGCTAACTTTGCTCAACACATCATCCTCAAGGTTAATGCTTAATGTTATATGTTCCCTGATTTTGTTCA
The DNA here is from genome assembly GCA_000164785.2 of Choloepus hoffmanni. Classification (NCBI taxonomy): domain Eukaryota; kingdom Metazoa; phylum Chordata; class Mammalia; order Pilosa; family Megalonychidae; genus Choloepus; species Choloepus hoffmanni. Next base: position 279,526 of record KN190424.1, on the reverse strand, counting down.
GTCATACAGATCATAATATTCCATCATGTTTATATACCACAGGCTGTTTATCCACTCATCTGTTGATGGATATTTGGGCAGTTTCCATCTTTGGAAATCTTGGATAATGCTGTAATAAGCATTAGTTTACAAATGTCCATTGTGTACTAGCTTTCAGTTCCTCTGAGTATATACCTACTAATGGACTTTTGGATCATATGGCAATTCTATATTAGCTTCCTGAGGAACAACCACATTGCCTTCCAGAGAGGTTGAACAATTCTACATTCCAACCAACAGTAAATAAGTGTTTCTTTTTCTCCACATTCTCCCCAATACTTGCAATTTTCTGTGTTTTTCTTTTCATAATGGCCATTATAGTGGGTGTGAGATGATATCTTATTGTGTTTTTGATTTGCATTTCCCATGTAGCCAGTGAAGTTGAGCATCTGGCTGTATTAAAATGTTTTTGAGCCACTTGTGTTTCCTCTATAGAAAAATGTCTATGTATTTTGCCCATTTTTTTAAATTGGGTTGTTTGCCTCTCTATTGTTGAGTTATAGGATCTCTTTATATATTCTGGATAGTAGGCTCTTATCTGATATGTGGTTTCCAAATTCAGTCTCCCAATTTGTAGGCTGCCTTTTTACTTTTCTGACAAAGTCCTTTGATGTCCAATTTTTTTTCTTTTTACTTTGTCAGCCTAAAGTTTTGCCAATTATACTATTTCATTCATTTTTTTTCATAGAACCTACTTTTGGTTTTGTTTATACTCTCTACTTTTCTACTTCATTAATGCCCTCTATAATCATTATTTCCTTATCTCTGCTTGCATTGTGTTTAGTTTGCTCACATTTTTCTAACATTTCTAGTTTTCAGTTTAGATCTCAGAGTTGAAGAATTTCTTCTTTTATAATGTAAACATTTAGAACTATAAATTCCCATCTCAGAACTGCCTTTGCTGCATCCCATATGTTTCCATATTTTTATTTTCATTTTCCTCAAGTAAGTTCCTAATTTTGCTTCTGATTACCTCTTTAATGCATTGGGTGATTAAGAGTATGTTTTCTTAACTCCACATTTTTGTGAATTTTCCATGTATCCTTCTGTTATTGATTTTTAGCTTCATTCCACAAATTTTGGAGAGGATGCATTGTATGATTTCAATATTTTTGAATTTGTTATGATTTGCTTTGTAACCTAACATATGGACTATCCTGGAGAATGAACTATATGCACTTGAGAAGAATGTGAGTTCTGTGATTGTTGAATGAACCCTTCTATATACGTTTGGTAGTTCTAATTGGTTTATAGTATCCCTAAAGTATTGTATTTCCTTACTGATCTACTGAATAGATGTCCTATCCTTCTCTGAGTGGTGTATTAAAGTCCCCTACTATTAATATAGAATGATTAATTTTCCATTTAAGTCTGTAAGCATTTGTTGCATATGTTTTAGTGCCCTGCTGCTAGAAGCATGTACATTTAAAATTGTTATTTCTCCCTATTGTGTTGTCCTATTTATCAATATATAATGAACATTTTTCCCTCATAATTGTTTTTTACTTAAAGTGTATTTTGTCTGATATTAGTAAAGTGACACCAACTTTCTTTTGTTTAGCACTTGCATGGCATAACTTTTTTCAGCTGTCCACCCTCAACCTACTTTTGCCTTTGAGAGTAAGGTGAGTCTCTTGCAGACAGTACAGGTTTGACTCATTTTTTAATCCATTTTGCCAATCTCTGTTGACTGGACAGTTTAGTCTATTTGCATTTGAAGTCATTACTGATAATACAGGACCATCTTCTGCTATTTTTTCCTTTTATTCTTGCATATCTTCTTCCCATTTTGTTCCTCAATTCTATTTTTGCTTAATTTTATAATTATTTGATTTTTGTGCTGTACCATATTTCATGACTTATCACTTACATCTAGATATATTTTTATTCCATTTTTCTTATAGTAATCTTGAGGGTAAAATTTAATATTTGAAATATAAAGCATTCTTATATAAAGTTTTGTACCAACTTAATGTCAAGAGCAAACACACTTAATTTTCCTATAGCTTTCTTTCCCACTACAATTTTTTTGGAACTTGCTACCATTTATAATTTTGTGCACTATATGTTAAAAATATAGATTTGTCATGACTTTTAATGCTTGTCCATTTTATAATCTGTAGAATGTAAGTTATAACCATACAACATGTTACAATAATACTAGAATTTATATTTAAACAAAAATTTACATTTTTCACAATTCTTTAGTTTTATGCTGCTTTGAACCACTTTCTAGTGTCCTTTACATTGAGTCTCAGGAACTCCTTTTATGACTGCTTTTAGAGCAGGCCTAGTGGTGATGTACTCAATCTGCTTTTGTTTACTTGAGACTGTATTAATCTCCCCCTAATTTTTTAAAGAAAGCCTTGCTGGGTACAAAATTTCTGACTGGTGCTGTTTTCTTTCAGCAAATTAATTATTTAAACCCACTGCCTTCTTCCCCCATAGTTTCTGATGAGAAATGACCACTCAGTGTAACTGGGATTCTCCTGTAAATAGCATGTTACTTCCCTCTTGACGTTTTCAGAATTCTTTCCTATTCTTTTGCATTCAATAGTGTGATCAATATATGATGGGGTATATTTTTCTTCATAATTATCCTGTGTGGTGTTCTCTAGGCTTCTTGCATATTCTGGTATTTTTTTAAGTTTGCCATTAATTAGTTCACTACCCCTTCTGACACTTTCTCTCTTTCCTTTCCTTATGAGACTACCATAAACCATATATTCCTGTACTTCATGGTGTCACAGAGGTGTGTTAGGCTATTGTCACTTTCAACTAATTATTTTCTCTTTCTGCTCCTCAGCTTAAATCATTTCATGAGTCTTGTCTTCAAGGTCACTGATTCTTTCTTCTGCTAGCCACAATCTGCTCTTGTGCTTCTTTTGCTCTTAGAAGACATTCAAACAGATTTTATGAAAGGAAGTAGGAAAATGTTTTAGGAAGTATCAAGAAAACTACAAAACATTGGTTGACCATGGATTCCGTCTCTGAAATGCAAAGTATGTGAAATTAAAGTATTCAGAAAAGAGTCATCCTAGGAGGCTTGTAAGAAAATGAATTTGGTTACACTGTGAGGTCAAATATTGAACCTATGTACACATGTCCCTCTCTCCCATTAAAGGAGAAAAAATTAAAAGATGCTCTTCAGTAACAATTCTAATGGAATTTAAGTAGATTTTAATTGCTCACCTAGACAAATAACATTAAATCAAGCATGGAAAATATGTAAATTGTAATATTATCTGCAGGTAGTATGTTGATTTTTAAAAACAATTCAAAGTTCATTCACCATACACAAGAGGAAAAAAGTTAAGTTTTTAATACTTAAATAACACATAGTTATGAATTTTCAACGTGTAAGCATATTTTAGCAAAATTTTTACTGCTAAATTATCTGGAACCATAGCATGAACAAGTATAAAGAATTGAAATGAAAACAGCTTCTTTGGTCACCTTTATTGGAAAGCTAACCTATGCCATTCCGTTTCTCAGATAAATATATCTAAAATAAGTAAATCTAAAATTAACTACTTAAGGAATTATCTTTTCACCTATTCTCTGGTCTTTTCATATGCAAATATCAAATTGTAAGATTAGGAAACACCCACACTTCAAAGTTCTTCACAAAACCTTACACTACTCATGTAGATTTTGGAGGCTAAATTATTTTGGTGAAGGAGATCATGGTATAACACAAGGAGGAAAGAATATAATCAAACTACTAAGAAAAGCTAATTGTTCAGTTATTGTCATTTTCAATTCCAGTAGTTCTCTTTGGTTCTTTTTTAAATTTTCTATTTCGTTAGTAAGACACTTATGTTCCTCATTTATTGTTTTCCTGATATATGTTAGTTCTTTCTTTGAATTTTCTTTCATCCCCTTGAACATAACTTTCTTTTATTAAAGCATTGGTATGTCCACATTGTGGTCTTCTTCATTGATGTTTTCTAGATTTTTATACACTTTTGTTGGATGAGCCATCTTCTCCTGTGTTTTTTGTTTGTTTTTGTCTTTTACTCATGTTGAAAATATGCATTTTAAATTTTTTAAATCTTATCTCTGGAATTTGTTTCCTGAAATGTTTGTTTCTTGAATTTTTTTATCAGCTGGTGATAAGACATTTTCTTGAACTTCCTCTGTCCTGTCAGGAAGGTCTGCTGCTACAGTGTGAACCAGTGTGCAGTGTTTTCCCTGTTCCCCTGTTAAGAAGAGTGTCTTTGTCCACTTTGATTCCAAGGAAACAGACACCCTTCTACCAGGTGTTTGATGTCAAGAATCCTTGCCCCAGACTGTCCACCTTTATGGTTCCTTATATTATTATTTTCCCTCAAGTTGCTTTTGCATAGTTAACAAATGCTAGGAGGAAGGGCCAAAGAAGACATTCCCAAGTCAGAATGTCCCAGTTGAAAGAGAGCCAGATACCCATGAGGGGTTCACCGACCTGCCACAAAGTGCCCTCGGCAGTGGATCAGGAAGTGTACCATAATCTTTTCTGATAGCTCCCAAATGATGAAAATTCCTGGCCTACCCAGCAAGTGCTGCCCTTCAGATAATTGTCCCCTACAATCCTGAGGAAGTGTTAGTACTTCAGTCATTGTCTGCTGATGCCTTTGTGCAGTAGGAGTGAAAAATGGATGCCTAAACTGTCTGGAGTGGCTTGAAACAAAGACTGAGTTTAGAGGCATCACCCAGCAATCCACATGTGTTAGAGAAAAGCTGTGATAGGTGATTGACCATTGTACCCCTGGTCCTGGGGAAGAGAATTTTTATGCCCCTTTCTCTCTACAGCTATCTAGTCAGGGGCTTGAAGTCACAGTGGCCAGCTATGAGGGCATAGCTGTGCACAATTAGCTGCCCAAGGAGACAGCAATTTATTGTTCCTCAACTTACCAGACTCTCCCTCCTGCTCTTCCTTAGATGCTGTACTGGGCTTTCCTCACCTCTTGAGTTTCAGAATCATTGTTTCAGACAGTTCCTGCCTGTTTAATAATTGCTTTTTTCAGAAGGGCTGAGTCCTGGAGCTTTCTATTCCATCTACTTTCCACAATACTGCACAGAGATTATCACCTTCAGTCCAAATATGACTGATTTCCAACAATCATTGTTCTCCTGATTCTGTTAAGATTTTCAATTTTGTTTGGTTGCCAGGCATTTTTTCTCATGTGTTAAAGGGATTTTCCACTTATACCACCAATTAAAATTTCCCTGAAATTCTTGAAATTTTGATTTCATGTCTTCAGTTTTGTTGTGTCTGACCTATTTGCCCTCTTCCTGGTATCATTGTTTCCAGTTACATAAATAGTGACCCTTGTCAGGGTGGCCTGATTGCCCTTGATATTTCATAATCAGTCACACTCACACTTCCTTCCTATAATTTATTATGGATATTTTTCCCATTCCATCCTCTAGTTCTGTATTGCAGGGTTTGGACCATGATGTTTACCAACAGTGAATTCAGGAATTATGAGTGGGGAGCTGTTCCTGTAAAAGGTTCAGAGGTGCACAGTTGACAACATTGCTCAGTAGCAGCACAAAGCCTAGTTACCATCCCATCACTACCAGTCAGAGCTCAGGGATCCTCCTTGAGTGGATGAGGAGGGTCCTCATGCCAACATAATGATCTTATGATACTTGTCTGTGGGGAGGGTAATGTGAAACACAGCTGCTCTTTAGGTGAAAAGTCCCATAGACCCTATAACTGCAGCCCTTGGAAGAACCCACTGGCAAAACCATGGAGACACTCTGGGCTGGGATTTTTTTATGGATCTTTTCCAAGGAAATATCATCACATTAGGGAGACACAGAGATGCTGCTGCTGTGTGACTGTATATCTCAGTCACGGATCTCTGGATTCTGCAATATTTAATATGAAGTGCAGTTGGAGGAATCTAGGATAGACTGTAAACTACAGGGGGCTTATGGGCAACTCTGAGACATCTCAGGGTTGCCATCTGCATGCAGTGGATGCACTGGGTTTCCATGGATTGGGGAAAAGTTCAAGGGGGTTTTCAGCATTCAATGTGATGCAAGTGAGATATACCACATTCTCTCCAGAGAGAAGTGAATCAACTTTCCCTGCATCTGAGCCATCAGTGTGCAGGAGATGCATGGAGGGGTTGGTAGAGAAACCACAATCACCATGCCCTGCAGAGAATGCTAAGACACATGCACAAAATGGCCCAACTCTTGGGGCCATTCTGGGACAGGGGAGAGGCTACCTTTTTCTCCATCATGTCTATGGTGCCTGTTCTGCCCATGTTTTCTACCAGGAACCCCATTCTCTCCATGACTCTGGGCCTTTTATTTGTCACTGAGCCTCAAAATTCTCACTCTAAATGTGTTTAAGAGTCTTCCAGAAACAGAGAGTCACTGCATGGTTGTGGGCCCTTTAGCAAGGACACGCAGGTATCTGTTGGCCTTGGGTAATGACAAGTCTCTGGACATGATGCTGCTCTGACTGAAGCTCTTGGCCTACATGATGCACAGAATAAGGCAGATAATTGTCCAAAAGATTAAGAGGAAGAAAGAATCCTTGGTGTGGTTCTATTTAAAAATCAGTTACAAATGACTGGTTTCTGAAAACATTCTTCTTAGGAGTACATGAATATTTTATTATGATAAGGTAACTGAGGTAGAGTGAATAGCTGGATACATGCAAGAGATTACAGAGGTGAGAAAATACAAAATCTAAATACATAATCATTATGACATAGTTTTGAGATAAATTAACTTTTGTTAATACATTGTAAAATTTAGAGCAAAACAAGAGAGGTGGATAACTGAGAAGTATTAAAAATTATTTTCAAAATTAAATTCATAGCATATGTAGTGGTATTTCAGAGATGAAAGGGTTGATAAATATTAGCATAAAAATTTCAGAAAATATCCTTACTTTATTACATTTGTAGACTTAAAAAAGTTGAAATCAGGGGCCAATTTAACAATTGCTACAATGCCAAGAGGGGTAGATCAGATATATGGGGAATTCAGAGCTCTTTTTCATGAGCTGTCACTGGGTGCTTGGGGGAACTTGTAGTGATGGGACAGGAGAAGAGAGAGACCACCTCATATGGCAAGGGCATCCAGGAGACTCTGAGAGCCACCAGAGAAATATTGTTTATTGTTGGAGGGGGATAAAAGCCAATACCTCTTCCCTAATTGGAGGGGCAGAAAGCACATGGGGCCTGTGCTGACATCTGTGATAGATGAAGCAGAAGCCTCCTGAGCCCAGGGAAGTGCAGGAAGTGACTTGATGCCCAACACCCACCAAGGACACAAGGTAAGGTGAACATGGGGACATACAATGACAAGGCAGCACCAACTTGCCAGCCCACAGTGGGAGCCTTCTCAGAACTGACTTCTCTATCCACATTCACACCTGGGCCATCATCTCATCTGAAACTTCATGAAGGATCCTCAACCATAGTCATAAATTTAAGCCAGGGCAGGATCCATGTCTCAAAGAAAATGTTAGATAAACATTGTTGTTATTCAAAGCTACAAATGTCTCACTAAAGCCATTTTATAACATCTAATATCAGGTAGTAGGAACAAATGGGAATTTATCTAATAATTAAGTCAAAATTGCAGGTTTGTTTTTTTGTTTTTGTTTTTGTTTTTAGTTATGTGACTATTTTCAATATATGCACTTTGGCATCTGGAGTTTCCATTATGGTTTCCTTGAACAGAATTTTCATTTCATAATTTCTGACAATCAAAGAATCATTTGTGCTTCAATTCCAAAAGGAGTATCTTGGCTTATGCACGTCATGCTTTTTGTAATTCTTTACAAAAAGGAAACTTTGACTTTTCCAGGATTTATAAAAAGAGATAGAGATTCCAGATAAACCTGATACTTGTAAATCCATCTACTCAAAGTCTGTATCTTAATAAATTTTCTTCCTATTTCAAATTGATAAAATTCACTCTAGTTTTGGAAAGTTTTCATTTGTTATAGATTATCCAGAATGCTTCTTACACACTACTCAAATCCCTTTTCTCTCTACCAGGACCTAAGAAATAGGGAGACAACTGCATTATGAGATTTCCCCTTGCACCCCGACTCCTCTCCTTATCCTGCTCCCCTCTTGTAGCTTCAGGGCTACCCACATACAAAACTCTCTTGAAGACTTTTAAGGAAGGAGGAGCCTTAAACTGGAGCAAACCAGTCTGACTTCTTACCCAGTGTTGGTCCAAGGAAGACAAGAACTTCTAGGAGAAACCATGAAACTGCTGTGCCTCTTGCTCTGCCTGTTGGTGGTTTCCCCATGTGAGATTTCACAGGATTTCAGAAGTGGGTATACGCACAGTGGTGTCTGGCTGTGACTCACTGTGGCTTTGCTTGTCCTCAGGAGTCCTGTCCCAGGTGCAGCTGTAGGAGTCAGGATGTGGCCTGGTGAAACCCTCACAGACCCTGTCCCTCACCTTCTCTGTCTCTGGCTTCTCCATCACCACCAGTACTTACAGCTGGGAATGGATCCACCAGCCTCCAGGGAAGGAACTGCAGAGGGTAGAGGGGATCTGGAATGCTGGAAACACATACTACAGCCCATCCCTCAAGAGACACAGCTCCATCACTAGGGACACATCCAAGAACCAGTTTTCTCTCCAGCTGAGCTCCATGGCTCCTGAAGACATGGCCATGTATTACTGTGAAAGACACACATTGGGAGGAAATAAGAGTGAGCCCATATACAAATCTCCTCAGAGCACAGGAGGGGGCTAGTCTGCTGGGGGCACTCAGTACCCTTCAAGTACAGGGCCATCAAAGGGACACAGACACAATACAGCAAGGAAGTGAATTTTGTGGTTTCTAATTTTTGAAGGTGTATGTGTATTTTTTCTCTCCGTGCCTAATCTTTATTCTCTATAATTAAGTTTTCCCCTTCAATTTTATGGTCCTTCCTGCCTTCTTGCCTCTATTTCTCTTGTAAAGAAATAAATAAAATGTCAGGTCCCCTTCCACTGGGATTAAATTGAATGATCTATGGCATATATGTACATGTTTATGTGTGTATTTGTATAAGTGTGTATGTGTGTTTATAACTGTATAACTATGTAAATATTTGTGAGTATATGTATAAGGAGATGTACATGGGTGTACATATATATGTATATAAATGTGAAAATGTATATTGTAGGTGTATGCATATATGTAAACACACTCACCTACATATATAGAGAGATATTTAAAATATTATGTTTATATAAAATGCTTGAAGCCATGCTTATGTTTTATTATCATAACCCAGTTCTCATGCTTTGGCCCTGATGAGTGCCTCTTCACTTTCCTGACAATGGATTTTCCTGGCTGGTGCCCCCATCAGCCATGATTGTGTGTGTTGGATGCTGAAGTCTCCGAGCCAGCCCTTTCCCTAGAGAATCACCCTCAGCCAAGTAAACTCTCCAACCAGCTGCAAGTGCCCTGTTCCACACCTGCTGCAGGGTCTTCAACAAGTCTGTTTAAGGAATTCTCCTTCACTGCCTCTAATACAAAGTAAGCATAATTGTTTCTATTTCAAAGGGAAGAAGTTGAATTGTTGATGTATATTTAGGTAAAAAGCACATCTTTGATACACAGAGCATCTGTGCACATGCACCTCCATGCCTATCAGCTGCAGTCTTAGGTACAATGTCAATCACTGCAGATGATTAATGATGCCTCTGGGGATGGACCCACCATACTCTGAGGAGCCACATAGAACATGGACCCCTCTAATCACCAAGAAGTGAGATGAGCAAGGATGTATTAGATCAGGGCTAGGTCTGCAGAGATAGGGCCAGGAGGGTATGGGCATCCATGCTCCAATGTCCTTGAGAAAGCCATCCCCACCCTACTTGAGAATATTCTAATGAGAATCTTGCACACCTTTGTGGGCCTCAAGAATCATGCTTAGTGAGCAGGTCATGGGCAAAATCCTTGGTGTATTTGCTCTTGAATGTTGAATGCAAAGAAATGTTGAATGTATAGAAATGGCATCTTTTGGTCTCAGATGTCACCACAGGATAAGGAACTTTGTAACCAGTTCCACAGCACTACCATCAAATACTATTGTCCCTTATTGGACTGGATAAGGCATGTGCATTTCATGCTGGTCCACCTTGACCTGCTGACTCTCTTAAAACTGAAAATGCCCATGAATGTCTGCTGCTCACTTTTCTCCTTCTAATGCAAAATTCTCTCATTGACTCCAAATGAGAAAAGGTAATTCTAGACAACATGAGCAAGGAAAGTTATATCTGTCCTACACACACACAAACACGCACACACACTTGCCAAACATCCAGAGTTTTAAAATACTGATAGTTGTGGCTTATTATACTATCTAAGCCCATGTAGACAAGGCTTTGGATATTCTAGGAACTGCATTCTCAGGATTTGATGCACCTCTTTCTGGGAACAAAACTACCCAAGGATATTGATGCAGGTTTACCCACAACCACTAGTAGGACATGGAAATGCAGTCACCTGTAACAGAGAGGTGTCAACACTTAGCAGGGTCACCCATGAGCAGGTGGCCTGGAGGCCAGGTGAAGGAGGTCCTTTTAACCTTCTCCACTAATGGGGATAGGAGATAATCCAGAAAGGGGCTAGGAGGATAGCAGGGACCAACTTTCCACAAAGGAACCCTGAAAACATTGAGAATATAAGGGATCTGGGTGAAGCTCAGTATAGCTGTCATTCTTCAACATTTCCATCTTCACATGAAACCTGTGTAATTTCCATTGCTTTAATTGCATGTGAAATCAACTTTGTAGAATAATTTTATTGAAAATATGATTTTGTATTTTGTGAACTGCCAATAAAAGTGTTTGGTCTATGAACACCAGTGCTTTTATATAGTAAATGTTTGTATGAAGGACATTATGGAGATTTGCTTGAAAGCATAGAGAGGATGCTCTGTGGTGTTTGGAGTGGCAGCATCTTGGTCAGACCCACTCTGTTTTGACACCCAAGACACCCTTGACTACATCACTGATTCAAGTTGAATCTGGTTTCACTGCTGACCTGCGTGCTCTGCCCTTCAAGCCCTGTAACTCATCATTCCTGCAATACCAACCTCTGTGAGCCCTTTCTCTGCAATCAGTAGGACCCATACCTTGTGTTCATAATCTAATGGTAATAATCATGAGTTCACATTCCAATGGGGCAATACAAGCATTTGAGTTTTGCTGTATGCTTTTATTAGGACAAGAAAAGCTAGATATAATCCCTGATGGTGAAGAACATGATGCACATGGTCTGTTTCTGGTGGGAGAGATGGACCAGTTCCTCTGCTCCTGTATGACAATGTGTCAGCAAACAGCCAGCCCAGCCATACCTTGATAGAAGACCTCTCACTGCAGATGCCATAAAGTCCATTTCATCCACTCACTGGAGGACTCCATAGATGCCTTAAAATTACAATTCACAGAAGGTTCTTCTTGGGCACCCAAGACAGATAGGAGGACCCCACATCCTTAGTGGAGGAAAGAGCTAAGTGGCTTGTTTTGTCCTCCCGAATAACATGAGCTGGGTTGGCAGATCCTGATTGCTGTAAATACAATGTGCCTTCTAGAGACGGAGTTATTGTGGACATGAAGCTCCTCCCTCACTTTATTTGACCCAGAATGGCTGATAATTATTAAAGGATCCTGATCTTTACAGTTAGCCACATTTTCCAAGGGAGCATTTCAACATGACATAATAGAGTTGTGATGGGAAAACTAGATGGTGGAAATAAAGGTTTAGCAAACTCCTTACAGGTCTTAAATATCAAGAAATTTAATGTTATATATAATACTGTCAAAAGTCATTATAAAAGGTAATTTTAAATTTACAAAATGCATTTCACCATTTTAAAGATTATTTTAATAATTATATTTACGTCTTTATTTTCTATTCATCAGTGATTCCATTTTTGTAACACTATTGACTGAGTCATTTGTATAATATAATATATCAGATCCACATCAACTGAGGACACATCCTCCTGGATCTTCTTCTCCTGTCTTACTGGCCCAACTGATCAGTCCTTCTTCTGCTGCTCTGGGTACAAATTTGCATTCTGCAAGGCCATAGCATATTCGTACAGAACCCACTGCCTCCCTATGTACAAGCTAATGTCAAAGCAAATGCTTTTGAACTGCAAATCAATGTTTTTGTTGTTTTTGTTTCTTTGGTTGGTTGGTTTTGGTAAAAGAGTCTATTTCAATAGGAGTTATTTGCATTTTCTGAAAATATTTCCCCATTTACAGCTATGAGCTATGAAAAAGCAGACATGGTTTAGCAGCTGCTGATGAGTCCACTATTTCCGCTCTCTAAACCTCAAAAGCAGTTCATTCAATTCAGGTCAGCAGCTTAGCCCAGGATGCCCCACATTGGAACTGAATCCTTCAGCCAGAACTGACATTGGATCAGGGGAAGGTGAAAATTAAAGTATTAAACATTAATTTTAAATTCATGGCATTAAAAATATGTTTTATGAAACTTGGTTTACCAGAAATCTAGAATGGATATATAAGTCATGATCTCAAAATTCTCTTCAATTTGACTAAGGAATGCTTCATCAGAGAATAAACCTTAAAATTCTCAAGGCAAGACCCAGGTCAGGACATCATTAGTATGATAAGAGGTTGAGGAATTTCCTCTTAAGTACTTGGTCATTAGCCAGATAGAAGACTAACTTCAATATCAGGACCTGGAAACTTTGTGATACTCAGAGAAGTGAATGAGTTCACCCCCAACTTCAGAGTGCCCTTTCCAGGCCTTCAGGAGCAGGAGCAGGAAAGTGAAAGGCATCAAACTTGGCAGATCTCCCTCCCTTGTGTTCACATCCTCACCACCAGGAACCCATGAGGTCTTGGCAACAAATGCATCCTCTGCCCAACCAAACATAAAAGTAATGATACCACTTGCTGGTGAGTATGCAGAACACAGCACCAACAACAATGCTTGTGGGAATCCAAATTGTGCAGCCACTTTGGAACACGGTTTAACAGATACTTACAAAGCTATGCCTAGTCTTACCATACACTCCAATAAAAGTGCTCTTATATATTCACCCAATGGATTTAAAAATTAATTTCTACAAAATACGTATGTGAATGTTCATAGTATCTTCATTCATAATTGTCAAAATGTAGTAGCAACCAAGATGTCCTATAATACATGAAAAGATAAAAAAACTGTGATACAGCCATAACATTGAATGTCATTCTACATTTTTCATTCATAAAAAAATTTCTCATTTTGCTCAATATTCTCTGAATTTATCTCAACTTAATCTTATAAAGTTTTTGCTCCAATCTTCAATTTTATTTAAAATACACAAGGGCATTATCTTTCTGTTCTGCACCTTTATTTTTTTTTAATTCAGTTTTATTGAGATATATTCACAAAACATAAAATCATTCACAATACACAATCTGATGTTCACAGTGCAAAGATTTCTTTTTTACTTTTGTTTTTATTCTTGTCTTTGTATAGGAATAAAAAAGTTCAAAACTTGTAGTAATTGCACTGTTGTATGATGGTATTTTACACCATTATTTTATAGCATTTTGTTTCATTTTTTCTTTTTCCTTTATTACTCCCTTTTTCAACACCTAATTACAATTTTGTTGATTATAATAATTTCTTATAAGATTGTTTGCTCCACATGTTCCTATACAACCAGCTGATTTCATATCCAAGTATTTATTTCCTTATTTTTGTTTTTGTATCTGTATTTTGTTTCACAGATTTCCTCAAAATTTGTAATATTAGTACATAGTATATTAGCTTCATAGTTTGGGAAAGTCACAAAGTGTTTAGAGAATGTTTATATGTTATTAAGACTTCTTGACTTAAGGCAATCTCTGGAAGGAACCCATATTTAACCACTGTCATATTACTTTACAAATCACATGTTTTGTCAGTTTTCATAGAAATACATCTATCACTTCCTGCCAGGCAACTCTAAGAATTGCTGCCACCCTCCAGGACTCTCTATAGAGGAATCAGACAGGAGGCCTCACTCTCCAGCTTGTGGAAATTCTGGTAACCCTCCTTCCTAGTTGAGCCTTTCCTATTACTGCATAGAATTTCATGTCAAAGTGCACAGAAACAATGTTGCCCAACACAAGTTAAAGAAAATTTCATTATAATCATTATGTAAAGAAAGAAGCCACTAACACTTTTCCTGGGTCGATAAGGATATTGGGAGATTCAGCTGCAACTAAAAAGCATTTTAAGAATCAATTTTTGCAAGATGGAGATACACATCTACCACATCACCTTTCTACTTTACACTCAAGTACCCACAAGAATACTTTCCTCTTTCTGCTAGCTTCTACACTGGTTGAAAATCTCAAGGATCCTGGTGTGCACAGGGACTTGATTGTGGGATGGGACAGACTCACAGTGTATCTCCTTGTCCCCAGGTGTTCTCTGCAAGCTTAAACTGCAAGAGATGTGCCCAGAGCTGAAGAAGCCTTCACAGAATATCTTCCTCAGCTGTACTGTCCCTGGGAGCCCTGTCACAGCAGAAATTATTGGAATTGGATCCACAAGCATCCTGGAAAAGGGCTGGAGTAATGGGGTACTGGAGTAGGAGCACCTACTATAACCCAGTCTTCCAAAGCCACAAATCCATCAGCACTGATATGTTCAAGAATGAGTAATATCTGCAGCTGAGCTCCGTAAGTGCTGAGGACATGGCTATGTTATCATGTGTGAGAGATACAGTGAGCAGAAGACAGTGTGAGCTCTGTCTTTAGATGCAAACCTCCTCTGCAGGAAAGGGATAGTGTGCAGGGGCCTTTTGGGACCAAAAAGGACAGGACTCAGCCCCAGAAGCAGGTGCAGAGTGGAGAACGGTTTCCTGTCAGGGTCTGGGGCTTTCTCTCCCCTCAAACATATTTCCCTGAAGATTTGCATTCCCCTTGCTGTACTTTCATTTCATTGCCCACTGCAATGTCAGGGCAATTCGGAGCCTGCATTTATTTTACATTAAGAGGAAATTCAGTTACTGTCCCCAGTCTCTCTGTCCACTTACTCAGGTCTTTGATTTAGATCAAAGTGTGACTTTTCTAGCTCATTTGATCTAGTAACTAAAGCACAACCTGAAAAATATGTGTGAAATAATTATTTTCTCTTTTTCTTAAAAATTGAATCAAACTTAGAGGAAGAATGAATAATGAAAATAATGTATTTCTTTTTAAAATATATTTTATATCTTCAAAGTTTTGTTTACAAAACAACTGAGAAAATATACAGACTTCCCATAGAGCCCACATCTGTTTTCTCCTACTGTGAACCTCTTCCAAGTCCATGATACTTTAATTACAACTGTTAACATTAATCATAGCAATAATATTCCATAGACTTTGGATGCCACCCGCTATTCCACATATGTCCTCTTTCTGATATCGGCACACTCCTTGACACCAGGTTTAATTTCAGTTTCGTGTCTCCTTAGTATCCTCAGATCCATAAATGTTTCTCATTCTTCCTTGGGTTTTCAGTTATTTTGAAGAATGTTCCTCTATTTGGGTTTTACAAGGTATTCTTATGATTATACTTTGGTCAGGGTTTCAGGAAGAGTGCCACAGAGGTGCAGAGCCCTTTACTTTGTGTTATTCCTGGGAGCACAAATCATTAACATGACTCAGCACTAGTGG
The DNA here is from genome assembly GCA_000164785.2 of Choloepus hoffmanni. NCBI lineage: Eukaryota > Metazoa > Chordata > Mammalia > Pilosa > Megalonychidae > Choloepus > Choloepus hoffmanni. Next base: position 263,842 of record KN190424.1, on the reverse strand, counting down.
TGTTGAATTCCCTCAAATGGTTTGGGTTGTGGTTTCCACATTAGCCCTAGAGTTACTATCTGTCTCTTTCCAGATTCAGTTCTTTGGAATTGTGTCAATGGGTTCATGGTATTTTCAAGAAGAGCAGGGGTTATATTTCAACTCCTTCAACAATTTGGTTGCCTGAATCTGTATAGAGTATTTGAAATAATGATGTTGTTTCTTGGATGTTTATTTTATACTTTGGATTATAAACCAATACATTATTTACTTTGAAGCTCAACTTGTTCTAGTTTTCCAAATGGAAGCTCTTTCATTGTGATTGGTATGTCCCTTTGACATACTCCCATCAGATGTATCTGTGTGTGAGTGTGTTATGTGTATGTTAGTGTCTATGTCTGTGAGTAAATGCGTGTACGTGTGTTGTGAGTACTTCCTTAGGTTCTGGTACTACAAGGTGTTCTGACCTCATCTTGCATTTCCCTTTACCCATATTAGAATACCATCTGTCTCTCCAGATGTAAATGCCCATGTATCCCTGAGAAGAACTGGTTAGGAAGTACCAATAAGAGGCTCTCCAGAGATCTCTGGGAACAAATGCTGCTGTGAACACACCTCTCAAACAGGAAAGCCCTCAGTTCTGTTTTGGACAAAGTTCTGGGAGGCAGCACTGTCTCCAGGGTGCAGCTGGGCAGTGCAACCTCCAGGCCAGGAGAGACAGCACCATCTAGAAAACATGGGAAAGTCCCTGGACATAGTCCCTGAGAGTTCCCTGTGGAGGCTCAGGGAGCTGCCCCCTCCCTATTTGACATGTTTATCCCTCTGCATTGCACATTTGGGTTTGGATTTATCTGGCTTTAGACAACTTCCAACACTTTATATACTCTCTACAAATTGAATTTAAAAATAGCAATGGTACCCCAAATTTATGTTCTGACTTTGAGAATCCCACCTCCATTCCTTTGCTTCTGCTTCCCAGTCCTTGGTTCCTCCCTAAATCTGTGTCCTGGAAAACCAATAAAGCAGGGTGTGGGGAAAGGAGCTTCTTGAGAGGCTTTGTGCTCCCTAATTCTCAGCTGAACTTGCCCTGTTGAGTCTTGGAAACATGAGGTGTGCCAGATGCAATTTTACCTTCCAGTAATTGATTGAGTGCTCATTTTCAGTTTTCTTCTTATTCTGGCTGTAGGCCTACTGTAAGGACATGATCATTACTTAGAAAAACATGAAATATCTGTATGTTTTTATAGGCATGATAACTGTACTCACTTGTGAGTCTTTCAATGATTTCAGAAACAGGACCTTGGGCCTGCAGTTTCTGATTATGACTCACTGTGGCTCTCATTGTCCCCACATTTTCTGTCCCAGGTGCAGCTGCAGGAGTTGGGCCCAGGACTGTTGAAGCTGAAATCCCACACCTGCTTCATACCTGGTACCTCCCTTACTAGCTGTTACTTCTGGGCTTTGATACAGCAGCCTCCAGGAAAGGGGTGAGTCTGGAAGGGGAGCAGTAGTTCAGGGGGGAGTACAGAGCTCTGCCTGCCCTTCCAGAGTGGACTCTCCATCTCCATGGACATGTCCAAGAATGAGTTCTCCCTGCAACTGAGCTCTATGACCACCCAGGGCATGACCATGTATTACTGTTAAAGAGACACTTTTATAGGAAGTCAGTGTGAACCCAGGCACAAACCTCACCTGCAGGAGGGGTCTCAGGACCACTCATCATAACAACCAAGACCAGAAGCAGGTACAGAGTTAAACAACAATGGTATTCCTTTCTGTGTCTCAGGTTGTTTTTGCTCCAACTGCTCAGGAACTGAGGTCACAGGACATCTTGTTTACAATTTTAGAGATTGTACTATTTTCTCAAAGTTCAGAAAAAAATTAATACATATTTCTGACAGTGTGTAGGGAAACAAGCACAGAATCATCACCAATTGCAAAATCAATGAGGTTAACTTTACAAGAGTTTGGATTTTACTGGAGGAAAAACAAATTTGATTTTAATAGGTAGTGAAGATGAGAAACTTGCCATTCATTTTTAGCCATTTGTATTTCCTCTTTGGAAAAATGTCTATGTGTATCTTTTGCTCACATTTTATTTGGGTTGTGTGACATTTTGTTGTTGAGTTGTAGGATTTCTTTATATTTTCTGTATTTCAATCCCTTATCATATATGTGGTCTCCAAATATTTTCAATCAGAATTAGTTGCTTTCTTTCCTTCTTGACAAAGTCCTTTGAAGTATACAATATTCAATTTTGAGTATTCAATCTATTTTGGTTTCATTGCTTTTGTTTTGGGTATAAAAATCTAAGAAAATACTGCCTATCAGTAGATATTGTGTATGCCTCCCCATATTTTCTTCTAGGAGCTTTACAGTACTGGCCCTTATATTTAGATTTTTGATACAATTTTACTTAGTTATTATTTAAGGTTTGAGAGAGTGGTCCTCTTTAATTATGTTGGATATGGATATCCAGTTCTCCCAGCAGTATTTACTAGAGAATGCTCTATCCCATTTGAGTGGGCTTGGTTTTGTTGTCAAAAATTAATGGACCATAGATGATAGGTCTATTATTGAACTATTATTTCAATTCTGTTGATAAATATATCTATCTTTATGCCAAGCTATTTGATCACTATAGTTTTAAAATACATATTAAAGTCAGGAATTGTGAGTTATTCTATTTGATTCATTTCCAAGATATTCTTCACAATGTGATGCCCTTTATCATTCCAAATAAAATTGATAATTACCATTTCCATTTCAGTAAAGTAGGCAGTGGATTATTGATTGGGATTGTATTGAATCTGTAGATCTATTTGGGAAGAACTGACATTCTAGCGACTCTTAGCCTTCCAATCCATGTGTATGAAATGCCCTTCCATTTTTCAGGTCAACCTGATTATGGGGTATGTCATTGAAAGATCTGAGAGCGGATACATGAATGGGCATTTGCAAACTGTTGTTCATGGAGACAATAATCATGATTTCTATGAGTGGAGGTGATGTAAGGGTACATAGACTGAGGAACAGAATGGTGAACTGTGGCATATACATACAATGGAATATTGAGCAACTATGAGAAGGAGTGAAGCTGTGAGGCACACAAGGTGAATGGATCCTGTACACAGTATTTGAGGGAGGTGTGCCAGAAATAAAGGCAAACAGTATAATGCCTCACCAATGTGGACTAACTACAATGTATGAACTCAGAATTGAATCTTATAAGATAGCCTATCATGGACATGATCATTGTAATATTCCCTAGATTCTAAGCTCTTACAGCAGTCAACTCTATTCCTGAATTGTAATGCCTATCTCTAAACCTTGAGATGCTGATCCCTTAGTGTATAATCTGATTGGTCTCTGGAACAATGTGTATCTATGAGACACCTGAAACTCAGAGCTAGAGCTCAGCAGTTATTAATGTCAGCATTAGTGCATACAGCAACTGTTAAATAAAAAGGTGAAAAAGAGCTCAGACTTCAGTTAGTGATATGAATGAGGCAGATTTGGTTAAGACTAGGGCAAACCAGGTAAAAAGGGTAAAGGTCAAAACTGACTGTGTTTTAAAACCTCAACTTCCATGTGAGACCAAGGAAAGGATGTCTGTTTGGTGCAGGATCTATATTTTCTAAATAGTATAACTCTACAGTCAGTTTGTTCAAACACCACAATTACATGGAACTTTGAATAGGACGTGAGATACGGTACGTTAGTATAGGTTATAGTGAAATAGTGACACATCCCGAAGTAATTTGGGCAGAGAATAAAAAATATATTTACAGCCTCCCCCCTGTCCTGAGGATCTGGGGGAAAGTACAGAAGAGTTGGACTTCCTCAGCTGGACTGATTTTGATGTTGTTACAAACATTGGGAATGACAGTTTGATGTGCCAAGCCCTCAATCATGGGACTTGCCCTTATGAAGCTCATTACTACAAAAGAGAGGCTAAACTTGCATATAATTCTACCTAAGAGTCTCCCCCTGAGTACCTCTTTTTTGCTCATATGTGGCCCTCTCTCTCTCAAACTGAGCCTCCTTGACAGGTAAACTCATTGCCCTTCCCCCTACATGGGACCTGACTCCCAGGGGTGTAAATCTCCCTGGCAATGCAGGATATGATATCCCAGGGATGAATCTGGACCTGACATTGTGGGATTGAGAATATCTTCTTGACCAAAAGGGGGATGCAAAATGAGATGAAATAGTTTCAGTGGCTGAGAGATTTCAAATGGAGTCGAGAGATCACTCTCATGGACATTCTTATGCACTATATAGATAACACCTCTTAGTTTTTAATGTATTGGAATTACTAGAAGTAAATACTGGGAACTACCAAACTCCAATCCAGTAGTCTGGACTGGGAAGATGATTATATAATAATGTAGATTACAAGGGGTGACAGTGTGATTATGAAATCCTTGTGGATCACACTCCCTGTATCTAACATATGGATGGATGAGTAGATAAATGGGGATAAAATAAATGACAAATAGGGTGGGATGGGTGGATGGTTTGGGTGCTGTGTTTTTACGTTTATTTTTTATTCTTATTCTTTCTGATGTAAGGAAAATGTTCATAAATAGATTGCAGTGATGAATGCATAATTATATGATCATATTGTGAACAGGTGATTGTATATCATGGATGATTATATGGTATGTGAATATATTTCAATAATAGTGAATTGAGAAAAAAAAAAACATCAATGGACCATAGATGATAGGTCTATTATTGAGCTATCATTTCAATTCTGTTGATCAGTATGTCTATCTGTAGGCCAATACCAAGCTATTTGACCACTGTAGCTTTAAAATATGCATTAAAGTTAGGAATTGTGAGTTAACCTATTTGATTCATTTCCAAGATGTTCTTAGCAATGTGAGGACCCTTACCATTTCAAATAAAATTGATAATTAGCATTTCCATTTCAGTAAGGTAGGCAGTTGGATTATTGATTGGTATTGCATTGAATCTGTAGATCTATTTGGGAAGAAGTTACATCCTAATGACACTTATCCTTCCAATCCATGAACATGCAATGTCCTTCCATTTTTAGGTTTTCTGTTTATTTTAGCAATACTTTATAGTTTTCTGAGTATCCTGCTACATTGCTAAACTGGTTCATTAATTCTATTTGCTTTTTTGTAGTTTGGGTAGACTTTCTAAATATAAGATCAGGTCATCTGAAAACAGTGGAAGATTTATTTCTTCTTTTCTAACATGGATGATTTTACATGTTTTGCTTGCCTAATCGCTCCAGTTAGAACTTCTAGCACAAGATAAAATATCAGTGATGAAAGTTGGAATCCTTGTCTTGTTTATGATCCTACAGCAAAAGCTTTCATTCTCTCATTGTTGAGCATGATGTTAGCTGTGGATGTTTCATATGTGCTCTCTATCATGTGAGGAACTTTCCTTGATTCCTATATTGTGAAGTGTTTTAATCAAGAAAGGATTATAGACTTTGCCAAAAGCATTTCCTGTATCAATCAATATGATCATGTGCTTTTCCCTTTTGATTTGTTAACGTGATGTACTACATTAATTGATTTTCTTGTATTGAAACAACCTTTCATATCTGGAATAAAATCAACTTGATCGTGGTGTATAACCCTTTTGATGGGTTGTTGAATTTTATTTCAACGTATACTGTTGATTATTTTTACATCTATATTCATTAGGGAAATTAGTCTGTAATTTTCTCATCTTGCAAGATATGTATCATGCTTGATTTTGTCTTGATGTTGACTTCATAGAATAGTTAAGTATTTGTCCCAACTGTCCAATATTTTGGAAGAGTATAAGAAGGATTGGAGTTAATTCTTCTTGGAATCATTGGTAAAATTCAACTGTGAATCCATGTGGTCCTGAGCTTTTCTTTATTGGGGGGTTTTTAACGACTGATTAAAACTCTTTATTTGGGATTGTTATTTTTTTGAATCTTCTATTTCTTCTCGAGTCTGTATGTTGTTCATCTTTTTCTAGGAAATTGTGCATTTCACCTAATCTTTCTAGTAGGTTTGCATACAATTGTTCATAGTATCCTTTTATGATATTTTTTATTTCTATCATAATGACCCCCTCTACTATTGACTTTGTTTGAATCTTCTTTCTTTTTGTGTTTGGCAGTATAGCTAAGGGATTTCCAATTTTATTGATCTTTACAAAGAATCAATGTTTGTGTTTATTGATATTCTATTGTTTTCTTGTTCTCAGTTTCATTTAATTATGCTCTAGACTTTTATATTTCTTTAGTTTTGCTTGCTTTGGGATAAGTTGGCTGTTCTTTCTCCAAGTTTCTTCCTGTTTTCAATTAGCTCTTCTTTTTAATTGTAGATGTTTAGAGCTATAAATTTACCTTTCAGCTCTGCCTTCACTGCATCCCATAAGTTTTGATATGTTGTATACTCATTTTCATTGTATATATTCTCATTGTATATATTTACTGAGACTCCTTGCAATTTCTACTGTGACTCACTCACTGTTCAATAGTGTGCTGTTTAGTCTCAATATATTCATGAATTTTCCACTTCTCTGGCTGGAATTGATTAAAAGTTCCATGTTATTGTGATCAGAGAAAATATTTCATATAATTCCAAACTTTTTGTAATTATTAAGATTTGTTCTTTGCCTCAGCATATGGACTATTCTTGAACATGAAGAATGAATATCTGAGGAGGATGTGCATCCTCTGTTTGGTTTGCAAATTTCTATGAATGACTCTAATTTCTAGTACATTATAGTATTTATGTTCCCTCTTTCTTTATTGATCCCTAGTTTAGATATTCTATCTATTACAGAGAGTGCTGTGCTGAAGATTCCCACTATTATTTTAGAGATGTGTATTACTCTCTTCAGTTTTGCCAGTGTTTGCTTCATGTATTTTTCAGCACTTTGATGAGGACCATAGACATATAGGATTATTAGTTTCTTCTTTATAAGTTGCTCCCTCTGTTAATATAGTGTCTTTCCTTGTCTCATAGCATTTTTTATTTACAGTCTATTTTGTCTGATATTAGTACAGCTACCTCAACTTTTCTTGGTTTCTATTGCATAGAATATATTTTTCCATACTTTCACTTTCAAACTATTTGTGTGTTTAGGTCTAAAACAAGTGTCTTATAAACAGCAAATAGATACTTGTTATATTTTTATCTGTTTTTTCAAGCTTTCTCATTGATTTGGGAATTTAATCCATTAGTTTTTAATGCCATTATTGTAAAATCAATACTTATTACAACCATTCAGTCCTTGACTTTTATTTGTCGGATCTAGTTTTTCTCTCTTTATATGCTTTTAGTTACACTAATGATAATCTTCATTCCTATGCTCTCCTCCAAGCCTCTCTCCTGTCTTTTATTTTAAGCCATCATAACTTCCTTTAGTATTTCTAAACAGGAAGGACTCTTTTTAATGAATTCTCTCAACTACTGTTACCTATGAATATGTTAATATCTCCATCATTTTCTAAGCCCAGAATTGCCAGAATAATATTCAAGTTGGCAATTTGTCTCTATCTCTATCTTAAATATATTAAACCACTGACCTATCAGTTATAGGGTGTCTGGTGAGCTTTCTGCACCTACTCTTATTAGGCTTCCTTTGTATGGGGTTACTCTCATTTCTCTTATTGCTTGTAGATATTTTTCTCTCTCTTTGTTTTAATACTCTGATTAGTATGTTTCTTGGAGTTGTACTTAGATTTATTGTGTTTAGAGTACATTGGACTTCTTGTTATGAGACAAGGAAGAACATTATATTAACAAAGAGATCAATTTACCAAGATGAAAATAATCCTATTTATGTATGATCCTCATCAAATTTGTCTTTTATGAGTATTTAGAAATTTTCAGCAATTATTTCTTCAAATATACTTCCCGGTCCTTTCCCCTTCTCTCCTTCTGGGACACCCATGATGTATATATTTGAGTGCTTAATGATTTCAACTATTCCCCTGAGAACCTTACCAATTATTTTCCATTCTTTCTCCATTATTTTTTCTTCAAATAGAATTAAAAAACAGTGTTGACTAGGTTGCTGAACCTTTCTCCTGTCCCTTGAAAACTGCTGCTTTGTTTTTCTAGTGTATATTTAATTTTCTATAGTCCCTGTAATTTCCATAAGATCTGATGTTATTCTTTGCATTTTTTCTAATTCTTCTTTATACTCACCCACTGTCTTCTTAATATACTTTATATATTTAGCAATCTTGTAAAAATGTTTAAATTTGTTTGGAGATCTTCGATTAGTTATTTCAAACTCTCTGTCTCCTCTGACCTTTTATTTGCTCTTTGACTGGGGCATATTTCCTGCATTTTAGTATTTCTTGTGACCTTATTCTGATATCTGGGGATCTGATTATCTTGATGTTTGCTTTATGATTTTTAGTATCTCTCACTTTTCTAGGATTTTGTTGATGACTGTGTTAGTAATAAGACTCTTATTTGACAGTTAGAATGTCATTTTTTTCCAAGCTAAAACAGGGCCAGGTACCCATGCATATATCTGAACCAATTGGGCCCTGGAGGATGATATGGAAAGACTACCAAAAGCTTTTAATTTCCCTGCCCTTCAGGCATACCCAACAGATGGCAATCTTTTCTATTCCACTCAGTCCTATAAAGGTGGACTTTATGGTTTTTTGCCAGAACCTCCCTGATGCTGTTTAAACAGTTGTTCCTGTTGGCATCTGACATGGAAGGGCTGAAAATGCTGGATCCCATGTTCTCTCTTTACCAGCCAATATCTGGCTCAGTGTGGGGCTGTTTCCCCATCTGTACTTGGGGTTAGGGACCCCTATGACCACACCAGTCAACAGCCATCTCCCAGGCAAGGATCATGTTGCCTGCCACTGCTTCCTTCAAGGATGGGAGGGTTAAGAGGAGGCTTGAGTAATTACTCAGTCTCTGATCACCGTTTCTCAGACTCTTCATCCTGCCCTTATCTGTACATAACACTGTCCTCTGCTTGTCACCAGAATCCCCATCACTTGATTCAAACAATTTTTGCATTGCTACTCAGGCAATTTGGGTGAGAAGCAGATTCTGCAATACACCCATCTCTATTTTGGAATTCAGGTTTATTTTTAACATTTTTGTTTTATGTGAATAAAATTCAGAGTCTCTCCTCCTAGGAAATGCTAACTTTTGCATCAGGGTGTGAGGTAAACTTGTTCTGGTAAACAAATAAGCAAACACACATATCTATAGACTGAATTTAATGTATTTCAAATACAGTTAAATATAAATGAGTGTCAGAAATGAAAGAAATTTAGCTGTTCTGTTACTTATTAAGATATAACTGTATTTTCTCTCATATTTTAAAAAACTATGCATTTTAAAAATGAATAAGAATAAATTTTAAAAACATTACTGCAAGTTTTCTATAAAAAACTCTCCCTAAAATTTGGTGATACAGAAAGTTGTAAATGTGTTAACTATAAATACATTACAAGCAAAGAATAAAACACAGGGATTATGGTTGGGAGATGTAGGTTGGCTGGGCCAGAGTGGATGGAGGTGAAATCCCAGGTTTTGGTCCTGACTGATACTCTGCATTTGCACTAGAGAGAACCTACAGGTAATTCTTCCAACAGTCATTGTAGCATCTAGCATGGACCAATCACTCTTCTAGTCAATGTGGACATGAAAATTTAAAATAGTCCTTGGTCTCCTGGACCTAGTATTTTTGTGGGGTTACATGATGAGCACATAAACAATAAGGTAATATTATTTTATATGGTAAATAAAAAAAAATTCTTTGGTAGGGGATGACATGGGAATTTCTGAAGACAATTAGCTTGAATTGATCAAGTGCCAAAGATAGGAGGATGGGAGAAGAAGGTGTGTTTACCTGAGGAAGCAGCCATATTATGGATCCTCTTCAAGGAAGCAAAGAATGCAAAGCATTCAGGTGTGGGTGTCTTAGGGGTGTTGGTTAAACAGTAAGCACAATGTTTGGAGTGGGGAGAGTGAGAATTGTGACACAATGGTTGACTAAAGCCATGTGTAATTGACCCTGATGTCCTTGAAAAGACTTTGAATATTTACACATGGATTGTCTTTTCTTGTAACTTTTTATTTTGAAACAAGTTCATATTTTCAGAAGAATTGCATAGATAGTTCAGAGTTCCTATATACCCTTCACCTAACCTCCCTTAAAGATAACATCATATTTAAAACATATTTATCAAAATTAAGAAATTAACATTTCTATCATACTATTACTTAAAATACTGAATTGATTCATTTGACATCAGTTTTTCTAACAGTGTCCTTTTTATGTTCCAGGATTCCAATCAAGATCCTCATTGCATCTATGTTTTATGTTTCCTTAGCTTCCTCCTTTCTGTGGCAGCTCTTGCCTTTCATATATTTAATGACATTGATATTTTTAAAGGTTGTTGGTAAGGTAATTTCTATAATGTCACTCAGTTTGGCTTTGTCTCATGTTTTCTCTGAGCTTACCTATGGTATGGTTTGTGGGGAAGATTTCCTTATAATTGAGATGCCGTTCCTTTGCATGGCATCACAATGATTTAATAGCTGGTCACATTGGCCTTGCTCTGTTGTTTAAGAAGTGACTGACACTTTCCTCCATTGTATAGTTTCAATTTTTCTTTCCATATTCTATTCCTCAGAATTATTGAGTTAGTTCAGCCCACACTCACAGAGACAGGAATTAAACTCTACTCTCTGGATGGAAGAGTTTCAGGAATTTGTGAATATATGTTAAAAACAACATAGCCTTTAAAAAATATTTGGGGAAATATTTTGAGTTGATAGAAATATTCTGTTTCTGCTTAAAGTTTTGTTCATTTTTTATCATCATCAGTGGATCTTCCATGCAGAAATTATTATTTTGGTGGTCTATTGCTGATTTTCAATTTCTACAATCCTTCTACATTTAGAATTCTATTATCTAGAAATCTGTAAAGATTTGTCCCTTTATACCCAGTGTTCCAGTTTGCTAATGCTGCCATTTTGCAAAACACCAGAAATGGATTGGCTTTTATAAAGGGGGTTTACTTGGTTACAAAGTTACAGTCTTAAGGCCATAAAGTGTCCAATGTAAGGTGTCAACAATTGGGTAACTTCATTAGAGAAGGACATTGGCATCCAGAAAACTTCTGTTAGCTGGGAAGCCATGTGGCTGACATCTGCTTCCTCCCAGGGTGTGTTTCAAAATGGTGTTCTCCAAAACATCAGCTTTCAATGGCCATCTTCAAAATGTCTCTCTAAGTTGTAGCTCCTCCTTTGGTCTGTGAACACTTTTATAGGACTCCAGTGATTTAATTCAGGCCCACCCTGATTGGCTGCTGTATCACCTCCATGGAAATTATGTGATCAATGGTCTTGCCCACAGTTGATTGAGTCACAGCTCCAGGGAAACACTCACAGGATTCCAACCTAATCAAAAATAATATGTCTGCCCCCACAAGATTGCATCAAATATCATGGCATTTTGTGGGAAATATTGCATTCAAATTGGCACACCCAGTTGGTCATTTATGGAAGGAGTTAAATATTTCCAGATTTGGCTGATAGGAGCTCTTTCAGGTTCACTCCGGGGTCTCTATAAAATACCACACCCATTTTCCCCCTAAGTCCTTGTTTACTGGCACAATGAGATTTTCTACATTCTTATATATTGCCTTTTCCAGCCCTGGAATCAGCCATTATTTCAAAGAGCCATGGTTCCTTTCATTGGGGAATAGTGTTGGGAAACAATTTCTGGTACTGAGGGTGCTCATGGCTACTGATATTCCACTGTTTCTGGACTCTCCCAGAGGATGACTCTAGGAAAGATATTCATTCATACAAATTCATGTATACATATGTATCCATAATTTTAAGTGTGTATATATAGCTAAAGATATAGATTAAATGATAGATAGACATAAATATATAGATATATACGTATGAATTAGTCCTGATATCTCTCACAATTATACAGTCCCCTTAAGATTTATACAAGCCTTTCTCTCCTTTTTAGAACTTACTTGTAATCTCTTTCTCTGTCAGTGAAAAACTTGCCACCAAATATCTTCAATTTATTTATTCTTTCAACTATAATATATACATAGGATATTTTCAGAGTTTCTAACCCTGGGAGAAAAGAATTACCAACCTGAAGATACCATATGTTATGGTTAACTTTTCTGTGTTTGTAGAGTTCTATGTCATTTACCATATGCGTATATTTTTTTAACCACCACGAAAATCAAGCTGCATAACTGTTCCATTAACACAAATCTCTCCCTCATGAGAGGAAGACCCCATGCCACCATTAAGCTGTTTCTTATCCCTTTGGATTTCAAGATTTATAGAATGTTGTATGCATGAAATCATACAGCAGTATGTGATCTTTTGAGACTGGCATCATTGCATCAGCAAACTATTCTCAAGTTCCATCCAAGTTGGGGTATGTATCAAAAGTTCATTATTTTTGTTATTGTTGAACAATTTACAATGATATGGATAAATCACCATTTACTTAGTTATCCACCTTTTGTAGGACACCTTAGATATTTCCATATAGATACTATGACAAATAAAGTCGATATGCAAAATTTCAGTATAGTATTGTATGGGCATAAATTTTCATTTCCCTGGAACATATTCCCAGGAATGTGGTTGTTTGGTCACATGGTAATGAAATGTTTAGTTTTGTAAGGAGCAAACTATTTTTTCACATTGCTATAGCTTTTTAAATTAACACCAGCAGTACATGAGAGATTCTATTTCTCTAAACCTTCTCCACCATTTGTTATTGCCACTACTTTTAACTTTTTGATGTTCTAATAGGTATGTAATAAAATCTCACTGTGGTTTTAATTTTCTTTTCCTATTTTCTGGTGATGTTTTTTCTGTATCCATAAATAATATTGGTATATAGTTTTCTTGCAGTATTTTTGTGTTTTTTCCTAATGTTCCAGTTTGATAATGCAGCCATTAAGCAAGATTCAAGACATGGGTTAGTTTTTATAAAGGAAGTTTATTTGGTTTCAAAGTTACAGTCAGAAGACCATAAAATGTCCAAGATAAGTCATCATCAATAGGGTACCTTCAGTGAAGGATGGCCATTGGCATCTGGAAAAACTCTGTTAGATCAGAAGTCATGTGGCTGGTGTCTGCTTGCTCCTGGGTTGTTTCATAATCGTATTTTCCAAAATGTTGCTCTTGGGGTTTTTGTCCTCTCTTAGCTCCAGCTTCTCTTCAAAATGTCACTATCAGTTGCTCTCCAAATATCACTCACAGCTGCACTGAGATCCTTCTGTTTGTCAGCTTCTTACACAGCTCCAGTGATTTAACTAAGACCCACCCTGAATGGGTTGGGTAACACCTCCATGAAAATTATCCAATCAAAGATCTTGCCCACAGTTGATAGAGTCACATCTCCATGGGAACAATCAATAGGTTCCAACATAATCAACACTAATATCTCTGCCCCCAAAAGATCGCCTCAAAGAACATGGCATTTTAGGGGACATAATACATCCAAACTGGCACATTCCACCCCTGGACCCCAAAATGAAATAACCTTTCCATATACAATATACATTCATCCCATCCAGTATCATAAAAGCTTAAATCATTTCAGTTATAAGAGGTAAGTAAAAGATTCCATCAAAATCAATTGCAGGCATGGTCTGTCCTAAAGCAAAATTCCCCTCTTGCTGTAGACCTGTGAAACTTAGAACAAGTTATCTGTTTCCAATATACAAAGGAGGGACAGTTATAGGATAAACATTCCCATTGCCAGAAGGAGAAATAGGGAAACAGGGGACCAAAATAGTTCCTAAGACACTCAATGAAAATTCCATTAGATTTCCAAGACTGAGAGTCATTTACAGAATGATGTTTTATCCTGGGGGCTTGAAAGAGCAGGAGTCCAAACACTCCCATGGGCCTTCATTGCAGCCCTTATCTCTCCAAATGCTGGGGTGAGTGCTCCAACACATCCACACCTTGTGGAGAACACCTTCTTGACCCCATCTTCCACAAAGGTCCGAGTGTGACCCAGATTCAGCATCTCTGGAGCAAATGCTCTCCACTCTCTGAACAGTGAGGTGGCAGCCAGGCTCTCTCCAATCCCCAGGGAATGTAATCCACCCTCACTGGGGACTGGGGTGGTAGCACTCTTCCTGAGCATCAAGACAGAAAGCCCACTCTCAACCTCTGGGGCAAATACACCCTTTCCATGTGCCTGGGTTTCTCTGCTCTGCTTGCCAGAGATCTCTTGGCTCCAGACTTCAACGTACAAGGCTGTGTCTTTGAAGGCATTTTTCATTCGATTTGTTCCTGTGTCCCCTACAGTCCAGATTTGTTCCTGTGTCCCCTACAGTCCAGACAAGCCATGGCTCTGGCTATACAGTTCTCTCAAAAATCAAATTGACTTGGCATGAAACACACAGGGGCCAAAACCATCAGACAATAGGACTTTCCACAAATCCTTTCTGAATAATTCCATCTCCAGTCCTAGCTTGCACTGAATGGTGGTCAGTTTCCAGGTTTGGTTAAATCCTCATGTGGGGATGTAGTTTCTGGGGTCTCACTTTCTGGAAACCTGGAATTTTGCAAACTATGAGTTTCTGGTTTCTTCATACCCAACAGTTCATTACTCAGTTTATCTCTGTCCTGTCACATTTTATTATAAGTTGCAAGGAGAAGCCAGGCAACACTTTCAATATTTAGTCTCAAAATCTCCTCAGCTAAGTATCCCAGCTCATTGTTTTCAAATTCTTCCTTCCATCCAACACCAGGACTCAATTTTGCAAAATTTCCTATCACGTTAAAACAAGGATCACCTTTCCTCTACTTGGCAATGGCACATTCATCATTTCAGTTTAAGGTCTTGGAAGTATCTCTAGAGTCCATATTTCTACCAACAGTCTACTCAAAGCAGTCTAGGCCTTTTCTATCAAGCTCCTCATATTTATTCTGGAATCTTTTCCTTATCCATTCAAAAAGCCATTGCAACATGTTTGGTGTTTGCAAACATAGCAACACCCCACTTCTCAGTTGCCATAATCAGTTCCAGTGTGCTAATGCTGCCATTAAGCAAAATATCAGTAGTGGATTGGCTTTTTAAAAGGGGGGTTATTTGATTACAGAGTTACAGTCTGAAGGCCATAAAGTGTCCAAGGAAAGGCATCAACAATTCAACAATTAGGTATCATCACTGAAGGATGGACATTGACATCCAGAATAACTCTGTTAGCTTGGAAGACATGTGGCTGACATCCACTTGCCCCCAGTTTGCATTTCAAAATGGCGTTCTCCAAAATGTTGCTCCTGGAGTATTTTGTTCTCTCTTAGCTGCACCTTCTCTTCAAAATGTCACTAATAGTTGCCCTCCAAAATACAACTCACAGCTGCACTGAATTCATTCTCTTTGTCAGCTTTTTAGATGGCCTTAGTGATTTAATTGAGATCTGCCCTGAGTGGGTACAGTAACAACTACATGGAAATTATCCAGTTGAAGTTCTTGCCCACAGTTGAATGAGTCACATCTCAATGGAAGCACTCAATCAATTGGTTCCTACCGAATCAACCTTAATACATCTACCCTCACAAGTTTGGATCAAAGAACATGGTGTTTTGGGGGACATAATTAATCCAAACTGGCAAATCTATCAGCACAATATTTCTTCTACTAGCCATATATCCTAGAGGATCTTGTATTCATTAACTCTAGAGTCATTTCCAAGAAAAAGAAATGTCAACAAAGATTTAGAGGGAGAGGCAGGGAAAGATGGCAACAAAGGGAGGTGTGCACTTTTGTCCACTAGGCAATTGAAAAATAGCCAGGAAGTGTCTGGAACAACTATTTTGGGGACTTCCCTGAGCAGACACACATAATACAGCAGCCTTGAAAAAGGGGAAGGGCTGAGAATGAGAAATCACAACACAGAACTATAAGTAAAAACATCCACACCATGAAGGCTGGTGCCCCCCTCAATGGCAAAGAAGGTTGATGCTGGTCTTTCCAAAGTGGGACAGCAAATCTCACTGGAAGTAAATAAAAGAATGCTAAAAACCTATAGAGGCAAACAAAACAAAACACAACACACAAAAAAACAAACAGCAGATCAACATTGCCTGAGAAGGAATAGGAAATAGAGAGCTTTACCTGGGTGGAAACAACTGTGAACACAGAAAATGACAATCAAAAAATTTCATACAGACAGGGCATGAATGAAAAAAGTGAGAGCTCACCAATTCTGAAGAATTAAACAGAAGCTATGCTGGAGGTATATTTTGAGTTGAACCAAAGTTCAAAGCACAGATAGAGGAGAAAAAAAAAGAACACCCTGGGCCAAACAGAGAAAACAAACTCCAAAGTAAACTAATCAAGAAAATCAGTTGCCTAGGTGTCAGCAAAAATCATGACTCATTTGAGGAAATATGAGACTATGGTCCAGTCAAAAGAAAACCTTAACACATCAAATTAAAGATGTTCATCAAATCTTTTAAATCAAATCAACAAGTTGAAGGAAAATATGTCAAAAGAGATGAAGTGTATAAAGAAGACACTTGGCTACCATAAAATAGAACTTGAAACCTTTCCAAAACAAGTGGCAGAACATATGGAAATGAAAGGCACAATAGAAGAGATGAAAAACACAATGGAGGTATACAAAAGCAAATTTTAAGAGACAGAATAAAGAGAAGAAGGGATTAGTGAACTAGCTGACATGACATCTGAGACCACCACTGCAAAAAGAAACCCCCAAAAAACAAGATAGGAGAAAGAATGGAAAAACAAAATAGAGCATGGTCTTAGAAAACTGAATAACAACATGAAGCATATGAATAAAAGCATGATGGTGTTCCCAGGAGAAGAGAAGAGAAAAATGGGCAGAACAATTAATGGAGTTAATAGTGAGTGAAATGTCATTTTTACCCAAATTGACTTGTAGATTCAATAGAACACTAATTCAAATCCCAACAATTTACTTTGCAGAAACTGAAAAACTCTAATCAAATTTAGTTGAAAAGGCGGTGTTCCAGTTTGCTAATGCTGCCATTTTGCAAAATACCAGAAACAGAGTGGCTTTTATAAAGGGAGATTATTTGGTTACAAATTTAAAGTCTAAAGGATGTAAAGTGTCCAATGTAAGGCATCAATAATAGGATACCTTCACTGAAGGATGGCCACTGGCATCTGGAAAAGCTCTGTTAGCTCAGAAAGCAGGTGGCTGGCATCTTCTTGCTCCCAGGTTGGGTTTCAAAATGGCATTCTCCAGAATGTCAGTGGCAGCTTTGTATGGCTGTCTTCAAATTTTCTCTCCTGGCTGCAGCAGTGACCTCCTTCTTTCTGAGCTCTTATAGGCCTCCAGTGATTTAATTAAGATCCACACTGAATGACACACTCTCATGGAAAGATCTAATAAAAGGTATTACCCACAGTTGGGTGGGTCATATGTCCATGGAAACAACCTAATCCAAATAGTCCAACCTAATCAACACTAATGAATCTTTCTCCACAAGACTGCATCAAAGAACATGGTGTTTTCAGGGGCATAACTCATGAAAACCAGCAAAGGCAGTGTAAATCAAATAGCCAAAAATACATTGAGAAAAAAAATTGAAGAGAGAGGTCTCACACTACCTGACTATAAAGCATATTACAAACTACAGTGGTCAATACAGCATGTTATGGCACAAAGACAGATATACTGTCCAATGGAATCAAACTGAGATTTCAGAAATAGACCTTCTCATCTAAGCACAATTGATGTTTCATAAGGGGGTCAAGTCCACTCAACTGGGACAGAGCAGCTTCTTCAACAGATTATGCTTGTAGAAATGGATATGCATATCCAATGAATGAAAGATTTCACATACCTCACACCTTATACAAAAGTTAACTCAAAATGGTTCAAATACACAATATTAAAGTTCAGACCATGATGCTTTTAGAAGAAAATTAAGGGAAATATCTTAAAGATCTTGTGGTGGGAGGTGGTTTCACAGACCTTACACCCAAAGTGCAAGCAATGAAAGAAATTTAGATAAATTGGATCTCCCCATAACTGAATCTTTTTGAGTGTCAAAAGGCTTTCTCAGAAAATTTTACATGGTAGTCTATTCAAAGGGAGACAATATTTGGAAATAATATATTGGGAAATGGTTTAATATCCAGAATAGAGAGAGGGATTCTACAACCCAACAACAGAAATTCTAACAAAACAATTCAAAAATGGACAAAAGACATGGATAAACATGTCTCTTTGGAAAAGAGGAAATACAAATGGCTCAAAAGCATATGAAAAGATGATCAACTTCACTAGCAATTAGGGAACAAATCAAAACCACAATGAGATATCTCACACATACAAGAATAACCATTAGCAAAAAAAAAAAGCAGAATATTACAAGTGCTGGAGAGAAATAGTTTCACTAATTCACTGTTGGGGTAAGGTAGTATGTTGCACCAATCTGGAAGGCAGTTTGGTGGTTACCCAGGAAGCTAAGCATGGAATTGCTATATGATCCAGCAATTCAATTGCTAGGTATATAATAAAAAGTACTGAAAGCAGGGACACAAAAAGACATTTGTACACTGATGTATATAGCAGCATTATTCATGTTTGTAAATAGATAAAAACAAGCCAAATATAATGCAGCTGTAAGACATCATAAAGTCAAGATGCTGGCAACAATGAGCATGAAACTTGAAGACATTAAGTTGAGCAAAATTAGCCTAAACTATAATGACCAAACAATGAAAGTGAATGTTGAGAACACAAGCAATCAGAGATAGAAAGAGCATAGAGAATTGGCATTTGATGGTGAAGGATTATAGAAGGTATAAAAAGATTGTAAAGATTCAGAAATGGATAGCATATTACTTTTTGATAGTGGCACAATATTTTAAGAATAATGAAAAAAGCTGAGTGTGCATATGGTTGAAAGAGGAAGAGTGGGGACATATATGACACAAAAATGAAAGAGGATAAATACTGGGGTTGCATAACTTAGCAAAACCTGGAGTGGACAATGATGGTGATTAAATGTACAAATATAAGAGAGTTTTTACATGCAGGAATAAAATGAATGGCTCTATTGCAAGGTGTTAAAAATGTGATGGTAGGGACTTCTGGGAAGATGGCAGAGTAAGTGAAACAGACAGGCTTCTCATCTGTCAGAGTAATTAGAAAGGGGATGGTGGACACCAGAGACCATGATTCTTGGGTGTGAATGGCCATAGAGGGTCCCCTTCAGTATGTCCCCTACAATATATCCAACAAAAATTGAGGATAGGCAGTGCCTCAAGGAATGAGGTGAGTTTGTTCCTGACCAGACTGCCCCACCCCAGGTTGGAAGTAGAAGAACCACCACTGGGCTAGAGAGTAAGCAGTTGCTTTCTTCTCCAGTTCACCTACTTTGATGGTGTTATAGGGGGTGATTCTCCACAACTGGACTGTGGGGAGATCCTGGGAGTGAACCTAGTGGGTTGTGATTTCTCTCCCCCATGGAAATCCAGGGAGAGGATGCATCAGTGAGAAGCAGGGAGGAGAGAGTCACCATACTGGTGATTGGGAGCCCCTCCCACATCTTAGAGACTCCTTGGTTCAGGGAAGGCAGAGAACTGGAAGGCAGGGTGCACATCCTACCTGCAGGTTGCCCTTGTTGAGGTTCCCTGTCTACTTGCTTGCAGCCCATATTGCAGCCCTAGGACTGGTATTCCCCAGAGAACATGGAGACCTGTGTGTTGATTGGTTCCCCATGCTGTTTGGACTCTGCCCACCACAAAGGAGAAGTTTGGGGAAACCTACTTGGGATGACATCTACTGGTAGAATTGGGAAAAGGTACACAAGCAAGCTGTGCCATAAGTGTGCTACCTGCTGGTAGATGGGAAACTGCACTCCAACAAACCACATCATACAAAAATACTCAAATACTACCTCACTAACCAAAATAACCCCATCAAGACAGGCAAATGCCCTGAAGCCAGCAAAAAATTGCAATCCATTTGAAGTATATAGAAGATATGGACAAGCCAAACAAAGAAATTCAAAAGCTGGAAGAAATACAAAATTTGGAGCAATTAAAGAAGTATTCACAAATATCAATATTATGGCTAAGGATATAAAAGACTTGAAGAAAATCCTAAAAAGCCTACAGAAGAATTTGGAAGAGTAAAAAAAATAAGATATCTTATGGAAAGAAAGGATACAGTTAATCAAATCAAAAATATTCTTGAGATGCATAAAACCAGATTTGAAGAAAGAGAGGAACAAATTAGTGATCACAAAGATAGGGTGATGGAAAGTGAAAATACAAAGAATGAATGGTGAAAATATCAAAAATTTGAAATGGATCAGAGGATATTGAGGGACAACATGAAGTGCATAAATGTAAGAATTATTGGTGTTGCAGAAGAGGAAGGTAAGAATAAAGGGCTAGGAAGTGTATTCAATGAAATTTTGGGGAGAAACATCCCAAACCTTTGAAATGACATAAATGTTCAAATGAAATATGCTCAGTGAACTCCAAAAAGAAGAAATCAAAATAAATGTACTCTGAGATATATTCTGTGTAGATTGTCAAATGCTGAAGAGAAGAGATTCTGAAAGCAGCAAGAGAGAAGTGAGTCACCACATGCAAGGGAAACAACATAAGACTAGGTACTGACTATTCACTGGCACCACGGAGGCAAGATAACAGTCGTATGCCATCATCCACTGACAGTGATCAATATTGCTATGATTAACACCACTGTGAAAATATCTACTCGTGTCCATGAATTCAGTTCTTCCAAGTATATACCTAATAATGAGGTTTCAGGTCATGTGGCAACTAAGCCTCATTTGGAGCCACCACACTGCTCTCCAGAAAGTCTCAACCCTTGTACTTCCCTACTAATTGTGAATATATATATATATATATGTCGTATGACATATTTAAGGTTATGAAAAAGAGATAATGCCAACCAAGTATTCTTTATCCAACAAAGTTCTCTCCCCAAATAATGAGGGAGAGATTAAAAATTTCACAGACAAAGAAAAGCTGAGAGAACTTGTTAACAAGAGAACTACACTGCCAGAAATACTAAAGGGAGCTCTAGCAGCTGAGAAAAAAGAATGGAGAGAGAGATCTGGAGAAGAGGACAGAACTGAAGAGTTATTAGTAAGGGCAACATATAGGAAAGAAAAGAGAGGGGAAAACATATCTAACAACTAAAAACCAAAGGATAAGAAGACTGCCTCAAGAACTCCCTTCAGAGTAATAACTTTGAATGTGAATGTATTAAACTCTTCAAATATAGTATATATATTTTGCAATATATATATATATATATCTCCACATCTACTCCAACACCTGTAACTTGCTGTTTATTATTCAGTTTTATTCACACACCATACAATCCATTGTAAGAACACAATCTATGGCTCTTGGTGTTTTCACATATTTATGCATTCACTGCCACAATGAGTATGTGTACTTTTCCATTTTTTCCATGAAGATTGGAAAACAGAAAGGAAAATAAAATGGAGAACAAGCTACAACAGACATCCCACACTCCTCCCTTGTATTTCTCACCTCCCTCTTATCAGCATTCCACTTTGGTATATTGCCTTCATTACAACTAATGAAAGAGTATTATAATGTTCCTGTTGAGTATAGGCCCTAGTATGAATTTATTGTATTTCTTCCATATCCCATCAAGTTTTGCTAAAAAATATCATATTTTTACTTTTTGATGGCAGCCTAAGGGTACATGGACTGCGGAATGGAAACATGAGCTGTGGTGTATACATAAGATGGAATATTGTGTGACAGCAGAAAGGAGAGAAGTCATGAGGCATGAAAATAGGTGAACGGACCTTGATGATACCACATGGAGTGAAATCAGTCAGAAATGAAAGGACAAATACTATATGTTGTCACCAATATAAACTAATGAAAGTTGAATTTGAAAGCATAAGTTATCGGGAGATAGAAAATCTGCAGGGATTAGTCAATTGATGATTAAGTAGTACAAATTATCAATTAGGCTTATTGTAAAAGTTCCTAGATTGTAAGCTCTTACAGCAGTCTCATTTATTCCTGAGTTTTAACCATTATTTCTAAATTATGAGACACTGTGTTCTTCATATATAACCTGGCAGTTCCTTGAGACTTTAGGTATCTCTGTGAGAGATGAGTCTCAGAGTTAAGTTCTGAAGCTCTGAAAGTTAGCATCATTCCATATGGCAACTGCTAAAGAAGCTAAAAAAAAATCAACTTCAATTAGAGATATGGATAAAATTGATCTGGTTAGGACTAAGATGAATCAGAATACAGAATAAATGAATATATGGTCTGTGTTTTAAAATGCCAAATTCTGTGTGAGACCAAAGGAAGAGATGCTATTGTTTTCTGATATTTAAATTTTCTGTACTACATTAATTTTACCTCTCAGGTCCATGTATTTAAACAACCTTATTGCATGGAACTTACAATAGGGAATGCTATCTTGTTATTATTCACAGGACAATGTAGTACCCTGATAGATTCTTCAGTAATTTGCGTGGAAAATAAAAAATACATATTTGCAAAGTTCACTTGATGGACTGGAAAAAAAAAAAACTGTGGAACCATTAAATTTCCCAAGCAGGGGAATACCAGATATTTTCTCAAGCATTAGGGACTCCAAATTTAATATGCCAAGCCCTCGATCTTGAGGCTTGCCCTTATGCAACTTATTCTTAATGGTAAAACTGAGCCTAATTATTATTATGCCTAACTGTCACTTCTAGAGAACCTCTTTTGTTGCTCAGATGTGTCTTCTCTCTCTAACCCGATTCTGAAATTAAACTCACTCTCCTCACTCCTATTTGGGACATGACTCCTCAGGGTTTAATTCTCCCTGACAATATTGGACATTATTCCCAGCAATGAGACTGGCCTTGCCATCATGGGATTGAGAATGCCTTCTTGACTAAAGGAGTGAAGATACATGAAACAAAATAAAGTTTCATTGGCTAAGGTTTTTCCAGTACAGTTGAGATATCATTCTGTAGGTAACTCCTATGCAAGCTTCAGCCAGATATTGTAAATGGCCAGAGTATGCTGAACTCCAACTGTCAGTATTCCTGAAAACTGAAATGAATATCCTGGGCTTTATCTAAGACTCTATAAACATTTTACTTAGTTTAATTTTTCACAAACTAAGTTTTCCAGACTATTCTTATGCCAGATAAACCAGGAATCCCAGAGGTACCAGTCTCTCCAAGAACACCAATAAGTGGCATTCCTCTACCCAATAAAGTCAACACCCCTTTCTAGCATAAAGAAGCTAAAATGGTCATTGTCCTGCTAACTCTGAAGATTGAGAGAATGATCAAATGAGAGGGAAGAGGTATAACTGTGAAATTCAGATTTAGCAAATGATTATGTCTAATAACTCATTATATACATAATTCTTTTTAGTTTCTTGAGTATCAGAATAGCCAGAAAGAAACATCTGAATTTGTTGAACTGAAATCCTATAGATTGATCTTGGATAATGATTGTATAACTCTGTAGATTTTATCATGTGACAATGTAATTGTAAAAATTGTGTGGCAGACACTGCCTTTATCCAGTGTATGGTTAAGACATGCATAAAAAGTAGAAGGGAATATGGGGACAAAATATCCCTATGCCAACTATGGACAATAGATATATTACTTAATGATTTTTCATCAATTACAACAAATGTAACTATTGTTAAAAAGTAGAATAACAAAAAATGTTATCATCAATTGTAACTAATTTTCCACACTAATGCATGCGTTGGTTGCTAGGTAGTGTATGAGATTCCTATATTTTATGCACAATAGTTCTGTAAACAAAAACCCTCTAATAAAAAATTTAAAATCAGATTCAGAGATCCTTATATGATGAAATATCAATGAGGAAATGGGTACATGACTGTAATATAGATTAGATAGATAGATAGATAGATAGATAGATAGATGATATATAGAAAGACAGATAGATAGATATAGATAGATAAGTAGAGACAGATACCCACAGAGGCACACAGCAAGACAGGGGAGGAAAGAGTCAGAGACAGAGAAAGGGAGGCAGAAAGAGAGAGAGAGAGAGAGAGAGAGAGAGAGAGAGAGAGAGAGAGAGAGAGAGAGAGAGAGATGGCCAATAGAGAAAAAAAGATGAGATTCATGAAAGAATGAACAATGCACTATTTGCATGCAATTATTTAGATAACTAAAAGAAATGGGGAAGAAATAAAAGAAAGAGCTGTTATAAAACCCTATGGGCATATAATTGCCAACAGATATGCTCCTGAGGTCCAGATGCCTATGCCTGCCTCCTGGACATGACCCTGATACCATTGCTTTTGGCAGCTGCAGTGAGTCTTTTGGAGAAAAATTGTTTCCTGATAACCCTTCTGTTGGATTTATCTTTGTCAATCATCAAGTCTAATGAAGAGCAGGGCAGAATTTTAATTTCTCACTCTGAATGAATTTTTGCTTTCTCATATACAAAAGACTCAAAAGTCCCACTCATATATCCAAAATGTACCTGTATGTGCACCAAAGGCCTGTGCAACAATGTTCTTAGAAGTATCATTCAAGTTTCCTCAAAACTGGGAAAAACATCCATGTTCACAAACTATAGAAAATATTAATGAATTAATATATATTATTTTCAGAAAATAGAATAATATGTAAGTTGCACAGAAGTAGTACAAAATATTCAGAATACAGATACAGTGAAAACCCTAAAGGATGATGTTGAATGAAGAAGCCAACAATTTTAAAAAAGAGAAGCAACTTTTCTTGTTCATTCCCACTTAAATCTTTCCAGGGAGATGGAGTTTTCTTTGAAGTGATACACCAAGTGCCAGAGTCTTAGTACCAAACCCTAGAACATGTATAGTATGGTTCCATTTAAAAAAGTTCAAAATCCAAATTCATGAAAGGAGTTATAAATTATGAAAGTAATCATCTAGGGATAAAGGGAGGGATTGAGAGGAGACCCTGAGGAATGTTAGGGTGAGGGGACTCAAAGATAAGGTTTCATCATGTTTCTGAGGTGGCATTGGCATATTATAATCATGCATGTAAGGAGTTCACTCACAATATTTCACTGAAATATTTACATGACATTTTGTGATTTTTCTGTGCAGAAAAAATGTTCATTAATACAAAAGATAGTCCCAATGGACTGAAAGAACTTGTAGCCATTAGTTTGTAAGCACTGTGAAGATACAGGTCATATGGAATAAAGCACAATTTGGGAATCAGAACATTATGCTCAGCAAGTTTCTCATTAAAGATGGATGGCAATAGGTGTGGGTCATTTGAGCTCCAGGTAATTCATCTGTAAATTGGATTAAATTGTACACTTAAGGGATATTTTTCTGGCCGGCCCCATGACATCTGCTCCCATTGTTCTCATAGGAGTCTTAGTTTCCATTGTAGAACTACTGTTCACCACATGCATTTCTTTAGGTTTGGATAGGTGAGCTCAGCCCAGAACTGGGGATAGGCAGTGAGCAAACTCAGGCAGTGTGTATTCTGCTGTCACAGCAAAGTGATCTGTGGAAGGTTTCAGGCTACCGTGCAAGCTGGTTGGTCGTATTGGCCATATGTTCCAGAAGATCCAATGGTGCTGGAAGTCTCTGTGGCAAATAGAGATGCTATTTGCATCCTTTGGCAGTATCCAATAGGAGATGTGATTCAAGCAGGTCCTGAAAGCAGAAGTAAGTAACATGAGGAAGTGGCCCAAGTGTCTCTGCTCCCTATCTAACAATATTATATTATCTTTCTCTGCCTGCACCCATGTAATCCTGTGGAGTTCCCCACCATCAGTTGACTGAAGAAGATGAAACTCAGGCCTGATTTCAAGATAGTTCTGCTCGATATACAGGTACTATCTAAAAGTGGACAGCTTCTACTGGGAAATTCTGGGACTTCCCTGAAGGACAGTGGTGAATGGAAATCCTCATATTGGCAAATAATATAGCAGTCAACCTAATTGTTCATTTTGCTTGGAAGAAGAAATTTCCAGAGGTGTCTATGCATTCTTATTAATGATCTATGGTCAATGATTTAGCTGGATTGTTATTGAATTGGAAGGTATATTAATTGTGACAGAGAGGTATATGGGAGAGATATGTGGAGAGACTTTTATGAATGGGTGAAATACATGAAGGTATTTGTGTACCATGTGAATGCTCACCACAGGGTGATTCAGCAGAAGGGGATTTTAAAGTGGGCTTATTGACCAACTTTGTGGATTCCAGGCAACCGCATGTTTTCCCAGTCACTCCTGTCACAGCAAAAAGGGCTCATGAAAAAAGTATTTATGGTAGTAATGATGGAAGTTATGCATGGGATCAGCAACATGGAGTTCCATGCAACAGGGCTGGCATGGAGACAACCAATGTTGAGTGCCTGCAACAAAGACAAAAACTCATTTCCTTATATGCACCATTACCAGAAGTGTGCACCCTCCTGCCTGGTGGCAGGTTGATTAAATTTGACCACGTGTGTCATGGAAGTGGCAACATTTTGTATTTGCTGGAATACATACATACTCTGGATTCAGATTTTCCATCACTTTATGGAATGCTCCTGCCAAAACTACCATTTGTGGACTTATAGAATACCTTATCCACAGTCATGATATTCCAGACAATATCACTTCTGATCAAGTAACACACTTACAAAAAGATAGGGAATGGGAACATGCTTACAGAATTCACTCTTCTCACCATGTTCTCCATCAGATGTATGGACAGAATGATAGAATGGCCTTTTAAAAGCTCAATTATAACACCAGCTGTGTGGCAATTTCTTCTAATGATAAGGCAGTGTTCCCTAGGAGGCTGTGTATTCTCTGTATCTTCATCTACACTATGGTGCTTGTTTTTCCATAGTGAGGATACACAGGTCCAGGAATCAAGGAGAGGAAATAGGAGTGGCATCCCTCACTATCACAATAGCATTTCTCTTGAAAAAAATTTGCAGCCAGTTCCTGGAAACTTTGGCTCTTCCAGCCTGAAGATTTAGTTCCAGAAGGAGGAATGTTTCCAGAAAGAGGCATAAAAAGGACTTCACTGAGCTGGGAGTTACTATTGCCAACTGGCCATTTTGTGCTCTTCATGACTCTGAAACAACAGGCAAAGAAGGAAATTACAGTACAGGCTGGGGTGGTTCATCCTAATTATCAATGAAATATAGAATTGTTACTAAACAATGGAGACAAGGGTTTGCCTGGAATACAGGTGATAATTTAGGGCATCTCTTAATACTATGTTGCCATGGGGTTATAGTCAATCATAAAATGCAAACCTTCAGGAATGAAGATTTGGGTCAGCTTACATGGCCAGGAGCTACTACTTTCTGTGGTGCTTGATTAGGATAAAGAGAATATGGAATGGGTAATAGAAGAAAGTAGTTATAAATATGAGTTACATCTATGTGACTACTTGCAGAAGTGAAGACTGTGATGGTTATTATTATGTATTGTTTGTTTAGATATGAATATGTTTGCATACATACATGAAGAAAATGTTTTTTTCTATCCATATCTCATCCCCTTATAATATAAATTGTATTAGCTTTGTGTCACAATACTTAAGTTATAGGATACCAAGTTTAAGAGTGAATCTTAAACAAGGACATGCAATCTCTTTTTCAAAAGAGTTAGGGCATTTCTGCATGACAACTGGTCAGTTGAAATATCTTTTGCAAATTTTGACTGTTACTGTTTTTGTCTAGATATTAGTTGTGATTTAATGTGATGTGTATGAGAGCAAGCTTGCAAGAATTGGACTGCACAGGTTAAGTTTTTGTGTCAATTTAGCTAGGTTATGGTGTCTTGTCAAGCAAGCACTGGATGGACTTACTGTGAGGATATTTCATTGATTTCAAAAATGAATTAGTTTATTACATCTGTGGCCGATTGCATCTACAATCAACAAAAAAAATTGCTTTCAGCAATGAGAGAAATCTCATCCAATCAATTCTAGACCTTAAAGAGAATGATTATTTTTGTTGATTTCAGCAATAAGAAAGAAGAATTCCTACCTCTATTGCAACCAGCCAGATTATCCTATAAAATTTATCAAAAAATTAACTGGAGTTCCCAACTTGCAACCTGCCCTGTGGAATTTGTACTTTCCCACGCCCATGATAATGTGAGTCAAATCTGATAATAAATCTATTCATTATTTCCCTGGAGAACATTGACTAATTCCTTGTGGAAGCCCTAATTCAGGATGCAAGGCAACTTTAGATTATTTAAAGTATATGCAATTTCATGCTCATATACTCATTCCCAAACAGACTATATATAATATTGTAAGAGAAAAACAGTATAATTTTAAGTAAGTCTGATATCTTATCAAACTGCCACAGAATAAACTTTGCATTTTTCCCATATACTTTTTATTTTTATTTGTTTAGAAAAGAAGGACAATACTCTACACACTTAGAAGAGGCCCTGATGGGCAGGAAAATCTGTCCCTTCATGAAATCTCACTCTGTTTTTTGTTCCAAAGATGAGACAGAAGAAATGTCCCTCTCACTAAGCTTCCTCACATTTTTACATTACCAGGGTTGATTTAACATGAGAAGCAAACCACAAAGTGTAGGGTGACTTGATGACCCCTAGATGGGAGGGTCACAACAACTCTTCATTTTAGGTTTAAGCTTACTTTGGAATTGATATTCTCAACAAGCACAGCATCAAAATATTGTGCTTCTTCTGTTATTATTATATTCTGTTATTATTATAACAGGAAGTAAGAGTCTGAAAGCAACTGCCTTTTATCATTATTTTAGTTTCTAGCTGCATTGCCCTACAACAAGAACCTGTTGGCTTTGTCCTTTACATAGTACCATCTAGCTATATCATTCTTTAGGGAATTTGGGCATTCCACCTAGTGCACTTGATTTATTACCTGCTAATTCTTCATTAACTCTTTCACATTCTCACTTTCTCTTTTGGGGATCCATCACAGGCAGCAGCTTCCTGTAGTCTGTAATGTTCCATGTCTGGTGCCTGAACCGGATGCTGAATTCCTGAAAGGGCCATGATTTATCTACCACTCCTTTATAGAACCAATTTAATCAGACCCTGCTGTCACACATCACACAGTGATTTTTCATGAAGATTATTTGGGAAAAGTTTACACATCCAGCTCATTTTTTTAGCATAAAGAAATATATTTGCAATGTCTAAAGAAAATGGGAGAATTAAAGTTGCTATGTCACAATGATACATAGATTACATATTAGGTAAACAAAGCCCCCATATTCAACTGGGAATGAATGCATTAAGAAAAATGCAACTTGTACTTAACAGTCACTATTTATGAAAGGAAGAAATATTGCAATAATTTTCAGAGATAATGCCTGTAAAATTTCACAGTGATATTACATTTGTTTTCTCATAGCTCTTTGCCTCTACACCACATTGCTTCCTTTTTTCTTTCTGTGGTCATCATTTAGGTGTATATAAAGTCCTCAATATTAAGAAATATGTTTTGTGATCATTTTTACAAAATGGAAAATTTGGGTAAAAGCTTTAGAAGATTAGGTTGAGTTGATTTCAGAGAATGTCAAGCAAACAAGAGACAATTTTTTTAAATAAAGAATTATAAAATTATCCCACTGTATGGCTGTACCACAGTGTATTGATCCATTTAGCTATTGAAGGACATATTAGTTGCTTTCAGTTTCGTGCAATTATGACTAAAGCTGCTATAAAAATTCATCTACAGGTTTTTGTGAGAACATCCATTTTCAACTCATTTGGGTAAATACCTATTTTGTATATGTGTATATCAGGTATGTATTTTGCAAATATGTGGCCAGTATATGCCTTGTCTTTTCATTTTCTTAACAGTGCCTTTCACAAGGCAGAAGTTTCTAATTTTAATGAAGTCCAACTTACCAATTGTTTTCTTTCCTGGCTCCTGCTTTTGTTTTTCTATCTAAAAACTCTTTGCCACAAATCTCACTCTAGTTTATGGGAACAAGCACAACTCCCAACCCTGTGTGGGCTCCTACTCCTGCCCCCTCTATTCCTTCATTCACAGTTTGTTCCTTCACATGCTGGTGTTGATCATCACTCCATTGAATGTTTAAAGGAACCCTGTTCAGAGTTATCTTTTGTGCTTCTGTCTACCCCTCCATTTCTGTCTTGCAATCTCCAGTTGGCTTGGTCTCCCAGAACCTCAACTCACTCTCACTTCAATTCTATCAGGCTCTGTCTTTTTGGCCACCCACTCAGCCCCACTGCAAAATATCCCTCAAGGCATAAGTGGAAGCAAATTAGTGGTCACCTCATTTGTTTCCTGTCTCTTGCCCATTGTCTGATGTCTAATATCCTAAAAATGCTTCAAATATTCTAATTTTCTTAATTATTCCAAGTGTGGTGTAAACATGGATCCTTTTTCTCCATTTTGTCCTACATTGATATTTTTGAAAATAAAAAATCTTCTCTGATGAATAGAATTTATTTTATGTTTACCAATTACAGCAATTCTCCAATAACTTAAATTTTTGTTCTGAGAAGTCCAAGTTAATTATAATTTAAACTTCTTCTAATTTAAGATCATTTTTCATATACTATATATCTATTTGTCTATATCTATGTTGATCAATCCCTAATGTTAATGATGATTTTTTGGTGTTAAAATTTAGGGTAATTTTTGAATTTTTCTTTTCTTATATGTACAGAGGATTTTTGTGTTCATGATTTTTGTTTTTGCAAAACATCAAAAAATAAGAGAGACAACAAATGAGGAAGTATCTCCAAAAATTTTTAAATAAAAACATCTATTAGAGAATAACATGTAATGTATTATCATATAAAATAATTGACTATATATTCCTTTAGGAAAATTCACATACAAATTCTCAGAAAAGTACAAAACAAATTTCTAACGTTTTTTTATCTCTTGGAATGAAGTAGAATTATTCATAGATGGAATGTGTAAAGAAACTTCCAATTTTCCTACTTCATGTTAGTATTTGAATGGCAAGGCTGTAATCTCTTTTAATGTGTGTAAAACAAATTCATTCATATCAGTGTAGTTCAAAAAGGAACAAAGAAAAATTCCAAACATGAGATGGAAACTAGTCCATACCATGTAATGCCATGCCATGGTCCAAGTATGGATAATGATACCAGAAGATCCACTCCACACTCTGCCATTGATTAGACACAGCCATTGGGCAAGAAACTGGACTTCTTGGGAATCAGTGTCTCAAGTTATTCATGAAGATGATACTGCAGCTTCATAGGGTGCTGTTTTTCTGGTTTGCTAAGGCTGCCAAAATGCAATATACCAGAAATGGGTTGCATTTTACAATGGGGGGGTATTGGCTCACAAATTTATAGCTCTAAGACCATGAAAATGCTGAAATTAAGGCATCAAGATGTAGATACCTTCTCTGAAGATCTGTCAGCTGGTAAGGCACATGGTTGTCATCTGCTGGTTCTTTGTTCCCAGGTTGCATTATGTTTAGCTTCTGATTCTAGTGACTTTCTCTTTAAACATCTGTGGTTCTTACTTAACTTCTCTGGGGTAATCTCTGGTCTTCAACTCTTAGCTTAACATCTCCAAATATCCTTCTGTCTGAACCTCCAAGCATGTGGGTCCATGTCAGCTCTGAGCTCTCTCTCTCCCTGAGCTCTCTTAAGGATTCCAGTAAACTAAATTAAGACCCACCTTGAATGGGTGGTATCGTATCTCCATGGAAACAACCTAATCAAAAAATCCCACTGACAACCACCACAGTTGTGAAGACCTAAAATTAAAAAAAACTCATGGAGTTTTCCCTGACAAATATATTACACATACTGAGATCAAGTGAACAATGAAGCTCACTCAAAGACAAAAATATTTTTATTTTTTTGTTGTTGTTTTGCAAAAACACAAACACAAAAACCCTCTGTACTTATAATAAAAGAAAAATGCAAATATTACCCTGAATAAATATGAACAACTTCATGTTCTTCAATTCTTCACAAGTCCATATTGTGAAAGTTAATCTAATCTAGAAATTCAATGTAATACAAGTAGGATGTTTTATGAAATGACTCTCACTGTTATGTGCAAAGTTAAATACATGAGTAGAGCAAAAAGATGGAAATAATGGACATGGTCAAATTAATATGTTACAACCATCCCACGCAATAATATGTAGACATTAATAAAAGTCAGTTAGAAATATATCCACTAACTGACAGGGGCATATATATGTAATGACATCTAAAGAATGTTCTTACATGGAGAAAGCAACTCACAGAAATATATATATACATATGCCAGCTTGGACATAATATGTCCCCCCAAAAGCCAAAATTTTTAATGCAATCTTGTGGAGGCAGACATATTAGTGTTGATTAGATTGGAATCTTTTGATTGAGTGTTTCATGGAGATCAACTATGGTTGTGGGCCACATGCATTCAGGGTGGGTCTTGATTTAATCACCAGGGTACTATAAAAGACCTCACAAACAGAAGGTGCAGACAGCAGCTGAGAGGGACATTTTGGATAGAAGCTAAGAGCTGACACTTGGAGATGTTAGCCCAGAGTTTGCTCTGGAGAAGCTAAAAGAGGACCCCCATGCTTAGATGTGCAGGAGATGAAGAAGCTAAAAGAAACACAGGGACACTTTGAAGAAAGCCATTTTGAAATACAACCTGGGAGCAAAGGAACATCAGATGCCAGCCATGGGCCTTCCCAGCTGACAGAAGTGTTCCAGATGCCATCAGTCATTCTTCAGTGAAGGTATCATCTTGGTGATGCCTTAGTTTGGACACTTTTATGGCCTCAGAACTGTGAACTTGTAACCAAATAAACCCCCTTTATAAAAGCTAATCCATTTCTGGTATTTTTCATGATGGCAGCATTAGCAAACTGGAACTATACACACACACACACACACACACACACACACACACACATACATATATATACACATATATACACTGAAATATAATATACTATACAGTTATGTATATATAAAACATTATTATATATATATATATAACATCAGCAGGTGAAATCATTTTATTTCCCAATTGTCTTTAAAACTTCAGTGACTATGCTTTTCTTGTAAAAACATTGATACAGTTTCCCTATACTTTCTAGAAAATGCTTTAAAGATCTTTTCAAAGAAATATGCATCCTGTTTTATGGTTTCATTTATGTTGCTTGAAAAAAACTCACATGTGGACTTTTTACCTCACCCTCTCCCACTGCCTCCCTTCCCAGTGGTAACAAGCACTCATAGTTGAGTTTTACCTTTACAGTCTTTGCTCTATGAATTGACACACACATTTATACCACATAATTTACAATACTGGGCAATTTTACAAAACTATTTGTTATATCTCATACATAAATGGGACCACAATGTGTGGACCATATATTATATGCATGACTTTATGAATGTTTTATATCAATATTTTACTACTGAACACTGGATTTTTTATCACTACTTGTTCTCAGCATCATTGGGGTACTTAGAATATATCAGAGAAGTACGAGTGTGGATGGTATGTGGTTAAAATACACAATCCTTATTAAACCTCATGACAGCAGACTTGAACTACATTCTGAATAACGTAATGTTACATTCTGAATAATGTAATGTAGGAATATCAAAGTGAAATCACTTAAGAAACTGACATAAACTCAACAATTGCAAGTGTCTTTGCCATGGAGATCTCTGTCTGCACTGATTCAGACTGGCGAAAGATAACATTTTTTGTTACCTGTATATAAATTTTTTTTGTATAATGCACAGGGGTGAGCTAAATGATATGGTTATAAATTATTACCTCAAAAAGATAATATTTTATCTTCAATTATCTAGATATGATTTCCAAAAACTTATAACATGCTGTGTTTCAAAAATATCTAAGTCAGTCCTTCCAAACAAAAACCTTTTCTCTGGGTACTCTGACGACATTACCACGAGTTTCTTTTTAATTTATGTTTCTATTCATGTGAATCTTTCACAGACAAATTACTTAAATGTAAACCATTTTTGAGTCCCTGCATGTAAGGAGTTTGGCCCCAGGGCAGAAGCCTGAGATCCCAGGAGCAATTCCACTGCTCTCCCTCCTTTCTGACCTAACAGCTGCAGAAGGGACCCAGGAATAAAATCTAAATGTTGTGTCTGGTTTTGTTCAATGGGCAGGAGGTGGGAGAGGTGGGAGTGCAAGGAAACTTTTAAAATGTGACTCCTGGTCTCAGGACTGAGGTTCTCCTTGTGCCCACATGACAGGATGACTCACTGAGACCCCACTCTCTGGAGTGAGCAAGGGGAGCCACCCAGGGCAGCCACAGAGAGGGTCAGTGACACACTGACCCCCATCCTGAAGGACTGGACATTCTGAGCTATGAAGGTCTTCCATCCTACAGGTCAGGATTGGACCAGTGGGGAGTCTTTTCTTTTGGCCTGAATATCCAAACAATATGATTTTTCTCCCATTTTGAGTAGCTGGTATTAAGGATTTTTGAGAGATAATGCACCTGTTCTAGAGGGCACTGGAGAAGTGACACAGGAGGGTGGTGAGTGACCAGTGTGTGCACTGAATAGCCATGCTGTGACAGGACCCCTCAAATGAATATGATCTTAGAGTCCTAGCCCAGGCTGGGCTCTTCCCTGCAACAAGGAGGTGGAGAAATCTCAAGGTGGAGGACAACAGGGACAGCATTTAGGAGGCAAGATCCTCTCCTGAGTATATGAACCCACAACTTGCTCCCTGCTAAAGAGAACAGTCATAAACACACATACAAACACACACAGTTGCTAAACACACACACACTCACACACATTCATAGACACTCAGAAATATATACACTCACCCTCATGCACACTTACTGAGACTCATGTATTCTCACTCAGACTCCTTCACACTCACACACACACATACACTTGCACACACTCAACGCTTATATACCCATACACTCTCACACATATGCACAAGTCATAGACACTCAAACTCACACAATGTACACACAATGTACATTTACATTCATATGCTTGCACATACATTGTCATACACTCCCAGTCTCCCATACTAATAACCAGACCCAAACTCAGATACACACACACTAACACAAATATGTTCACAGACACAAACAGAAACATATCCACCTTCACTCAAAAATACCTATCCACCCCCACTCACTCACACTGGCACACATTCAGACTCATGTACTCCCATTCTGTCTCATTGACACACTCTCACTTGCACACTCCAACATTCATACCTGCACACTCACATTTATATATCCATTGTAATGGTTAGGTTCTCGTGTCAACTTGGCTACTTTATGGTGTCCAGTTGTTTGGTAAAACAAGCATTGGTCTAATTGTTACTATGAGGAAATTTCATGGACTTAAATCATCAGTAAGTTGATTGCATCTCTGGCTTTTCACATCTACAATCAACCGAGATTGCCTTCTGCAATGAAAGATGTCTCATCCAATCAGTTGAAGACTTTTCAAGACAAAGTGCTTATTTCAGCAGTCATAAGGGAGAAATTTTATCTCTACTTCAGCCAACCAGCTTCTCCCAGGGAATTTATCAAAAACCTTCATCAGAGTTCCAAGCTTGCAGCCTGCCTTACAGAATTTGGATTCATGCATTCACACAGTTGTCAGGGAGAATTTTATAAAATGTCATACATTTAGAGCAATCTCCTTTTGGTGCTGTTTCCTTATAGAACCCTGACTAACACAGCTTTTGTACTAGGAGTGTTTCTTGAGAAACAGATCTTTAAAATGGGATTTCAGAATTGGTCCTATGGTATTTTCAATCAGCTCTCTACTATGATTAGATTCAAAGGCACTAATGACTGTTTCCAATAATCAAGATGGCATTGACATACATGGTGTGAGATGGCAATAGAGATATGCAAACTATAATCACTGGATATGGCTACTCAAATGCTTATAAGAGGCACTCTGGGGTAGAGTATTTTTGACACCCTAACAGAGTTTCGTGGAGTTGCAAGTTGCGATGATGTTGGCTGTTTTTTTTCTAAATATGATGGATACAGCTGTAAAATAAGGGTTGAGCTCAAGGTTTCAAATTTGCAACTTAAGTGCCACATGAAGGATGCAAAAATTTCTATGTATGCTCTGTAAGAGAATCATATTTCATGTAGCCATAGACTTGAGATCTCTGAAAACCAGACCCAGAATCTCACTGTGTGAGTGGAAGAATTACAACACAAACTGAATTCCCAAACTTGCAGAATGTTTGCTATTAAATGAGGGCATTTATTGGAGGAAATGGGATCCTAAAATCTGGAATGAAGACATAAGAGTTGATGATGATGAAAGTGGGGTCATTGAAACCCTAGATTCTGCTGAGTCTTTGCCAGAACTGCCATGGTATAATGTAGAAAAAGAGATCCAAAGGCATAGAATGATTAGAATGTTAGAATGGATTTACCATGTAAGAACTGCTCACCCATACCAGGAATTCCCAGAAGACACACATATCAGCAGGACTGTGAGGAATACACTTGTGAGACTAACTGTATCATCTCCGAAGAGCTCTTTGGTTGCTCTACTCTGTGGGTCAGATATTACTATGGGAACTGCTGTAACTGAACTGGAATCCTTAACCACAATGGAAATGATTGGATCCCAAGTTGGCAGAAGCCAAGTGGCAACAGTTTATCACCAAAGAGAAGGTGACTATGGCTACCATAATGGACAGCAGATTCAAAGTGGCAGTCAAGATAATCTGACTCCCAGAGATTTATTGCATTGGCTAGTAGATAGTAAGGTACTTAGAAGTAAATAGATGAGGAGTCTAATAAATTCTCATCTGTATAAGCAGAAGAGTTCCAGGTCAAGTGAACAAAAGTATAGATTGAATTGCCAAAGCAGAGAGTCATGGCTACTTAATCAACTCCCAGATTTGAGTTTAAAGACCCACAGCCCCATAAAAGAGGGTAAGGCCAGGTCTACTTGGGAAAGAACTCTGTTAAACTGACAAAAATTTATACTGCTAATCTTCCTCCCACCCTTCCCCGGACAGACCTATGACTTTTACTAGGGTAACTACATTGGGTAAAAGGAAAAGAGCAGATATTTGGGGGTTATTAGACATTTATAATCTGAATAATGTCAGAAATGACATTAATTCCAGGAGACTCAAAACATCACTCTGGTCCACCAGTAAGAGTAGGAGCTTATGGAGGTCAGGTGATTGATGCAGTTTTAACTTAGGTCCATCTCACAGTGGGCCCCGTGGGTCCCTGAACTCATTAGTGGTTATTTCCTCAGTTCCAGAATGCATAATTAGAATAGATATACTCAGCAACTGGCAGAATCCCCACATTGGTTCCCACAGTTGTGGAGTGAGGCTATTATGGTAGGAAAAGCCAAGTGGAACCCACTAGAACTGTTCCTACCTAGCAAAATAGTACACTGAAAGCAGTAACAGATTCCTGGAATATTGCAGAAATTAGTGCCACCATCAAAGACTTGAAGGATGTCAAAGTGGTGATTTCTAGCACATCTCCATTCAAATCTCTTATTTGGCCTGAACAGAAAACTGATGGATCTTTGAAGATGACAGTAGATTATCATAAATTTAGCCAGGTGGTGACTCCAATTGCAGCTGCTGTTTCAGATGTGGTACCATTGCTTGAGTTAATCAATATATCTCCTGGTATCTGGTATGCAGCTATTGATATGGCAAATGCTTTTTTCTCAATTGCTGTTAGTAAGAACCACCAGAAACAATTTTATTTCAGCTGGCAAGGCCAGCAATATACCCTCACTGTCCTTCCTGAGGGGTATATCAACTCTCCAGCCTTATATCATAATCTTGTCTGCAGGGAACTTGATCACCTTTCCCTCCTGCATGATATCACACTGGATCATTATATTGATGATATGTTGGTTGGGTCTAGTGAGGAAGAAGTATCAACTACTGTATACTTATCAGTAAGGCCTTTGTGTGCCAGATGATGGGAGATAAATCCAACAGAAATACACAGGACTTCTACCTCAGTAAATTATTTAGGTCTCCAGTAGGATGGGGCAAATTGAGATATCCCTTCTAAGGTGAAAGATAAGCTGTTGTATCTGGCCCCTCCTATAACCAAAAAAAAGGCACAATGCCTAGTTGGTCTCTTTGGATTTTGGAGACAACATATTCCTCACTTTCTCCTGCACACATATTATACACCCATACACTCTCACTCACACACATCTAATCAAACTACACACCCACTCAAATGCACTTGCACAATAACACTCACACACTTGCATGCAAATTGATACATACCCCTAGTCACTCATACTGAGATGCTGACACACTCATATTGCACATACTTGCAAACACACAAGCTCTGGCACTCTCAGAAACTTGCTCTCATACCTCAAACACACTTAGAATAATGTGCACACTCACATTAACACACATTTACTCATACATGCAAACACACACTTGCACATACCCACTTACACTGATACATACTCTCACACTGTCATTGACACATAATCGTGCTCTCACATTCTCTAACACACTCATGTTTACAAACCATCATATTCATTCACACAGACAAATGCTTACACAATCACTCTTAAACGTGCAAGTTTGCTGCTTGGAAGTGGCAGAACCAAGAACTCCCTGAATGTTGGAAATATAGAGATCTCCAAATTTAGCCAATGCTTGATTACATCTATCAAATTGGTTATCAAGTCTGGCAAATATCTTTTCACCAAACTCTGGTATCCTCAGCCTCCTCTGAAAGGTGTGCCATATCATGGGTATGGGGGCTGAGCCTGAGCCCAGCACCTGTGTCTCTGATCCCTGCCCTGTCACAACTTGGGGGCCCACCTATGCATGAAGACTTTGTCCAACCCCCACAAAACCTCTTACAGCCAACCCAGGGCCCTTCTTAGACAGACCTGAGAAGAGTTTCTCACTTGGGACTGTTTGGGCAAGTAATTTTGGGTTCTGGTTAACCAAAGGGGGCCTCAGACTGGGTGTAAAGGGTCTGGCTAGCATCATCCAGTGCAGGGGTCCCTAATGCTTTGATCTTGGTGACTGCTGGATAATTGGAAGGGAGTTGTGGTATGGGGACCTGAAAACCCAGCCCAGAGAGGGGTCCTGGTCTTGCTCCTGGTTCCTAACCACCGTGAATCTTTGGACTCTTCACCAGCATTCTGAGGTTCTGAGTTTAGAGAAATGATCCTTTTCCTAAATAAGAAATAATATTTGCATTTCCCAGCACCTACATCAGCTTTTGTTTCAGGTTTTTGCCTGCAAGAGAACTGCATTTTTCTCCCAGTGAGGAAGATATGAGCAAGCTCCTCTCT
>KN190424.1:0-224324 GCA_000164785.2 Choloepus hoffmanni | reverse complement strand
CCTAAAGACCTGGGGTGGGTGGGGGTTCAAGCAGAGACTGAGAGGAGCCATGAAGGTGTCTCCCTACTGTGTGATGGACTGGGATGGTGTGATGCCCACCCCACCCCACCCCTACATTGGCCATCTGGAGAATCAACTTCACCCAAGGCTCCAGCTGGGGTCTTCTCTCTGAGGCCCAGGAGGCTCATAGTCAGGGAAGCAGCTGCTCCACCTCTATGGGGAGGGGTATGTCCACTGTACTCTCCCTGTTCTGCTAGGGAATGCCAGCCCAGCCCTTAGCTCTTCACAGGGAGTCCCCCACTGCATGCTAGCATTGTCCCCTTTCTGTGTCCTATGTTGGACTCAGAGCAACAACATCTCCTGAGCAACTTTCCTGAGGCCACCCAAGAAGCCAAAGATCCAACTTCAGAATACAGACAAGACCTGGGTCTTCCAGGCCCCATGGAAGACTGGTGAGCATCTCTGATGCATCAGATTCAACATCACTCAGGCATTTTATGCTGACTTCAGAGGTGAAAGTCTGACTTGCCACCTGCAGAGACACACCTAGAGCAGGTGGACATGAATGAGTGACCTAAGCATGAGAACAAAGCACATGGCCAGCCTTATTTGCATGGCTATGGCAGCCAAGACTGGCTGGAGAAGTCCTGTCATTCCACAGGAGGAAGGTAGCTGAGCTCCAGAGCAGGGCTGCTTGAAGGGCTTCCTCAAAGCTCCATGACCTGCTTCCCTAGAGGCTGCCGTCTCCTGATTTTGGCTAGTCTCAGGCACAGAAAACAATGGGCAGCAGATGAGCACCCCAGTAAGAGGGGAGATGGTGTGATGTGTCATGAAATTAGCATACAGGTGATGGAGGGCTCTGGGGAGGCAGGATGAGGTCAAGATGGCAAGGATATGGTATGGGGTGACCAGGGTGGATGGGGGCTGGAAAGAGATAGGCCAGGAGGGTGAGTGGGAGGTTGACCCTGGAGTAGGCCCTCCATTGTTTCCATGAGAAGCTGCTTTTTGTGGAAGCAGCTCTCTAAGCCATTCCTGTCTTCCTTCCTCCTCCAGGGCCCATCCTCCTTGTCTTTCTGGCTACCACACAGGAAGCCTGTTTTCACTCCCTACACAAACTTCTCTACAATTCATTCAACACTGTCCTGAGTATTCCCAGGGAAACTCATTGCATCAAGTGTGTTGCATATGTTGCCCCTTCACTTACTAAAAATTAACATTCTTACCTATAAGTTGGTTTCACACTTTCTCATGGAGTTGGGTAATAGTCATATAACCCCCTGCACTGGCTGAGCAATGGATGTCTGCCAGGAATTCCATGAGCATCATCTCTAACCCTCACCACACCCAAGCAAATAGTGTGATCTTGGAACCTAAGGTCCCAATGAAGAGGCTGAAGATCAAAATTCTTCGATGTCATGTCCCAAATTTTTCATCCAGAGGGCAGTAGTGAGGGGAACCATGCATTTTGAACTCCGTGTAGACAATGGGAACTCCCTTTGCCTCTGCTGGGGCAGTCATTCGGAGCTTAATGTGTGTGCTTTCATTTCCTCACTTCTCCCTCACTTCATGCATATTGGAGCCACCCCTTTTGAAAGCCCTGGAAGCCCATGTAAGCTGCAAACAGCTGACCACTAATTGCCCAGACATGCCAAGGTTTTTCTCTCTGCTATTTGATGCAAGCTGCAACTGTCAATCAGTCATTTACTCATTAAACAAATGTATTGTCCCTGCAATGCCCCATGTACTCTTCTATATGCTAAAGGTGGGGCACAGAAAAAGACCAAGACCCTGGTCAATGGAGAGCTTGCGAGGCACAAAATGAGCACAAATGAACAAGGACATGTGCAACACACTTATGAGTCTGAGCAAGCATATTTAGCATGCTCATCAGTGAGCTCGAGCAAACAAGGGCATGTGTAATATGCACATCAGTGAGCCCAAGAGAACAAGTATGTGTGCAACATGCTTATCAGTGAGTCTGAGTGAGGAAGTGCATTGTAACATACACATCAATGAGCTCAAGTGAACAAGTATGGGACACACTTGTCCGTGAGCCCAACTGAACAAGTGTGTAAAATGTATATCAGCAAGCCCAAGAGAACAATATGTGTGTGACACACACATAAGTGACTCAAAGAGGATAAGTGCATGTATAACGTTTATGCCAGTGAGCCCAAGAGAACAAGAATGTGTGTGACAGACTTGTCAGTGAGCCTGACAAAGAAGTATGTATATAACATGCACACCAGGTGGTTCTAAGTGCCAGGAAGGAAAGTGGCACAGGGTCTCAGGATGGAGAGTGTCAGGGTGAAATTGGAGATGATCACATGAAGGAAAGCTTCTTCCTCTGCCCCCAGATCCACACTGCACCCTCACTGCTCTGTGCCACACCTATGTGGGCTCACCTGCTTCCAGTTGACCATGCCCAGCAGGGCAGCCCAGAGGTAGGAGGGGAATGGGTTGAGGTGTCTTCACCTAGTTGCTTCCCAGTTGGTCAGAAGTTGTGTCTAACCCCCAAAGCCATGGACCCCATCCATGTCCCTCTCCCCATGACAGCAGGCTCTGGAATCATGTACTCCCTTCCCCCATCTATACCAGTAGCAGGAAAGACCCCTCTGTGTTAGCTGAAGTGCTTCACCACCCACATTCCATTACACCATCTCCCATGCAGCATTCTCAGTGAGCATCTTGGAGCATCTCCTCACTTCCCTTCCAGGACACTGTGAGGTACAATTGTTGGCACGAGATCCTTAAAAGAGTATTCTGGGGTTGGAGGTTGCTCACGGAGGTGAGGGGTGCACTGAAAACCTTCTTGCCAGGAGAAAATGGGGCCTGTATATCCAAAGAGTACAGGAACATCATGAAGGCTAAGTTCATCACTTGTGGAGGCTTTGTGTGAAGTCTGAGTGGAGGGCAAGGCATTGGGAGGGCAGGTGATGAGTAACAATGAGAAAAACTGTGACTACAGTGACCATGATGTTGAATGACAACTTCTGTCAGTTTTGAGAAGCTCACATGCAGAAAAGGGCCTGTCTATCCAGTGTAGAGTGGGGGGGTGGGGGGTGGGGGTGGGTGTTGCCCTCTGTAAGCTGCAAGTTAGTGTTCCCATTCCAGGGAGCATGCCAGCCATGTTTGCACAAAGCCAAAGAAGGCAGCCATGATCTTGGCCAGATGACCATCTTGGTTGGGATTGGGACCCCAGGTAGCAGAAGACTGGGGTCTGGAAGAAGCAGTGTCAGCTGTCAGGTCCATATCAGATGGAGGAGCTCAGGCAGAGGCCTCCACATCACCCAGGGTGCAGACACAGGTGTCTGAGTGCTGAAGGGCCTGAGCTCCCCCATTTCAAGTGCTCAGCCTCAGTTTCTTTCAGTTGGCCCTGCAGGGAAGGATGTGCTTGGGTCTGGATGCCCCAGCAGAGTAATTTGGGGCCGGGTTGAGGCATCATCACCCCTCTGCCCTCCACTGAGGCACACCAAGGGACTTCCCAGTGCTCAGGTTCTGTAATTGAAGCAGTGGAAGCTGCAGATCTGGTGATTACCAGTGTGGTCCAGACAGTGGGGTCTGCTTATAGTAAGAATTTCATAAGTACTTATTGAGTAGTGTTGTCAGGTAAATAATGCTCCCAAACATGTCAGGTCCTAATCCCTGGAACCTGTGAATGTTACCTTATATGGAAAGTGAACTTTGCAGATGTGATTAATTTAAGGATCTTGATATGGGGAAATTATCCTGAATTATCTGGGTAAACCCAATGCGATCACAAGTGTCCTTATAGGAGGGAAGCAGAGGAGATTTGATGGAGATGATAAGACTTTGTGATGACAAATGCAGTGGGAAGCAAAGTCAGAGAGTGATGCTACACCACTGGCTCTGAAGATGGAGGAAGGGACCCGGGGCTAAGGAATGCAGCACTAGAAGCCAGAAAAATCAAGGCAATGGATAATCCCCTGAGGATTCTGGGGAGAGGACAGCCCTGCTGACACCTTGACTCATTTTGGAATTCTGGAGAGCTGTAAGAGAATAAATTTTTTGGCCGTGAGCAACTAAGTATATGGAATTTGGTTACAGCAGCTGCAAGAAACTAATATTGGAAGCATGTTGGGTGGCAAGAACGACAAGAACCATAGCTGTGACTCACACATCTCACAGCTTCATGCCCAGACTTTAAGGAGGCCTCTGCTCCATCTGCCCTCCAAAGAAGCTGCCACTCTCCTCTTATGCCCAAGGCCATCATGGAGCCTCAAACAGAGCCTAGTGCTGACTCAAGTCCATCACAATTGCAGGAGGGGGGCACTTGATGAATGGAAATACATTGTTTCCACTGTGGCTGCTGCAACTTCTAGACACCTCTAGGTTCACACACCATCTCTAGGTTCACATACCTCATCTTGGTTCATTCATCTCTCCATCATCTCACTGGGCATGAAAGACCCCAGAAGCTTATCTAGGGACTTATGTACTAAGCAGGTGTTGACATCCCTGGTGCTCTAACTCAGCCAGGATGTGAGAATCCAGGAGATGGCTCTGATCCACCTAAGGTTCTACCAGAATCCCCTCCAGAATGTCCCAAGGACACACCCTCACTCCCTCCAAGCAGGTGACCTTCCCCACTGCTCTGGCTGTAATGTGGTCTTTCTTCTGTGACTTGTGCCACCACAGACTCTGCTGGAGCTGAGGTGGCTCCACCAACGTGGCCTCCACATGCTCAAATGAGGTTTATGGGTTTGGGTGAGGTGGCTTGTTCTGCCAAAGCTAGTGCTCCAGGGAATGAACTTTATCTGGGGCTTTAGGAACCAGGATCAGAGCCAGCTTCTGGGGAGTAGCATGTTTGGAGGAAACAGGCATGTTCAGGGTACTTGGACTTCTGAATTATCAGGAGCCAGCTTCAGAGGAGGAGAAGGAAAATATTCCTTCACCCCAAGTCTGGAGAAAACCCAGAAGGTCAGTCATGGGTCCTAGAAAGCAATGTTTGCAGTTAAACCACAACCAGGGATCCTGTCAGAGGTGAGACTTAGCTCCCCTTTCCTAACTAGGAAGGATCAAGAGCTATGGATGTGAGCAGTTGATATACAGGGTCTTATAATGAGGGGTCTGGTGATAGGATTCAATGACCTATAAATTCCCCAGAGTTGTAGGGGAAAAGTTTTGTAAACAGTGGTGGAGAGACAAGAGTGGGCATGAGTGGTCACCCAGACAAGATGGCCCTGGTATCTGTGGGCACTCTATCCTGCACTGCCTATTAGCTCCCTTGATCCAAGGATCCATGACAGTATTCTGGGCATTAAGAGCATATCCCTGGCCAGTTCTAGAAAGCTACCTGCCAGTGGAAAAAACATGCACACCTGAAGCCTGAGGCAGAGCTTCCACTGAAGACAGGTGGTGGCTCGTTACTGAGGTTATTTAAGTCTCTGTCACCCTCCATCCCTAACCAATGGAAGCCCAAGAGGCCAGGAGAGCAACCTGACAGTTATGGCCCCACTCAAGG
This sequence comes from Choloepus hoffmanni, assembly GCA_000164785.2. NCBI lineage: Eukaryota > Metazoa > Chordata > Mammalia > Pilosa > Megalonychidae > Choloepus > Choloepus hoffmanni. The sequence goes on along the minus strand of KN190424.1, from coordinate 218,839 downwards.
TGTGACCCATGGGAGTTAAACCCTGGATCATTATAAGGATACCCCAACAGGTCTAGTGTGAATCCATACAGGTTTGAGAAGGGAGCCAGGGGTGGGAATCCTCGAATGAGGAAAAACAGACATGCTCCTGATATAGGGTCTCTACAGAGGGGCTCCTACAGGTGGGAACAGGAGACACCCTGGCTTAAATGGCCTCTTCTTTACTCCACTATCAATCCCATGTTGATCTCTGCAGCTGCCACTGGCTGTTGATGAAATCTCTCCCCCCAGTCAGGGAAACCCTGTATAAATTTGTTAGGTGTGGTGCAGCTAGAAGCCACTGAGAGTCCAGGATACTCATCAGGGCCAGGATCTGTGCAGAACAGCTTTTAAGCACCAGCCCAAGGAACTGGGCATGGCCATGGATCCACAAGAGATACCATGAGGGCAAGACCATGGAAGCTCTTGTTATAGAAATCAGCCAAGATAGCCTCTAGAGGCCTGTGTGTTGATTACTTCTTTAGGGTACGTCGTTGTATTATAAAACCCTGCCAATGTCACGCTCAATTTCTTACCCATCCAGTTCTTTTAAAAATATCCCAAATAAGCAATTTTGAGCCATTTCAATACCCCCATGAAGCTGCACCCAACATCTGCTCCCCGTTGATAAGATACAATCCTGCTCTTACAAGGTCCCACACTACTAGGCATACAAGCTTTCCCCTATTCTCCTCTCCCCCAGAGTTTCCCCTGCCATGCTTCCCCTTCTGGTGGCTGTCTAGCACCACAGCTTCTGATTTCCCTTACTGAAACCCTGTCCAAGTAACATCACCAATAAATAGCTTGTGTGCTACTGCCATCTAACAGTAACATTTTTTTCTTGATAAGCTCTGAAATCCTTGAATTTGAACTCACTGCATCCCTGCAGGGCTGCCAAAGGTGACTGGCTGCAGGGACACTCAGGACCCCCAAATACAGAGGGTGCAAAGGTTTATTTAGCCTGATGCCCAGTCATATTACCACCCACCTGGAGGCAGGACCCACTGAGAGGTGTTTCTGGGCCTCCACAAGGGAGAGCACTCTGGGCACTCCTGGACTCAGACCCAGGAGTCTGAATGGTTACCCTTTCTGAAACAAATGCTAGGCACAGCCCATGCGGGCCCCAGGGCCAGTGACAGTGACTGAGGCTGCAGAAAGCAAGTGGGCCCGGGGTATAGTACAAGGGCCAGTGTGTCAGAGTTGTGTCAGTGGATGAAGACTGGGTAGATCTGGGAGGGCCATCTAGGACTCCAGGACTGGGGTGAAGGCTGGACCATCCATAATACTGCAGTGCTGTCCACTGTCAACCGGGAAGACTGAGTTCCTTCCACGTCCGCAGTACACAGCATCCTGGGACTCTTGGAAAAGGAAAGACATGTTTTCTATTCTTAGATAACCTCTGCCTCTTGTACAACGGAATGCCATGTGATGTATATCTGTGAATATGTGTGTACATGCATGTGTCTGGTTTGTATACAAGGTTTCTAAGACACATTTTCAGGAAATATGTCTTCTATTCCATTTCTCAAAGCAAGAAGGGCACACCTTCTCTACAGAGTGCAGGTATAAAAAGACCTGACCAAAGCCCACATATCTGGTGGCCTCTGATCTGTGCAAGGTCACCATTCACTGTTGCTACTTGGCTTTGTTCATCTCTTCTATTTCTCCAAACTTTCTGGTGATCAACACACTTAAAATCCTTAAAAGGTTTTTAAGCCCAGAGATGGAAAGTTTAGGAAAAGCCTTATCTCACTCTACTGTGGCTTGAGGAGGTGAGAACTGCAGGGGTGAATGGAGGTAACTGGGAAGGGAATAGATTGAAAATGCTGGGTTCCACATGGAAAGTGGAGGAGGAATATTCCAGAAGGTGTTCCCTAATTATCATTCTATTACTCCCCTCAAAACCACCCCTATAAAAAGGAAGGGCTTTGCTGGTCATTGACTTAGTCTAGAAAGTAAGCAGTGTGATCACTGCTCAGTCATCAACCTAGAAGCCACCCCATTCACCACCATGGGGATGATGCTGTCCCAGGGCCCAGCACTGTGGCTTTTGCCTCTAGCTCAAGTTTTCTGGAATCTGGTCCAAGGTGAGCTCACCTGCCAGGCTGAGATTCAGTGAGGGGCTGCCAGGGGCAACTGTGATGGAATGAACATACCCAAATGGAGCTACCACTTCAGAAAGAAATGCCAGCCTGTCCACCAGAGCCACTTGGATGGGCCCCACTGCCCAGCATAGAGCAGACAGACCAGTCTTGCACCATGGGAGAACCACAATGGAAGGCCAGAATTGCCAGGAGTTGGCCAGCCCCATTAGTACATACACAAGAGCTCCCCAGCTCAAGGGCTTCATCACCATCTCCAGAAGATTCTGGAGGTGACCTGGAAAAGATGAGGGGAGAAGTCTGCTCTCTGCAGACCTCATGGTGGTCCTGACAGGGCAGCCTGATGAGCAACTGGCCAACAGTCCCAGAAGGGCAGCAGCACACAAGTGCTGTTCCTCTAGTGTGCCTTTGACCACAGATTGCAGGACATAAAGTGTCCGCCATCCTGTACACACTATCTGGACCCAGGACTCATGGGATAGAGGCAAATTCAGAAGACCTGGTCCCCTTTTCCATGCTCTACCTTGTATACCACTGCCCTGGACTCCCTGAGCCTCTGCCCACTCTAAGTCTTTCTCTGTCCCCATCCAGAAGTCAGGTCTCCTTTTCCTTTCTCACAGATAGAGCTCTAATTATCAACTAATTATCTATTTATCCAATTGTTATTCAGTTCTAAAAACCTTCACTGGATTTTATCTGGCTCTACAGCCAGCTAGTGATCTTGTGCAGATTCCTTCACCTCCCTCTGCCTCAGCCTCTCCCTCTGCCCAATAAGATAATAACAATGATAATAACAGTAACAGTAATAATGATAATAATCATAATAATGTTCTCCTCTTGGATCGGTGGTGAGGACCAAATGGGACAACACACATCAGGCACTTTGTGCTGTGCCTGGCTCTCTGCATTCCCATTTACAGGAGCTGATCTTATTAAACTATTGCTACCACATTCCTCCACTCAGAAATCTTTGCCTACTATGCCTGAAATACCTGTCCCACCCCTAGCTTTGCATGGAGCGGGTGTACAACCCCCAACCACCCCTTTAAAGTTTACTTAGCAACCAGAATCCCAGTCAAGAAATGCTCACCAGCACACCCACCTGTCACCACACAGCAGGAGCAGAGCAAAGCACCAGCTCTTCAAGCAGGAGTTGATGTCTCTCTCTCTCTCCTATTCCATCTCATGACCCATCCCTACAAGGCAGGTCTTCCTCAGGTGGAGATGCCACAGGGATCTGCCAATAGCACATCACCTCTCCTTGAGATGTTGACCTCCTTCTGCTCCCTCTGGCTTTTTGGAAACTGGATCACCTGCTTCCATGTACTGGGCACCATTTCCAAGTGCTCTGGATGCACTGCCTCACTTAATCACAGCATGGATCATATGCAGGAGTATAAAATAGTGACAATTTAGATGATGGCAACATGAAATTGTTCTTTTTAGCAATAAAATTTAACAAAACTGACTCAAAAAGAAGTGGAAAACAACTGGAACAATGATCCCCAAGAAAGCAATAAGATTATCAAATAATTATCAAATAATTACCTGCATGGATGACTTCAGGCTCAGATGGTTTTATGGATGAGTTTTCACATGTTCACAAAACAGATTATTTCCAGGACTCAGAGAACTTAGGAAGGTTCATTTAATGACTCAATCCCCAGATATCCAAATAGGACAAAGCCCCCCAAAAGAGAAACATCAACTAATTTATATTGCAATAAGGAGCTGGAAGTCATAAATGAAATTCTAGAAAGCCAGATTCTATCTAACTGAACATGGACTTAAGCCAGGAATTGATAGTTCATTCCAACAATTAGGCTAATGATAACCTGTGATCTTCTTGACAGAAACAAAAAGCTGTGTTCAAAATTAACTCCCAATCCAACAAAAAATTCTAAGAGATTGCCCCTAACAGGAGCTCTGACACTATGGCAAAAACACTGACATCAAAGCAAAATACTCCAAATAGACCCCAAAATCTGCCCCAAATCAGACAGGCTTCATTCCAAATCCCAAAACATGAAATTAGGTAACACATTTAAAGATTCTTCACATAAAAAGCATCAAAATTTAAAAGCAAAATTAGAAACTAAAAAAAAAAAAAAAAATCCAGCCAATATGTAAAAGTTTTATACCATTAATCTGCAAAGAACTCATATAAGTCAATAAGAAAATTAGCAACTCCCTTAAGAAACAGGCAAAGGACATAGACAAGTTACATAAGAAATACACCTGGCTCATAAACATAAGGAAAATGCAGAAAACACTATCAACAGACACCTTCAGAGTATTGTTTGTAATTATTAAAAAAAATTGGAAGCAAGCTAATGCCTAAAGAGACATGATGGGACATGAGTGGAATATTCTACAAATGCTCGCAATTATGTTCACAAATGATGTGTGATAAGGTTTATGGATATTCTCTCAACTGGTAAAAGGGTACAAAGGGAACACACACTGTGATGACAATGGTGTACATTTAAAAGGCCAAACTGTGAAAAGTAATTCTGTGCACTAGTTCATTTTTACTTTGTATTTTTGGTCTAATTTTTAAAATGTTTTAATAATAAGCCATGGTTTCTGTGAGACCAGAAAGTTTTATAAGAGGAAACACGAATGAATCCCAGGCCCTCCTTGCTTATCGGCCTGCAGACCCTTTCTGGAGGTTGCTTTTGGGGCTGCCCTCTGCACTAACACATCCCACACAACCCTGCATTAACAGTTTCCACAACCCCTGCAATAATTGCCCCATACCCTCCCACACTAACTGTTCCCACAACCCCTGCACTAACAGTCCCCACACCCCTTCACTAACAGCCCCCATACCCCTGCACTAACAGCCCCCACAACTGCTGCACTTGCAACCCTCACACTGCCTACACTTACAGCTTCTACACCCCTGCACTAACAGCCCACACATTTCTGCACTAGCAGCCCCCACACATCCCTGCACTAACAGCCCCCACACTCCCCTGCATTTATACCCCCTACATCCCCTGCATTTAAAGCCCGCACATGCCCTGCACTAACAACCCCCACACCCCCTGAACTAACAGCTCCCATACCCTTCTACACTAACCACTCCCACAACACACTGCACTACCAGCCCCTACAGCCCCTGCACTAATAGTCATCACACACTCCTGCACTAACAGCCCCCACACCCCTGCACTAACAGCATCCACACCCCTGCACATACCCTTTTACATTAACACCTCCCGCACACCCTTCACTAACAGCCCCCACAACCCTTCACTAGCAGCTCAAACAAAACCCTGTACAAACAGCTCCCACAGCCCCTGCACTTTCAGTCCCCACACCCCTGCATTTACAATCCCCACACCCCCTGCACTAACAGCCCCACACCTCCTGCAATTAAAGCCTCCATACTCCCTGCACTTACAGTGCCCACAGCCCACACTTTCAGTGGCATCCTCAATCTAAGCCCTCAGAAAGCTGGACCTATTTTTCCCTGAGTTCCAGGAAGAACACAGAGAGACCCCATGGCCCCCACTGTATCCCATGACCCAGTTTGAGGTCTGGGAAGTCTGAGCCTGCCCACTGCATGGGGCTGCATTGGGGAGCTGGGCTGCACACTGGCCTTTGTGACCTGAGGGTACACAATGGGGAATCTGGTCTCTGGGTCACAGAGGCTAAGACCTGGGGTCCCTTCCCTGTGAAGCCCCCAAAGAAGCCAGAGCAGAGGCCTCCAAGGAAAGCACAGCCTCCCCTGCCCAGGCATGTCCTGCTGGCTTAGACCCCACCAATGGAGGCTTGTCCTGATCATTCACTTGGCAAACCCTGAAAGCAGGTTGATGGAGTCCAACCCAGTACAACTAGGGTGGGACTCAGGGCCCATCTCCTACCCTGCACAGCCAGGCAATGGCCTGGTCCATTCTCCCCAGAGTCCCAGGCACAACCAGGTGTGGGGTAGAGCAAGCCTGGGGCCATGCAGGCAACAAGACTGCACCCAGCCTGTGAGGGGGTGGGGATCAGGACACCTAGGACTCGCCAGACCTGCCCAGGGCCCTCAAAGTCTGTATGTGTCATGTGACTCAGGAAAAATGTGGCCAGGGTTGGATGCTGGACCAAGATCATCACCAAGGGGCACAGAGGCCCAGAGGCTACTGGAGACATGTCAGCCCCAGGCAGAAATTACAGGGTGTTCCTCCCTTCTCCCCACTGAGCCACTCCTGAAATGTTCAGGGATAACAGTTCTGTGCCCCTCTCCAACCTCTTTATCCCATGGCAGCACCCCAGAGATGCCCCATGGACCCTCTGCTAGTTTCACTCTGTTCCCAGATAGGTCATCCCCTGACACTGGAGAACACAGTAGGAGGGACTCTCCCTCATGTCCTTCGGGCAGTGGCCTCAGCCACCAAGGGACACTCTCAACACCAGGAGCACATGCATAGCCTTCCTCGGTCCTGGCTCCTGGCAGCAGTGGCCCAGCAGCCAGGTTCCACCCCTTACCCAGCAGTCCTGGACAAAGAGGGGCAGGAGCACCATCTGCTGGGCTGGCTTGCACCACACCTGCCTGGGTCAGACCTCTCCTGCAAGAGGGAGAGCGGGAAGTGAAAATGCAGGAGTGGTGCTCTCTGTCCAGACCACCTGCTCTGGACATGGGCTCCAGGCAAGGATGCTGGACTCCCACACAGACAGCTTATCACTGAGCACCCACACTGCTACTCAATATGTAGCTGCTCCCCAATTTGTAAGGCTGCTCCACATAAAATAGAAACAGCCACTAAGTGAACATTTCCTCACTGGATTCCACTGCTTCTGCTCTATTTAAGTTCCCCCTTTCCACCTCCTCAGTGAAGTGTCATTTCATGGGCAAATTGAATGTTGACTGATCCATGAGTTATAAACTGCTCAAATAAACTCCCTAAATATGTAGACTAATTTATTAGTGGTTTTAATTGAATACTTTAGACAGAGACCAGAGCTGCTAAAAATCAAGAAGTTTGTGTGCCAGCCCTTCCAAACCTAGGAAATCACCCCTATTATCACACAACAGATGAGGCAAAACCTTCATGATTTGATGACAGAGCCTGGGTCATCTCACTCACAGCCTGCATCTCCTCCCCTGAACCTGGCTTGCCTCACCCGGCATCCAGATCACCTCACCCCAAGAATGTCCCATGCACTAAGTCCTCCAAGGACACAGAAGCATCATCAGGGCAGCTGGGTGCTCATCTGGAGTGAGGAAGTGATAGGATTCATAACAGCTGTAGATTATTTCACTGTTAGGAGACATGTAAGTCCAGTTGATCACTCCACCATCCTACACATTAGTAGTCATTGATCCTCATTACTCTTCCCCAAACAGTTGCTCAAAATTGTCACTCTGGAAGATGTCACCCTCTCAGTCTGTCCTTCCCTAAGCCAGGGATCCTCCAGTGAAATTCCTCCCAAGTCTAACCATAGCTGCTGTCCTCCAGCAACACCCTATCTGGAGAAACCCAGGTCACAAGTGCCTGGTACCCAAGGTCTGGCACGTGAACAGTGGTTGTGCATTCAGACATGGCCTGAGGTTTAGGAGATTTTTTTTTGTGGTGCTTAATCCCTGCTTATTGAAACAGTGAATAAAGGTTCTTCTCTCTCTCCATAGTCACTTGTAAAACACTGGCAATTTTTACTTAAGTGCTTCTTTCCTTTCCTTTCCTTTCCAGACCACAACTTTGCAGAAATGCACATGAATCATAGTCAGGAGATGAAATCTTCAGATTGGCCAGAAACATAGTCTGGCCTTAGCTCAGCCCTCAGTGTCCTTGTCTCACTTTCTGTGATGGTTAACTTCAGGTGTCAACTTGGCTAGGTTACAATGTCCAGTTGTTTGGCCAAGCAGGCACTGGCTTGATTACTACTGTGAGGATATTTTGTGCATTTAAATCATCAGTATGTTGATTGCATCTATAGCTGATTACATCTACAACCAAGAAAGGAGATTGCTTTCAGCAATGAGGGAAGTCTCCTCCAATCAGTTGAAGGCCTTAAAGGAAGTGATCATTTCAATAGTCAGAATTTCCATCCTTATATCAGCCAGCCAGTTTCTCCTGGGAAATCCACCAGAAACCTTCATCAGAGTCCCCAGATTGCAATTTGCCCTGTCCATCCCCCCAGTCACATGGGCCAATTCCTATAATAAATCCCATAATATTTACATAATGGGTACATCTGTCTATCTATAGATAGATAGGTCTCCTGTTGGTTCTGTTTATCCAGAGAACCTATATTAATACACCTTCTATTTCATTTGGTCATTGTCAGACACCTCACGGGTGGTCATAACCATGGTCATATTTCTGAAAAATTTGAGTGTGGTCCTAATATTTAACCACTGTAATACTAAAAACAAAACTACTGCTATAATAAACATTACAATTATAAAAATGGGGTATCAACAAATGTAACAAAATTTCCACACCAATGCAAGGTGTTGGTGTTGGGGAGCTATATGGGAATCCTATATTTTATGCATGATTGTTCTGTAAAAACACAATTTCTCTAATAAATAAAAAAAAAATCAACACCCCTAATGTTGGAAGAAATAGAAGTGGCCATCAGGTATTTGTCCCTTAATGTACTACATCTTTACATCCTTTTCTGAGTTCAGGATTTGGGAGTTGACACACCTCTCTTAAACAATAGAGAAGTTTTGCTTGCATTGTTAGTGGGTTTTGTTTTTCTCTGTTTTGTTTTGTTTTGCCTTTGGGGGATAATTTTAAAGACTATGGGTCCTATAATCGAGAATTCAAAGACTTAATCTCCAAGATGCCCAAAGTCTACATCATTTCCATAAAGAACTGAAACCATCACACAAATAGAGTCTTAAAACTTTCCTGCCCATGAAAAGCAGCTGAGCAGTAACCAAGTTAACAACTGGGCTGGACTGAATACATATAATGTCGAGCCCACTCCGTTGCCACCAAAGATGAGTAGCTGGCTCTCCAAGTCCCCACTGATAGGCAAGATCTTCCCCAAGCACCTTCTCTGGGGTTTTACACTGACCCCAATGGGCAGAGCTAACATGCTGGAGGCCCAGGCTCACCCCAGCACAGGAGACTCACCTGTGCATTTGACAGCAGAGCCAGGTGAAGAGCATGGCCAGCCTTTGCATGGACTCAGTCCCACTGCTCACCAACTGAAGACAGTGGGGCAGCTGCAGTTTTGGAACCCTGTCTGCATTAGGCAGGACCAGTGCCCCTAGGTCAGCTGATCTGCTGAGTACAGCTTCTGACCCCAGGAGGACAGCTGTGCAGACCACAAGCAGCCGGGTTTGAGAGAACATCTGGCAACACAAGCACAGAAATGGCAATGAGCTGCTCCATGGGGATGCTTTAAAATCATCTCTGTAAAGGAAGGTACTCAGAGCACAGAAATGAAAATCATCAAGGAAAGTATATCTCCAGCAATGTCCAGGACAGGGAAACACTTGCATTGCTCCCAACATAGGACCCTTGAGACTTGGGAGGAGAGGCATTGGCCATGAAACAAGGAACTTCTGAAACCCTTGCAAGGGCTGGGGAAAAGTGAACACATCTGTCTGGCCACAGTTTTGCCCTCTGATAAAGAGAAACAAAAAATGGTCCATCAAGATTAAGTCAGCCAATTGCCGGTGCCGGTCAAATTGGACTTGCAGGTTTAATCCCAAAGCCACAGTCAGCAATCCCAACAGATATTACAAAAAGGAGATGCCAGAACTTTCCTGGCTCCTTGTTCACCAATGCTAGAGTTCAGTCACTCTGGGGAACAGGGCAGAACTCAGACAGTTACAGAGAGCAGAATGGAAACAACTGGAGAATTGAAAGCCCCATCTGGACCAGGACAAGTAAAAGGCTGGTCCCAACCACCGCAAGACAAACCCCAGCATACAAACCCCCAGGTGCCCAGAGGAGTCTCCCAGCCATCTCTTGCTGACCACCAAGCCCCATCTTGAAGACCAAGCATGGGCATCCCACACCACTCAGAGAGCAAGGAGCCTATAAACAGCTGTCTCTTCAAACCTGGAGGTCTGGGTCAGGGTCATCCCCAACTAACCTTGAAACCAAATGCACAATGGAATTCAGAATGCTCTCTGCAGAGCTGTCCCCAAGCCAGCAAGGGTGGGTTGGAACTGAACCAGGCAGCCAGGATCTCACCCATGACAGGAGGATTGTGTGAGGAGCTGTGTCATTGTGGCACTATTGTGGTGCAGTTACGGTGACTGCACCATCACGGTGACACAGCCCCATCCAAAAGCCCCGCCACAGCTCACAGGGCACATGCTCCATTTCAGCATTTGGTGGCAAGGACAGCCATACCAGTCAACAGATAAACTACACACAGCATTCAACCTAGACTCCCTCCTGGGGAAGGAAGGGGGCAAGGAGCCCTGTGAACAGCTGACTCTTGAAACCTGGAAGTCTGGGTAAAGGTCTTCCCCAAATCGTCTTGATACCAAATGCCCACTGGAAAGTCAGAATGTTCTATGCAGAGCTGTCCTTGATCGAGCAGGGTGGGCTGAGACATTACCAGGCACCCAGGATCACGCCCAGGATGGGAGGATTCTATGTGGAGCTGTGTCACTGTGGAAATATTGTAGTGATGATATGTGCAATCACCACAGTGACACAGTCCTGTCCAAAAGTCCCACTGGGGATCACAGGGGACATGCTGCATGTGAACATCAGGGGGCAAGGACAGTGGTATCTGTCAACACATAAACTGCATACAGCATTCAACCTAAATGCCTTCCCTGGGGAGACAGAGTGCAGAGAGAAAATGACTGGCATGCCTCATTGATTATAACCAAAAAGAGGAGCACAAACCTGGAAGCAAGCTGGGCCTCCCATGGGCATCAACTATGCCTGGGCATCCCCTGCACCTGGGCCTCCCCTACACCTGGGCCTCCCCACACCTGAGCTTTACATTGGCCACTCCTACACTTTCCCAGGTGCTGCAGGAGCTGAGATTGGGAAAGAGGCTGCACAGGGTCACTACCAGGGCTGCAGGACAGCCTCAGTGATTAGAGAAATGCCGAGGTCTCTGATCACTGCAGTGGTGCAATTCTAGGTGGGTTGTGGGGGAGGTGATGCACTCAGGAACACAGCACAGGGACAGTATCCACTGAGAGTGACCTGCACCTTAGCCCTGAGGTAGAGCCAGCAAGTGTGCTCAGATGGGGCAAAGACTGGACCCCCATTTAGCTATGCTGTTCACAGAATAAGGAGTGCTCCCAGGGCTGGAGTGCCCCCTCCTCATCCCTCCTCACTCTCCCGGTCAGACTCTGCGCCCTCCTCTGCCTTCCAACTTGGGAGGATAAAGGGCCCCAGAATGACCATGCATAGGGGAGGGAAGGTGGGGGCCTTAACCAATGTCCCCTCAAAATGCCTTCCCCATGGGGCTGAATTCCAAATTGGACAGATATGACTGGCTGCAGATGGCAACTTAACATGGTTCAGTGGGAGCCCCTGGACAAAGGCAGGCAAGTTGGCAACCACCTACCCAGAGAGGTCTCCATGGGCTCCAAGCAAGAAAACCCCAGAATACTGAGCCAAACTCACAAGCTCCTCACAGCACTTTGTCTTGTTCCCCAGGGTCAGCCTCTGAATCTGGGGTCTGCTTCTTCCAGGGGTACCGTCCTGCCACACACCTGCACTTACAACCCCATACCTCCTGCACTAATGGCCCCCACACTGCCCACACTCCTGCACTAACAGACCACACCTACCATGGCCTTCTCAGTCCAGGCCCTTGGAAAGCAGCACATATTTTCCCCTGAGTTCCAGGGAGACCCCAGAGAGACATCATGGCCCCCACTGTTTCCCATGCCACAGTTTGGGTCTAGGAAGTCTGAGCCTTTCCGATGCATGATGCTGCAATGGGCGGTGGGGCTGCAAACTGACTTTTGTGACGTGAAGCTGCACAATGGAGCACACCAGCCTCGGGATCCATCTGGCCTCTGGGTCTCAGAGGCCAAGGCCTGGGCTCTGGTTCCTGTGAAGCCTCCAGAGAAGCCAGAGCAGGGGCCTCCAAGGGAAGCACAGCCTCACCTGCCCAGGCAGACCCTGCTGGGTTAGAACCTACTGTTGGAGGCCCCTCCTGCTCATTCACTTGCCAAGCCCTGAAAGCAGCTTGATGGAGCCCAGCCCCTGTTGCCCATGGTGGGGCTCAGGGCCCACCTCCCACCCTACAGAGCCAGGAAGCACCCTGGGCCATTCATCACAGAGCCCAGGCACTATGGGGCAACAAGACTCACACAGTCTGTGAGGGAGTGGTGATCAGGACATCTGGGACTCCCCAGACCTGCCCAGGACCCTCAAAGTCTGTATGTGTCATGTGAATCAAGAACATTACAGAGTCACAACCTAGAGGCCCAGAGGCCCAGGGGCTATTGGAGACACAGCAACCCCAGGCAAAAGATATGGGGCACCTCTCCCTTCTCCCCTCCTCCAACCCGAGTCAATTGTTCAGAGTTCAAGGGGAACAGCTCTGTTTACCTCTTTAACCACCACACCCCATTCCCACCCCTCCCCTCCCCAGTGATGTACATGCTGTGCCCCCATGGACACTTCCCTGGCTGTTGCTCTGTTCCCAGACAGGTAACCTGCTGACACTGGAGGACACAGTGGGAAGGATCTCCCTCACGTGCTTAGGCAGTGGCCTCAGCCACCAAGGGATGCTCTCAACACTGGGAGCCTGGGCATAGCCCTCCTCTGTCACGGGCTCATGGCATTAGTGGCTGAGCAGCCAGATTCGGCCCCTCACCCAACAGCCCTGGACCAGGAGGGTCAGGAGCATGGTCTCCTGGGCAGGCTTGCACCACACCAGCATTGGCCAGACCTCTCCTGCAACAGGCAGAGCAAGAAGTAAAAATGCAGGTGCAGTGCTCCCTGCCCAGGCTGCCTGCTCTGGACATGGGCTCCAGGCATGGATGCTGGACCCCAACTCAGACAGCTTATCAGAAATTAAGAGCACCCCACACTATTCCTCAATGTTCATCTGTCCCCCACTTTGTAAGGCCACTTCACATAAAATGGAAACATCATCCAAGGAGAACATTTCCTCACTGGATCCCACTGCTTCTGCTCTATTTAAGCTCCCCCTTTCCACCCTCTCAGTGAAGCGTCATTTCACAGACAAATTGAATGTTGACTGATCCATGATTTATAAACTGCTCAAATAAACTCCCTAAATATGTAGACTAATTTACTAGCAGCTTTAAATGAATACTTTAGACACAGGCCAGAGCTGCTAAAAATCAAGAAGGTTGTATGCCAGCCCTTCCAAACCTAGGAAATTGCCCCTATTCTCACACAACAGATGAGGCAAAACCTTCGGGAAGAAGAGCCAGGAAGTGGGATCCAGTTCTGAAGATGAGCAGAATCTCCCTCCCAGATTTTCAGGGCTCACCAGAGTGTCCAGCTGCCGGCACTCAGAACCCTGCTTTGCTCACCCAGAGCACCACTCCCCTCATCAAGTCCAACAGAATTTGGACCTGTCCATCCCCACAGTCACATGAGCCAATTCCTATAATAAATGTCATAATATTTACATAATATGTGCTTCTTTCTATCTATAGATTGATAGATAGGTCTCCTGTCAGTTCTGTTTCCTGAGAGAACCTTTACTAATACAACTTCCTTTTCACTTGATCATTGTCAGACACCCCATAAGCAGTCATATCCAGCACTATGGTCTTACTTCTGAAAAATTTGCATGTGCTCCTAATATTTATCCACTGTATAAAAACTGACTCTATAATCAATATTACAATTATAATGTGCTATCATCCATTGTAACAAGTGTCCCACACCAAAGCAAAGTGTTGGGTGTGGGGAGGTGTATCAGTGTCCTGTATTTTATGCATGATTGTTCTATAAAAACACAACTTCTCTAATAGCCAAAAAAATAAAATCAGCATCCCTAATGCTGGAAGAAATAGAAGTGGCCATCAAGTATTGTCCCCTTAATAACTATATCTTTACATCCTTTCTGATTTCAGGATTTGAGAGTCTACTGACTCCCTTAAACAGTAGAGAAATTTTGCTTGCATTCTTAGTGTGTTTTCTTTTTCTCTGCTTTGTTTTGTTTTGCCTTTGGGGGATAATTTTAAAGTCCATGGATCATATAATTGATAACCTTGGAGAACTCAAAGTTTTAATCCCCAAGATGTTCAAAGTCAGCATCATTTTCTAAAAGAACTGAAACCACCTCATAAATAGAGTATTAAAACTGACCCACCCATGAAGAGCAGCTAAGCATTAACCAAGTCAATGCCTGGGCCAGACAGAACTGTTACAATGATGAGCCCACTCTGTTACCATCAAAGACAAGCAACTGGCTCTCCAACCTGCCACTGATAGGCAAGCACCTCCCCCAAGCTGCCGGGGCAGCGCTCTCACCCCAATGAGCAGAGCTAACATGCTGGAGGCCAAGCCTCACCCCAGCACAGAAGGTTAACCTGTGCATTTGTCTACAGAGGCTGGTGGAGAGCTTGGCTGGCCTTGTGATGGACTCAGTCCCACTGCTCAACAACTGAAGGCAGTGGGGCAGCTGCAGGTTTGGATTCCTGATCACATTAGGCAGGATGGGTACCCTCTGGCTGACCTCCTAGCAACTGCTGGGTGGAGCTTCTGACCCCAGGAAGACAGCCCTGCAGGCTGCAGGTAGCTGGGGTCAAGAGGACACCTGGCAGCATGAGCATGGAAAAGGCAATGAGATGCTCCATGGGGATGCTTTAAAATCATCTCTGAGAAGGAAGCTCCTCAGAGCACAGAAATGAGAATCATCAAGGAACGCATAACTCCAGCAATGTCCAGGACATGGAAACATTTGTGTTGCTCCCAACATAGGACCCTCAAGACTTAGGAGGAGAGGCACTGGCTGTGAGGCAAGGAACTCCTGCAACCCTTGTTCAGGCTGGGAAATGTGGACACATGTCTGTCTGGCCACAGTTTTTGCCCTCAGATGAAGAGAAACAAAAGATGGTCCATCAAGATTAAGTCAGCCCATCACCAGTGCTGGTCAATTGAATTTACAGATTTGATCCCAAAGCCAGTCAGACATCCCAACAGATATGACATAAAGTTGGTGCTGGACCCTCCCTAGCTCCTTGTCCACCCTGCTGGAGACAGCCACTCTGGGGAACAGGGCAAAACTCAGGGATGGTTAAAGACAGCAGAATGGAAACAACTGGAGAATTGAAAGCCCAACCTGGACAGGGACAAATAAAAGGCTGTCTCCACCATTGCCAGGCAAACCCCATCAACAAACCCCCGAGTCCAGAGCAGCCTCCAATGGAGAGTAAGTGCTGCAGAAGGGAGAGGGACAGACATCTCCTGCTCACCATCAAACCTCATCTCCTAGACCAAGCCTGGATCCCACATGTCACTCAGAGGACAAGGAATCCTGTAAAAAGCCATCTCTTCAAACCTGGAGGTCTAGGTCAGGGTCATCCCCAAGTAACCTTGAGACCAAATGCCCACTGGGAAGTCAGAATGTTCTCTACAGAGAACTGAACCAGGCAGCCAGGATCTCACTCATGACAGGAGGATTGTGTGAGGAGCTGTGTCACTGTGGCAAGATTGTAGTGGTGGTTATTGCTACTCCCACGGTGACACAGCCCTTTCCAAAAACCCCACCAGGGCTCATAGGGGATATGCTGCCTTTGAGTGTCTTGGGGCTAGGACAGCAGTACTCATCAACACATAAACCACACACAGCAGATGCCCTCCAGTGGCAAGCAGGGTGCAGAGGCAAAAGAACAGGCACACCTCATTGATAACCAAAAAGAGAAACACAAACCTGGAAGTAAGCTGAGCCTCCCATGGGCATTCCCTGAGCCTGGGCATATCCTGTACCTGGGCCTTTCCTGTACCTGGGCCTCCCCACACCTGAGCCTCCCATTAGTGTCCCCTACAACTGCTCCAGGTGCTGCAGGAGCCAAGATTGTGACAGAAGCTGCAGAGTCACCATCAGGGCTGCAGGAGGCCCTCAGCATGGGTAGAGAACTACTGAGGTCTCTGATCACTGCAGTGGTACAATTCCAGGTGGGTTGTGGGGGAGGTGATACACTCAAGAACACTGCACAGGGACAGTAGCTAGAGAAAGTGTGCCGTATCTTAGCCCTGAGGTAGAGCCAGTGAGTGTGCTCAGGTGGGACCAAGGCAGGAGCCCCCATTTAGCTATGCCCTTCACAGAATAAGGAGCACTCCCAGGGCTGGAGTGCCCCCTCCTCACCCTCCAGGTGAGCCTCTGTGCCCTCCTCTGCCTTCCTTCTTGTGAAGATAAATGGCCCAGAGTGACCAAGCACAGGGGAGGGGAGGAAGGGGCCTTAACCAATCGCTCTCAGAATGCATTCCCTATGGGGCTGGATTCCAAAATGAAAGACACTGGCTGGCCACTCATGGTGCCCTGATATTGTTACATGGAAGCCCTGAGACCAAGGGAGGCAAGGGGGTGACCAACTACCCAGAGAGGTCTCCATGGGCTCTGAGTAAGAGACCCCAGAAAATGGAGCATCCTCACACTCTCCTCTCAGCACTTTGTCTTAATTCCCAGGGTCAGCCTTTGCCATACCCCAGGGATATCCTGCTGCCATACCCCTGCAATTAGAGCCCCCACACCTCCTGCACTAACAGCCCCTACACCCCTATACTAACAGCCACCTTAGCCCACACTTTCCTTGACCTTGTCACTAAAGACCCTTGGAAAACAAGAGCTATTTTTCCCTGAGTTCTAGGGAGACCCCGGAGAGAACCCATGGCCCCCAAAATATCCCATGCCCCAGTTGGGTTCTGGGGTGTCTGAGCCTACAGGATGCATCCTGCTGAATTGGGGGCAGGTTCTGGACACTGATCTTTGTGGCCTGAAGCTACACAAAGAGGGTCACCAGAATCAGGATCCATCTGGCCTCTGTGTCTCAGAGGCCAAGGCCTGGGCTCTGATCCCTGTGAAGCCCCCAGAGAAGCCAGAGCAGGGGCCTCTGAGGGAAGCACAGACTCACCTGGCCAGGCTGTCCCTGCTGGGTTAGACTCCACTGATGGAGGCCCCTCCTGCTCATTCACTTGCCAAGCCCTGAAAGCAGGTTGATGGACACCAGCCCCTATACACCCAGGGTTGGGCTCCAGGCCCAACTCTCATCCTGCACAGCCAGGCAGCCTCGGGCCAGTCTCTGACAGCCCCGAGCACAACCAGGCATTGGGTGGAGAACTAGCCTGGGGCCACCCAGGCAACAAGACTGCACCCAGCCTGAGAGTGGGTGGGGATCAGGATACCTGGGAATCCCCAGACCTGCCCTCTCAAGTCTGTGTGTGTTGTGTGACTGAAAAATGACACAGCCAGAGTTGGACCCTGGACCAGCGTCACCACCCAGAGGCCCAGAGGATACCAGACAAACAGTACATCAGGCAGAAGATATGGGATGTCCCCTACGTTCTCCCCATTGAGCCACTTGTATAAAGTTCAGGGAGAACAGCTCTGTGCCCTTCCCCAAACCCTGCTCCCCATGGCCCCTGCCCCAGAGACAACCATGAGGTAACACTGTGGATACTCCCCTATCTTCAGTCTGTTCCCAGACAGGTCACCCCGACACTGGGGAACACAGTGGGAGGAAATCTCCCTCGTGTCGTTAGGGTAGTGGCCTTGGACACCAAGGGACACTCTCAACACCAGGAGCCTGTGCATGGCCTTCCTCACTCCTGGCTCACGGCAACAGTAGCTCAGAAGCCAGGTCCAGCCCCTCACCCAGCAGCCCTGAACCAGTGGGGCAGGAGTGTGGTTTTCTGGACAGGCTTGCACCACAGCAGCCTGGACCAGACCTCTCCAGCAAGAGAGAGAGCTGAAATGAAAATGCAGGTGTGGTGCTCCCTGCCCAGCCACCTGGTCTGTACATGGACTCCAGGCAAAGATGCTGGACACCAACCCAGATAGCTTTTCAGAATGGTGAGCACCCTACACTGCTACTCAAGGTACAGCTGCTCCCCACTTTGTGAGGCTGCTTCACATAATGGAACATTTCCTCACTTGCTTCCACTGCTTCTGCTCTGTTTAAGCTTCCCCTTTCCACCTCCCCAGTGGAACCACTTTCCAAGTCAATGTTGAATGATTCATGAGTTATCAACTGCTCAAATAAACTCCCTAAATATGTTAACTAACTTATTCACAGTTATAATTGAATACTTTAGACACAGGCCAGAGCTGCTAAAAATCAAGGATGCTGTATGCCAGCCCTTCCAAACTTGGGAAACCATCCCAGCTCCCACTCAAAGAGGAGGCAGAACCTTTGTGAAGTAGAGCCAGGAAGAGGGATCCATTTCTAAAGATAAGCAGAATCTCCCTCCCATATATCCAGGGCTCTCCAGGATGCCCAGCTGCAGGCACTCAGAGCCCTACACAGCTCACCTCTCCCAGAGCCCAAATCCTGTCACTAGAGCCTAGATTACCTCATCCACTGGTATGTCACACATGGATGGCCCCAATCATCTCTCTCAAAACTGCACTCACCTCCTCCTCAGCCTGATTACTCTTACTCAGAGTCTGGTTTACCTCACAGAGAGCCTGGGTCATCTCACTCACAACCTGGATCTCCTCACCTGAGCCCAGCTTTCCTCACCCAGAATCCACATCACTTCACTCAGATCTGGCTCATATAATCAGGTGCCTGATCACCTCATCAGATCCTGGATCACCTCACCTGTAAATTGCATGCCTTACCTAGAACCCCAGACCATGCACTAAGCCCTCAAAGCCAGACTAGAATCTTAAGGGCAGCTGAGTGCTCATCTGGAGAGAAGAAGTGATAGGATTCATGACAGCTGAAGACTTCTTTACTGTTAGGGGACATGTAAGTCTCATCAACCAGCCACGAAACCTCACATTAACAGTCATCAATCCTCATGACTCTTTCCCAAACAGTAGCTTGAGGTTATCACTCTGGGACATGTCACCTTGTCAGCCTCTCCTCTCCTAAGCCCCAGGAACCCTCCACTGCAGCCTCATCCCAAGTCCTGCCCACAGCTGCTGTCCTCCAACAACACTGCATCTGGGGAAACCCAGGTCCTGCATGCCTGACATGCTAATGGTGCTTGTACATTCACACCCATCTGAGATCTGGGAGATATTTTTTTGTGGTGCTTAATACATATTTATTGAAACATTGAATAAACTTTCTCCTCTTTCTCTATGTTCACTTCTATTTTGCTGGTAAATATTACTTAAGTGGTTCTTTCTTTTCTTTTCCCTTCCAGGCTACAACTTGGCAAAAATGAAATTAATCATATTAAGGATTTAAAATCCTCAGATTGGCCCAAAGCATATGCCTACCTTTGACTCAGCCCTCAATGCCCTTGTCTCAGTTTCTGTGATGCATAAGTTCATGAGTTAACTCATGATATTATGGTGCCTAGTTGCTTGGTCAAGCAAGCACTAGCCTGATAGTGACTGTGAAGATATTTTGTGGATTTAAGTCATCACTATGTTGGTTGCATCTATCACTGATTACATCTATGACCAGGTAAGGAGATTGTCTTCAGCAATGAGTGAAGTCTCCTCCAATCAGTTGAAGGCCTTAAAGGAAATGATCATTTCAGCAGAGAGAAGGATTTCCATCCTTACATTAGCAAGCCAGTTTCTCTGGGGGAATTCATCAAAAACCTTCATCAGAGTTCCCAGATTGCAACCCATCCAACAGAATTTGGACCTGTTTATTCCTACAGTTGCATAAGGCAATTTCTATAATAAATTTTGTAATATTTACATGTACATCTGTCTATCTGTAGATGGATAGATAGGTCTCCTGTAATTTCTATTTCCCTGGAGAACCTTTACTAATACACATTCTTTTTCATTTGGTCATTGTCATAGGTGGTAATATCCAGCACCATGGTCTTATTTCTGAAAAATGCAGGGTGCTATTAATATTTAATCACTATAATAGTGAAAAACACTAACTCCATAATTACTATTACAATTGTGGAAATGTGTTACCATCAATTGTAATAAATGCTCCACACCAATGCAAGTTGTGAAGTGGTGGGGTGGTATATGAGAATCCTGTATTTTATGCATGATTTTTCTTTAAAAACATGACTTCTCTAATAGTTAAAAAAAATAAAATGAACATCCCTAATGTTGAAAGAAATAGAAATGTCCATCAGTTATTGCTCTGTTAATAACTACATCTTTATATCCCTTTCTGAGTTCAGGGTTTGGAGTCTACTAAGCCTCCCCAAACAATAAAGAAATTTTATTTGCATCCTTAGTGGGTTTTGTTTTGCTCTGTTTTGCTTGGATTTGCCTTTGTGGGATGAATTTAAAGACTATGGAGCCTATAATCCATGCCCTAGGAGAACTCAAAGATTTACTCTCAAAGACGTCCAAAGTCAGCATCATTTCCTAAAAGAACTGAAACCACCCCACAAATAGTCTTAAAACGACCCCACCCATGAAAAGCAGCTGAGCAGTAACCAAGCTAAGGACTGGGTCAGACAGAACTCTTAAATGCTGAGCCCACTCTATTACCACCAAAGACAAGCAGCTGGCTCTCAGATCGCCAACTGATAGGCAAGCACCTTCCCCAGAGCTGCAGGACAGCACCATCACTCCAAAGTGTAGAGCTAACATGCTGGAGGCCCGGCCTCACTCCATCACAGGAGACTCAACTGTGCCTTTGACAACAGAGCCTGGTGCCGAGTGTGGCCAGCCTTGGCATGGACTCAGTCCCACTGCTCACAAATTGAAGGCAACGGGGCAGCTGCAGGTTCGGAACCCTGTCTGCATTAGGCAGGATAGGTGTCCTTTGGCTGACTGAACTAGCAGCTGTTGGGTGGAGCTCCTGACCCCAGGAGGACGACTGTACAGGCCACAGGCAGCCAGTTTCAAGAGGACATCTGACTGCAAGAGCATGGAAGTGGGGTTGACCAGCTCCATGGGGATGCTTTAAAATCATCTCGGAGAAAGAAGCTCTTCAGAGCACAGAAATGAAAATTGTTGTGGAAAGAATATCTCCAGCAATGTCCAGGACATGGAAATACTCACATTGCTCCCAACTTAGGATGCTCAAGACTTAGGAGGAGGTGCTGGCTATGAAGGAAGGAACTCCTAAAACCCTTGCTAGGGCTGGGGAAAAGAGTACTCATGTCAGTCTGGCCACAGATTTGTCATCAGATGATGAGAAACAAAAAACAGTCCATCAAGATTAAGTCAGCCCATCACCAGTGCCAGTCAATTGGACTTGCAGGTTTGTTCCCAAAGCCACAGTCAACAATCACAACAGAGATGACATCAAGTTGGTGTTGAACCCTCCCTGGCCCCTTGTCTACCTATGCCAGAGCAAACCATGCTGGGGAACAAGACAAAACTCAGGGATAATTAGAGAGAGCAGAATGGTAACAACTAGAGAATTGAAAGCCCCATTGGACCAGGAAAAATAAAAGGCTGTCCCCAGCCACAGCCGGGCAACCCCCAGCACACATACATCCAGGAGTGCAGAGCCACCTGCAATGATCAGTAAGTGCTGCAGAGGGAAGAAGGACAGCTATTGCTTGCTCACCACCAAGCCCCATGTCCTAGACCAAGCATGGACCCCACACGCCACTCAGAATTAGGATTTGAATAGCCATCTCTTGAACCGTGGAGGTCTGGGTAAGGGTCATCCCCAAATGACCTTGAGACAAAATGCCCACAGTAAAGTCAGAATGTTCTCTGCAAAGCTGTCCCTGAGCTGGCAGGTTGTGCTGTAGCTGTGCCTGAAAGCAAGGATCTTGTACAGGATGAGAGGATTGTGTGCAGGGCTGTGTCACTGTGGCAAGATTGTAGTAGTGGTGTCTGTGACTACCACAGTGACACAGCCCCATCCAAAAACCCCACCAGGACTCACAGGGGACATGCTGCATGTGAGTATCCGGGGGCAAGGACAGCAGTCCCCATGAACACATAAACTACACATGGCATTCAACCAGATACCTCCCCAGGAGAGGCAGAGTGCAGAGGCAAAAGGACAGGCACACCTCAGTGATTATAACCAAAAAGAGAAACACATACTTGAAAGGAAGCTGGGCCTCCCATGGTTATGCCCTCTACCTGGGCCTCCACTGCACCTGGGCATACCCTGCACCTGGGCCACATCTGCACCTGAGTCTCCCATCAGCCTTCCCTCTACCTGTGTCTCCCCTACACATGCTCCAGGTGCAGCAGGTGCTGAGACTGGGACAGAAGCTGCAAAGGGTCATCACCAGGGCTGTATGAGGCCCTTGGAGGGTAGAGAAATGCCGAGGTCTCTGATCACTGCAATGGTGCAATTCCAGGTGGGCTTTGGGAGAGTTGATGCACTCAGGACACAGCACAGGACAGTAGCCAGAGAGAGTGAGCCATAGCTTAGCCCTGAGGTAGAGCCAGTGAGTGTGCTCAGGTGGAGCCAAGGCTGGAGCCCCCATTTAGCTCTGCCCTTCACAGAATAAGGAGTGCTCCCAGGGATGCAATGTCCCCTCCTCACCCTCCCAGGTGAGCCTCTGCACCCTCCTCTGCCTCCCTACTTGGGAGGATAAAGGGTCCCAGAGTGATCAAGCACAGGAGAGGGAATGCAGAATGCCATCCTCATGGGGCTGGATTGCAAAAGGGATAAATAGCAACTGGCCACAGATAGTGCCCTGATGTGCTTCAGTGGGAGAACCAGGACAAAGGCATGCTAGGGGCATCCTCCCACCAGAGAGGTCTCCATGGGCTCCGAACAAGAGACCCCCAGGATGGGAGCCATCCTCACACTCTCCTCTCAGCATTTTGTCTTGCTCTGCATGGTCAGCCTCTGCATGTGGGATCTGTTTCTCCCAGGAGTACCCTCTTGCCACACAATGCACTTACAGCTACCACACCCCTGCACTAACAGCCCACACATCCCTGCACTTACAGACCCACACTCCCTGAATTTTCAGCCCCCACAACTCCTGCACTAACAGCCCCATGCTCCCTGCACCAACAGCCCCCTCAGCCCACAAATTCCATGGCCTTGTCACTCCAGGCCCTTGGAAAGCAGGAGCTACTTTCCTCTGAGTTCCAGGGAGACCCCAAGAGATCCATGTCCCCCACTGTACCTCAGGCCAAAGTTTGGGGTCTGGGAAGTCTGAGCCTGCCCACTGCATGGTGCTACATTGAGGGATGGGGGCTGCACATGGACCACTGTGACATAAAGCTGTACAATGAGCTCACCAGCCTCTGGATTCATCTGGCCTCTGGGTCTCAGAGGCCAAGGCCAGGGCTCTTGTCCCTGTGAAGCCCCCAGAGAAACCAGAACAGGGGCCTCCGAGGGAGGCACAAACTTCTGGGTTAGACCCCACTGTTGGAGTCCCCTCCTGTTCATTCACTTGCCAAGCTCTGAAAGCAGCTTGATGGAGCTCAAACCAGTATACCCAGGGTGGGACTCAGGGCCCACCTCCCACCCTGCAGAAACCTGGGTCAGTCTCCCCAGAGCCCCAGGCATACACAGGGTGGAGAGCTAGCCTAGGGCCACCCAGGCAACAGGACTGCACCTAGTTTGTGAGGGGGTGGGGTCAAGACACCTGGGACTCCTAGACCTGCCCAGGGCTTTCAAAGTCTGCATGTGTCCTGTGATTCATGACCAATGCAGCCAGGGTCAGATACTGGACCAGGGTTGCCACCCATAGGCACAGTGGTCCAGGGGGTACAATAGACACATCATCTCAGGCACAAGATATGGGGTGGCCATCCCTTCTCCCCCCTCAGCCACTTGTGCAAAGTGCAGGGGGAACAGCTCCATGCCCCTCCCCAACCTCTGCAACCTATGGCCCCCACCCCAGTTACACTCATGCTGTGCCCCCATGGACACTCCCCTGGCTTTTGCTCTGCCCAGTCACCTGCTCTGCACATGGATTCCAGGCATGGATGTTGGATCCAACCCAGACAGCTTATCAGAATGGATGAGCTCCCCACACTGCTACTCAGTGTTCACCTGCTCCCCACTTTTAAGGTTGTTTCATAAGATATGGAAATGTCAGCAAAGCAGAATTCTTCCTCACTGAATCCCACTGCTTCTGCTCTATTAAGCTCCCCCTTTCCACCTCCTAATTGTAATGAATTTCCATGTGCAATTTGAAAGCTGACTGCTTCACGCATATAAACTGCTCAAATAAGCTCCCTAAACAAGTAGACTAATTTATTACCAGTCTTAACTGAATACTTTAGACACATGTCAGAGCTGCTAAATATCAAGAAGGCTGTATGCCAGCCCTTCCAAACCTGGGAAATCTCTCCTGCTCCCACACAAAAGAGAAGGCATAACCTTCATGAAGAAGAGCCAGGATGTGGGATGCAGTTCTGAAGATGAGAAGAGTGTCTAGCCCATATTTCCAGGGCTGGCCAGACTGCCCAGCTCACAGCCCTGCTCAGCTCACCCAGAGCTCAGCTCACCTCACTCAGAGCCCAGAGCCCAGCTCTCCTCACCAGAACTGAGGTCACCTCACTAGAGCCCAAATCACCTCATTCACTGGTATGTCACCCATGTCCCCAAAAATCTCTCTCAAAACTGGACTCACCTCTTTCCCAGACTGATTACTCTTACTCAGAGTCTGGCCTATCTCACCCAGAGCCTGGCACATATCACCAAGGGCCAGATCACCTCATCAGATCCTGGACCACTTCCCTAAAAGCCCAGCTCCCCTCACCTGTAACTGACCTGCCTCACCTAGAGCCCTGGTCCATGCACTAATCCCCCCAAGGACACAGAAGCATCTTCAGAGCAGCAGAGTGCTCAATAGGAGAGAATAAGTGACAGAATTCATAACATCTGGAGACTTCAAAATGGACACACACTGACTGGGCACAGGGGACATATGAGTCTCATCTTCAACCCCACCATCCCACACACTTCTCCAGGCTGTGGCTCAAGATTATCACTCTGGGACATGTCACCTTCTCAGCCTGTCCTCTAAGCCCCAGGGACCCTTGGGTAAAACCCACTCCCATGTCCCACCTCCAGTTGCTGCCCTTCAGCAACCCCCATATAAAGAAACCTAGGTCCAGAGTGCCTGTAACCCTATGCCTAGTATGCTAATGGTGCTTGTGCATTCACACCCAACCTGAGATGTGGGAGACATTTTCTGTGGTGCTCAATACATGTTTACAGAAACATTGAATAGATTCTCCTCTCTCTCCATGTTCACTTGTAACATGTGAGCAAAGTTTACTTAAGTGGTTCCTTCTTCCTACCCCTCCCCTTCAAGGCTGCAACTTTGCAGAAATGCGTAAAGATCATACTAAGGAGATGAATACTTCAGATTGGCCAGAAGCATAGTCCAGACTTGGCTTGGCCCTCAGTGTCCTTGTCTCACTTTCTGTAATGGTCAACTTGGTGTCAACTTGGCTAGGTGACATTATCCAGTTGTTTGGCCAACCAGGCACTGGCTTGATTGTTACTGTGAGGATATTTTGTGAATTTAAATCATCACTATGTTGATTGCATCTATAGCTGATTACACCTACAAGCAAGAAAGGAGACTGCCTTCAGCAATGAAAGAAGTCTCCTCCAATCAGGTGAAGGCCTTAAAGGAAGTGATCATTTCAGCAGTCAGAAGAAAGAATTTCCATCCTTATATGAGCAAGACAGTTTCTCATGGGGAATTCACCAGAAACCGTCATTCCCATCTTGGAACCTGTCCTATGGAATTTCAAGCTGTCCATTCCCAAAATTGCATGAGCCAATTCCTATAATAAATCTCATAATATTTACATAAGATGTACTTCTGTTTATCTATAGATAGAAAGGTCTACCATCAGTTCTGTTTCCCTGAAAACCTTTACTAATTAATATACCTTTTTTTCCCTTGATCATTGTCAGACACCCTATAGGTGGTCACATCCAGCACCATGGTCTTATTTCTGAAAAATATGCATATGCTACTAATATATAACCACTGTAATACTAAAAACTAATTATAATTAATATTACAATTGTAAAAATGTGCTATCATCCATTGTAACAAATGTCCCACACCAAAGCAAAGTGTTGGTATTGGGGTGGTATATCAGTATCCTGTATTTTATGCATGATTGTTCTGTAAAAACTCAACTTCTCTAATAGTTAAAAAAATAAAATCAATGTCCCTAATATTGGAAGAAATAGAAGTGGCCATCAGATATTGGCCCCCTAATGTACTACAACTTTACATCCCTTTCTGAGTTCAGGATTTGGGTGTCTACTAAACCTCTCCTAAACAATAGAGAAATTTTGCTTGCATTGTTAGTGGGTTTTGTTTTGCTTTGTATTGTTTTGTTTTGCCTTTGGGGGATAATTTTAAAGACTATGGATCCTATAACCGATATCTTGGGAGAATGCAAAGTTTTCCTCTCCAAGATGTCCAAAGTTAGCATCATTTCCTAAAAGAACTGAAACCACCCCACAAATAGACTCTTAAAACTGACCTGCCCAGGCAGCTGGGGTAGAGAGGACATCTGACAGCACAAGCACAGAAATGGGGATGAACTGCTTCATGTGGATGCTTTAAAATCATCTCTGAGAAGGAAGTTCCTCAGAGCACAGAAATGAGAATCATCAAGGAAAGTATATCTCCAGCAGTGTCCAGGACATGGAAACACTGGTGTTGCTTCCAACATAGCACACTCAAGACTTGGAGGAAAGGTGCTGGCTAAGAGGGAAGGAAATCCAAAAACCTTTGCTAGGGCTGGAGAAAAATGGACATACATCTGCCTGGCCACTGATTTGCTCTCAGATGAACAGAAACAGAAAGTGGTCCATCAAGACTAAGTTAGCCCATTGCTGGTGACTGTCAATTGGACCTGCAGATTTGATCCCAAATCTACAGTAGTAAATCCCAACAGATATGACATCAAGGAGGTCCAGCTGCTCATTGGCTCCTTGTCCAGCCATGCTGGAGCCAGCCACTCTGGGGAACAGGGCAAAACACAGGGATGGTTACAGAGAGCAGAATGGAAAAATCTGGAGAATTGAAAGCCCCATCAGGAGCATAACAAGAAAAGGCTGACCCCAGCCACTGCCTGGTTAACACAAACTGCCAGAAGCCCAGAGCAGCATGCAATGGACAGGATGTGCTTCAAAGGGAGAGAGACAGCCATCTCTTGCTCACCACCAAGCCCCACCTCCTAGACCAAGCACTCAGAGTGCAAGGAGCCCTGAAAATTACCATCTCCTGAGAACTAGAGGTCTGGGTAAGGGTCATCCCCTACTGACCTTGAGACCAAACACCTACTGGAAATACAGAATGTTCTCTGCAGAGCTGTCCCTGTGCCAGCAGGGTGGGCTGAGGCAGTACCAGACACCCAGGACTCACCCAGGATGGGAGGTATCTGTGTGGAGCTGTGTCACTGTGGCAATTATTGTATTGATAGTTACTGCACTACCACAGTGACACAGACCCATCCAAAAGCCCCACTGAGGCTCACAGGGGACATGCTGCAGGTGAGTATCTGGGGGCAAGGACAGTGTTACCCATCAGCATGTTAAACTCACATGGCATTGAACCTAGTTGCCCACCTGTGGGATGCAGAGTGCAGAGGCAACAGGATGGGCACACCTCATTGATTATAACCAAAAAGAGAAACACACACCTGGAAGCAAGTTGGGCCTCCCATGGGCCTCCCCTGCACCCAGCCCAACCCTGCACTTGGGCATCTCCCTGCACCTGGGCCTCCCAATGTCTTTCCCTGCACCTGGGCCCACCTGGGCCTCCCCTTTACCTGGGACTCCACTACACCTGCTCCAGGTGCTACAAGAACTGAGATTGGGACAGAGGCCTCACAGAGTCACCACCAGGGCTGCTCGTGACCCTCAGAGAGAAGAGAACTATTGAGGCCTGTGATCAATGCAGTGATGCAATTCTAGGTGGGTTTTGGGAGAGCTGTTGCATTCAGGACACAGCACAGGAGAGTAGCCAGGGAGAATGTGCCATACCTTAGCCCTGAGGTAGAGCCAGTGAGTGTGCTCAGGTGGAGCCAAGGCTGGAGCCCCCATTTAGCTCTGCCCTTCACAGAATAAGAAGCACTCCCAGGGCTGGAGTGCCCCCTCCTCACCCTCACAGGTAAGCCTCTGCACCCTCCCCTGCCTACCTACTTGGAAGGATAAAGGGCTCCAGAGTGACCATGCACAGGGGAGGGAAGTCAGGGGGACTTAACCAACACCTCTCAAAATGCCATCCCCATGGGTCTGGATTGCAAAATGGACAGATACCAACTGGCCATAGACAGTGCCCTGACATGGTTCAGTGGGAGAACCAGGACAAAGGCATGCCAGGGCAGTCCACCCACCAGAGAGGTCTCCCTGAGCTCTGAGCAAGAGACCCCCAGGGTAGGAGCCATCCTCACACTCTTCTCTCACCACTTCTTCTTGTTCCCCATGGTCAGCCTCTGCATCTGGGATCTGCTTCTCCCAGGGGTACTGTCTCACCACACAATGCACTTACAGCTACCACATCCCTGCACTAACAGTGCACACATCCCTGCACTAACAGCCCCACACTCCCTGCACTAACAGCCCCCTCATCCCACAACTTCCCATGGCCTTGTCACTCCAGGCCCTTGGAAAACAGGAGCTATTTTCTTCTGTGTTCCATGGAGACACCAGAGAGACCAATGGCCCCAACTGTACCTCAGGCCCAAGTTCTGGGTCTGGGAATTCTGAGCCTGCCACTGCATGGTGCTGCATTGGGGGATGGGGGCTGCACATGGACCAATGTGACATAAAGCTGCACAATGAGCTCACCAGCCTCAGGATCCATCTGGCCTCTGGGTCTCAGAGGCCAAGGCCAGGGCTTCATCCATATGAAGCCCCCAGAGAAGCCAGGGCAGGGGCCTCTGAGGGAAGCACAGTCTTCTGGGTTAGACCCCATTGTTGGAGTCCCCTCCTGCTCATTCACTTGCCAAGTCCTGAAAGCATCTTGATGGAGCCCAACCCAGTATACCCAGGGTGGGACTCAGGGACCACCTCCTACCCTGCAGAGCCAGACAACCCCCTGGGCCAGTCTCCCCAGAGCCCCAGGCACACACAGGGTAGAGAGCTAGCCTAGGGCCACCAGGCAACAAGACTGCACCTAGTTTGCAAGGGGGTGGGGTCAAGACACCTGGGACTCCCAGATCTGCCCAAGGCTGTAAAAGTCTGTCTGTGTCCTATGATTCATGATCAATGCAGCCAGGGTCAGATACTGGACCAGGGTTGCTACCCATATGCACAGTGGCCCAGGCACAAGATATGGGGTGGCCATCCCTTCTCCCCCCGAGCCACTTGTGCAAGTGCAGGTGGAACAGCTAGCTCCATGCCCCTTCCCAACCTCCTCAACCCATGGCCCCCACCCCCGTCACACCCATGCTGTGCCCCCATGGACACTGCCCTGGCTTTTGTTCTGCCCAGCCACCTGCTTTGCACATGGGCTCCAGGCATGGATGTTGGATCCAACCTAGACAGCTTATCAGAATGGATGAGCACCCCACACTGCTACTCAGTGTTCACCTGCTCCCCACTTTTAAGGTCGTTTCATAAGATATGGAAATGTCAGCAAAGCAGAAAGCTTCTTCACTGGATCTCACTGCTTCTGCTCTATTAAGCTCCCCCTTTCCACCTCCTAATTGGAGTGACTTCCCATGTGCAATTTGAATGCTGACTGATTCATGCATATAAACTGCTCAAATAAGCTCTCTAAACAAGTAGACTAATTTATTACCAGTCTTAACTGAATACTTTAGACACATGTCAGAGCTGTTAAATATCAAGAAGGCTGTATGCCAGCCCTTCCAAACCTGGGAAATCTCTCCTGCTCCCACATAAAAGAGAAGGCAGAACCTTCATGAAGAAGAGCCAGGATGTGGGATCCAGTTCTGAAGATGAGAAGAGTCTGTAACCCATATTTACAGGGCTGTCCAGGCTGCCTAGATGCAGGCACTCACAGCCCTGCTCACCTCACCTAGAGCTCATCTCTCCTCACCAGAACTGAGTTACCTCACTAGAGCCCAGATCACCTCATTTACTGGTATGTCACCCATTGCCCCAAACATCTCTCTCAAAACTGGACTCACCACCTCCTCAGCCCGATTACTCTTACTCAGAGTCTGGCTCACCTCACACAGAGACTGGGTCATCTCACTCACAGCCTGGATCTCTTCACCTGAGCCCAGCTTGGCTCACCCAGAAATCCCAATCACCTCACCCAGAGCCCAGCTCATGTCACCAGGGGCCTGATCACCTCATCAAATACTGAATCACCTCCCTAAAAGCCCAGCTCACCTGTAACTGACTTGCCTCACCTAGAGTCCTGCTCCACGCACTAATCCCCCCAAAGGCCACAGAACAATCTTCAGAGCAGCACAGTGCTAATCAGGAGAGAACAAGTTACAGAATTCATAACAGCTGGAGACTGCAAAATGAACAGACACTGACTGGGCACAGGGGACATCTAAGTCTCATCTTCAACCCCACCATCCCACATACTTCCCCAGGCAGTGGCTCAAGATTATCACTCTGGAACATATCACCTTCTCAGCTTGTCCTCCCCTAAGCCCCAGGGACTCTCAGGTGAAATCCTCTCCCATGTCCTACCTCCAGTTGCTGCCCTCCAGCAACCCCCATATAAAGAAACCTAGATCTAGAGTGGCTGTGACCCAATGCCTTGCATGCTAATGGTGCTTGTGTGTTCACACCCAGCCTGAGGTTTGGGAGACATTTTCTGTGGTGCTTAATACATGTTTATAGAAACATTGAATAAGTTCTCCTCTCTCTCCATGTTCACTTGTAACATGGAGAGATGTTTACTTAAGTGATTCCATCATCCCATTCACCCTTCTTCCAGGCCACAACTTTGCAGAAATGCATACGGATCATACTAAGGAGATGAATTCTTTGTATTGGCCAGAAGCATAGTCCAGTCTTGGCTCGGCCCTCAGTGTTCTTGTCTCACTTTCTGTAATGGTTAACTTCAGGTGTCAACTTGGCTAGGTGACATTATCCAGTTGTTTGGCCAACCAGGCACTGGCTTGATTGCTACTGTGAGGATATTTTGTGGATTTAAATCATCACTATGTTGATTGCATCTATAGCTGATTACACCTACAAGCAAGAAAGGAGATTGCCTTCAGCAATGAAAGAAGTCTCCTCCAATCAGGTGAAGGCCTTAAAGGAAGTGATCATTTCAGCAGTCAGAAGAAAGAATTTCCATCCTTATATGAGCAAGCCAGTTTCTCATGGGGAATTCACCAGAAACCATCATCAGAATTCCAAGCTTGCAAACCGTCATGTAGAATTTCAAGCTGTCCATCCCCACAACTCCATGAACCAATTCCTATAACAAATATCATAATATTTATGTAAGATGTACATCTGTTTATCTGTACATAGATAGATAGATCTACTCTCAGTTCTGTTTCCCTGGGAACCTTTACTAATTAATGCATCTTTTTTTCACTTGATCATTGTCAGACACCCTATAGATGGTCACATCCAGCACCGTGGTCTTATTTCTGAAAAACTTGCGTGCGCTCCTAATATTTAACCATTGCAATTCTAAAAAAACTAATGATAACTAATATTACAGTTACAAAAATGTGCTTGCTATCATCCATTGTAACAAATGTTCCACACCAAAGCAAAGTGTTGGTATTGGGGAGGTATATCGGTATTCTGTATTTTATGCATGATTGTTCTGTAAAAACTCAACTTCTCTAATAGTTAAAAAAGTTAAATCAATGTCCCTAATATTGGAAGAAATAGAAGTGGCCATCAGGTATTGGCCCCCTAATGTACTACATCTTTACATCCCTTTCTGAGTTCAGGATTTGGGAGTCTACTAAACCTCTCCTAAGCAATAGAGAAATTTTGCTTGCATTCTTAGTGGGTTTTGTTTCATTCTGTTTTGTTTTGTTTTGCCTTTGGGGGATAATTATAAAGACTATCCCATAATCGATACTCTGGGAGAATGCAAATACTTCCTCTCCAAGATGTCCAAAGTCAGCATCATTTCCTAAAAGAACTGAAACCACCCCACAAATAGAGTCTTAAAGCTGACTCACCCAGGCAGCTGGGGTAGAGAGCACATCTGACAGCATGAACATGGAAATGTGGATGAGCTGCCTTAAAATCATCTCTGAGAAGGAAGCTCCTCAGAGCACAGAAATGAAAATCATCTAAGAAAGCATATCTCCAGCAATTTCCAGGACATGGAAACACTCGTATTGCTCCCAACATATGGCCCTCGAGACCTGGGAGGAAAGGCACTGGCTACGAGGGAAGGAACTCCAAAACCCTTTACTTGGGCTGGGGAAGAGTGGACACATGTCTGCCTGGCCACTGATTTGCTCTCAGATGAACAGAAACAAAAAGGAGTCCATCAGGATTAAGTCAGCCCATTGTTGGTCCCTGTCAATTGGACCTGCATATTTGATCTCAAAGCTACAGTAGGAAATCCCAACAGATATGATGTAAAGTTGGTGCTGGACCCTCCCTGGCTCCTTGTCCACCCATGATGGAGCCAGTCACTCTGGGGAACAGGGTAAAACTCAGGGATGGTTACAGAGAGCAGAATGGAAAAATCTGGAGAATTGAAAGCCTCATCGAGACCAGAACAAAAAAAGGCTGACCCCAGCCACTGCCTGGCTAACCCCAGCACACAAACCCCCAGGAGCCTGGAGCAACCTGCAGTGAACAGTAAGTGCTTCAAAGGGAGAGAGACAGCCATCTGTTGCTCACCACCAAGCCCCATCTCCTAGACCAAGCACTCAGAGTGCAAGGAGCCCTGCAAACTACCATCTCCTGAGACCTAGAGGTCTGGGTAAGGGTCATCTCCTACTGACCTTGAGACCAAACACCCACTGGAAATACAGAATGTTCTCTGCAGAGCTGTCCCTGTGCCAGCAGGGTGGGCTGAGGCAGAACCAGGCACCCAGGACTCACCCAGAATGGGAGGTATCTGTGTGGAGCTGTGTCACTGTGGCAATTATTGTATTGATAGTTACTGCACTACCACAGTGACACAGCCCCATACAAAAGCCCCACCAGGGCTCACAGGAGACATGCTGCATGTGAGCATCTGGGGGCAAGGACAGCATTACCCACCATTGTGTAAAACTCACACAGCATTCAACCTAAACACCATCCCATGGGAGACAGAGTGCAGAGGTAAAAGGATGGGCACACCACATTGATTATAACCAAAAAGAGAAACACACACCTGGAAGCAGGCTGGGCCTCCCATGGGCCTCCCGTGCACCCAGGCCTCCCCTGCACCTGGGCATCCCCTGCACCCAGACCTCCCCTGCAGCTGGGCATCCTCTGCCCTGGTATTTCCTGTACCTGGGCATCCCCTGCACCTGGGCCTCCCATGGGCTTTCCCTGCACCTGGGTCTCACCTGGACCTCACCTACACCTAGACACCCCCTGTACCTGAGCCTCTCATGGGCCTTCCCTAAACCTGGGCCTCACCTGGGCCTCCCCTGTACCTGGGACTACACTGCACATTCTCCAGGTGCTACAGGAGCTGAGATTGAGACAGAAGCCTCACAGAGTCACCACCATGGCTGCAGGAGTCCCTCAGGGATTAGAGAACTACTGAGGTCTGCCATCAGTGCAGTGGTGCAATTCCAGGTAGGTTTTGGGAGAGGTGATGCACTTCAGGACACAGCACAGGTACGGTAGCCAGTGACAGTGAGCCATAACTTAGCCCTGAGGTAGAGCCAGTGAGTGTGCTCAGGTGGGGCCAAGGCTGGAGCCCCCATTTAGCTATGCCCTTCACAGAATAAGGAGCACTCCCAGGGCTGGAATGCCCCCCCTCACCCTCCAAGGTCAGGCTCTGTGCCTTCCTCTGCCCTCCTACTTGGGATGATAAAGGGCCCCAGAGTGACCATGCACAGGGGATTGGAGGGGGGGGCCTTAAATAAACCCTTCAGAATGCCATCCCCATGGGCTGGATTCCAAAACAGACAGATGCTGACAGGCTGTGGACAGTGTCCTGATGTAATTCAGTGGAAGCCTGGGACAAAAGCAGGCCAGGGGGTATCCACCCAACTAGAGATGTCTCCATGGGCTCCTAGCAAGAGACCCCCAAAATATGGAGCCATCCAAACACTCTCCTCTCAGCACTTTGTCTTGGTCCCCAGGGTCAGCCTCTGCCTCTGGAGTCTGCTTCTCCCAGGGGAACCCTTCCACCACACCCCTGCAGGGGGAGATTAGGGGTGGGTGTGTAGCACTGTGGGAGTACTACTGTACTGTTTTTAGTTGCTATGGCCTCAGCAGTACAGTGCTGTCAAAAATCCCTAGGACTAGGTCATGCTCCCCAGCACTCACCCTACCGCCAAGTGAATGCCCTCTCGGGTTTCTGAATGAGGCCACATCACCAGGTATATTGTGGTTTCAGGGCAGAACAGCCTATAACACAAAACTGCAGGGGCACAGGTGCTGATGGTGAGAAGACAGCCCCTCCCTGCAGCACCACCCCACCCCCAGCCATGGCAGAGACAAGGTCCCCTGCCCGGGAAGTCCACAGTATCATGAAACACCAGGGCCAAAGCCAACACTGGGTCTCAGCTAGACCTTGCTCTAGATGGTGGGTGTGCCCTGTTGACCGTCCCTAAGCCAGAGGGTGGCCCCAGCTGGCAACTGCGAAGCCCCTCTCTTGGAGGTGGGCAGCCCATTGCAAGGACACGGACTGGCCTGGTGACTCAACAAGCTAAGTGCCCCCAACACATGTCTGAGCCCTTTCCCAGGGGCCTCAGGGGGTGTTGGGAGCCAGGTAGGCTCAGGGGTCTTCGATGAAGCCCCCTCTCCCTCCCTGTGCCTGCACAGCTCAGCTTCCAGGACTCCCCCTGGAGCAGCCTAGGCAAGGCACAGTAGGGGCTGCCCGTGGCCTCCTCCAGTTCTGTGGGGACACATGATAATGTCAAGGTCTCTCTCACTGTGGGTGGGGTAGCAAATACCACAGTGACATGTCCTGTGCTCAAAACTGTGCTGTCACCACCCGCCTCACTGAATTCCTTGCCAGGGACTCATCCTGGTCTTCTGTGCATCTTCCCAACAGTCTTAGAAGGATGGAAATGGGGTCCCATCTCCCGAAGGGGCCTGGGGAGGCCCCACACCACCCTGCCTCCCACATCAGACTGATAGCACCAGCCCTTGGGGCCACCACGGGGGCATATGAGAGGAAGTGGGGCAGGGTCTCATCTCTCTTGGGGCAGCTGATTGATTTGGTTTTAGACACTTTTCTCCCAGAGAGGAGAGAACAGTGGGGGTCTCGGCAGAAGGCAGGTAAGGGTAGACTCCTGCATAGGGGCAGCAACTAATTTCATGGCCTCAGGAGGGATGCCAACAGAAGGGCAAGTTTGGGGGACCCCAGAGTAGGCCCAGCACACCTCAGCACAACCAGGAGGCACTGCCTTAAAGCATGCATCAGCCTGAGGCCAGGGTGGAGGGCAGGGGTCAGGAGGATCTGGCAGGGAAGGTGGATTGCCCAGCAGCTATGAAGGCCGGGGTCCCTCCCTCAGCCCAGTCCAGCTCTGCCCTTGCCTCTGTTTCCTACGGTCATTTCCAGTAGAAAAGAGGTCGATCCCACCAGCCACACCCAGGGTCCACGGAAGATGCCTGCCTGTGCTGCTCCAGCTCACAGAGCCACCAAATGTTACCTGAATTGTCATGAGTCATGCCCATAATGACCTCACCTGGGGAAGGTGACAGGATCCACAGTCACACACTCAGACTAAAGGAACCTTCCAGAAATCCTCATGACCCTGCAAGTGTCTCCCTGATCCATGCACGGAGACAGTCTGTGTGAGGACAGCTATCAGGGCCCAGGGCCCACGTCCTGCTCCACCCAGAC
The DNA here is from genome assembly GCA_000164785.2 of Choloepus hoffmanni. Lineage (NCBI taxonomy): Eukaryota > Metazoa > Chordata > Mammalia > Pilosa > Megalonychidae > Choloepus > Choloepus hoffmanni. The sequence goes on along the minus strand of KN190424.1, from coordinate 182,895 downwards.
CCCAGGAAGGAATGCACTGGTGACCCCCCACCTCCCCTGCAGTTGTGCCTGTTCTCAGGACCTCACTCCTGGGGGGGCACTTGGCTCCCATTCACCCCACAGCATGTGGGTGCCACAGGCTGCCAATGCAAGTCCTTTCCTGGGAGACAGGAGTGTGGGAAGGACTCTCCCCCCTGCCCACAATGGCAGAGGAGATGCAGGAAGGACTGAGGCCTGAGCATCATCCACAGGGACAAGAGAGGGCCAGAGCAGGGCAGGGGCCCTCACAGCCCAAGCAGAGGCTTTTTGCAAAGGGCCCTCCTACTGTGTTACTATAACTACCACAGTCATAGACCCAGGAGCAAAAAACAGCTGGGAACCCCACTGGGATCACACCAGCTCCCTCAGCTCTTTGCCACCCACCCAACCTCACAGGCTGGGATGGGCCTGGACCCTCTGCTGTGTCAGGGCCCTCCTGGGGTCAGGCTGGCCACTGAGCTTGTGTCCAGGGGCAGTACCTGTCCACCAACTGGCTGCACTGAACCCGTCCATCCCTCTGCAACTCCCTCCGACAGCCTACTTGGACTGCTGTAAGGCTGTCTGCACTATGAGCCCGTGTCCTGTCATCCCAGGCACAGAGACAGCTCTGGGGCAAACCATCCTTGGTGGGCAAGCTCCCAATGTCCAGGACCCCCAGAAAACCTCCCCTTCAACTGGCCCTGTAACCCTCAGAGCCAGGCCACAGATACAGAGGACACTCACCACTCACCCACCAAAGAAGTGCCTGCTCTGTTGAGCTATGCTGAGGCTGCTCAGCAGATGCGCACCTTTGGGGAGGGGTCCCTAACTGCTCAGGCACCATGATGATCCATAGCCATTTGCCTGGGGCCTCTGGGAGGCAGGCAGAGGGAGCTGGCCCTGGTGCTGGGGCTGTGTGCAGCCTACCAGGAACTCGGGATGAGTGCAGGAAAGAAGGGTCCCTGGGGGACAGGAGCCCATTTCAAGACAGAGAGGCCAGTTCCTGGGCTGTCACTGAGCCCCAGGGCTCCAGGGAATCCACTTTCAGAGACTAGGGTTGTACAGCACTCTTGGCCTAAGGCGGCATCCCACAGGGCCATTGTCATTAGGGGCTTCATTCCCGAAATTAGCCATAGTGCATGATCTCCTCTAAGGACATGGCTCATGGACATCCAGTGTGGTTACAGAGTGATGGATCCTGAAAAGGGAGTCCTACCCTAAGGGGGCTTCTGCTGCACCCTGCCCCAGCTCCCCAGCAGCACACACCCTGCCCCACAGCACAGCCAGGACTTCCACCCCCAGGTATCTGTCTCCTCCTCCGCCCAGCCCAGCAGTTAGGAGCACTCTGAACTGAGGTGAGGCCACTCATGCCATGCCTGGTCCTTACTTCCCAATGCCTGCTGCCCTGTCTGGTCCTGGGGTGGCTCTCTGCCCTAGGACTCTGGCCTTTCTGTGTCAGCTCTGGCTTCCCTAGCTGCAGTGGTGGCTCTTCCTGGACATTCCTCCTCCAGCTCTTCCCTGCCCTGCCCACTGCTTCCAAGTACTGCATCTCCTGCTCAGAGCCCTCCTGTCTGCCCTACTGGGTGCACCATCTGATTGGCCCCCACATCTGCAGAACCAGAAGGCTGCTGGCCAGCAGGGGCTTTGACTTCCTCACTTACAGACACAGGTGCAGAACCCAAGCTTAATCCCCAACCAGGGCCCTGACTTTCACAGAGACTGTTCTGTTCACTAGCAGCCCTTCTTGCTTCCCCATGGAATACGCTGCCCAGAGAAGGGTTACCCAGGGATCCAATCTGACTTTAGAGAGCAGAGTGTTCCTCAGGTTCCTCTCCCCTGTAGCCAAAGCCCAAATGGCAGCCTCAGGACTGGGGGCAGCACAGCCTGCAACCAAGAGTCAAACCTTCTCCTCATCAGATACTGGGCCAGGCCCCAGAGCCCTTCTGTGGCCCCAGGTAGCCTAAACATGGCTCCAGCAGGCAGCACAGTGTGGATGGGCTCTTACCAGCCTATACTATGACCCCCAGGAGGGCCCGACATGGCTAGGGTCCCTGAAGTCCCTATCCACCTCTGGGGGACAGTGGCCCCAAGGACAGCCAGTGTGGCCAGAACCACCCATTGCAACACCAGTCTCATCCACCCTACACCCCTCGGCCTCACCATCAGGTATCCAGCAGCTCAGCCTGCCAAGGTGCTGACCTTTAAGTTTACCTGCTGCTGCCATAAGAATCCCCTTCACCCTGTCAGCACTCCGCTCCCCAAACTCCCACTGACTCAGTGGTGCCCCAGTGTGCTGGCCGACTGCTTGGACCTCTCCTGCCTGTTGGACACCCCTGCACAGGCCCCGCCTAAAGGGACCTAGGCACTGTTATTGTCACAGGGTGTCAGGCTGTGGTCTAGATAACTGCAGAGACCACAATGACACTCCGGATAACAGCAAGGGCCAGCAAGATGCATACCCAGCACCTCCCCAGACACTCCCTGCTCTGAGCTGCAGCTTTCAGCCCCTGACCCAGGCTGATCCAGGGCTCGCACTTCACACTTGGAGCCTGGGGTCTCAAGGCCACCATGCTCTACATCTGGCCCAGCCAGTCGGCTCCCTGCTCTGATCTCACACCTGCTATACTGACTGCACAGGAGCCTATGGGTGAACCCTGCCCCTAATCCAACACCCCCACCCCCACCACAACACACACACACCATGTCTGAGCCCTTTCCAAGGGACCTCAGCCAGGGTCAGAAACCAGGTGGGCTCAGGGGCCATCAGCGAAGCACTCTCTCCCTTGCCCACACAGGGAATTCACTCCTCCATGCCTGGATTGCAGCTCAGCTTGCAGGGCCCCCTGGGCTCACCTAGGGAAGGCTGTACAAGGTGGGGCTCTGCAGAGATGTGGGATATTGTTGGGTTCTCCATCTCGTTGGATACACTGGCTATCATGGTGACACAGCCTGTGCTCAAAACCATGGTGACACTGTCTAGCCCCCTGCCCAACCTGCCAAGGGCTGGGCATGGTCACCCATGCATCCTCCCAACAGTGCCAGGAGGCTGGACACAGGGTCCCTTCTCCAGAAAGTTCCCAGGGAGCTTCAGCCGTGTACCAGTCAGCAGTGGTGGGTGCTGCCTGCCAAGCCCAGGACGCTCCATTTGCAGCACCACAAGGACCTCCTCCTGACTTATCCACTGCAGGAGGAGAGTGCCATTGTGGCCTCACTGCTCGGGCCGCTGTACAAAGCATCTTAAAATAGAAAAAATCTCACAGTCTTAAAATGACCAGCCCAGGAAGAGCAGCTGAGCAGTAACCAACTTAGCCACTGGGCCAGACAAACCCTTATAACATCAAGCCCACTCTGTTACCACTGAAGTTGAGCAGCCATGTCCCTGAGACCCACTGACAGGCAAGCATCATCCACAAGCATTTTCCCCAGGACTTTGGGGCAGCACCCTCATCCCACCAGGCAGAGCTAACATGCTGGAGGCCTGCCCTCAAACTAGCACAGGAAACTCACCTGTGCATTTGACTATGGTGCATGGTGCAGAGTGTGGCCAGCCTTGGTGTGGACTCACTTGCACTGCTCACCAGATGAAGGCAGTGGGGCAGCTGTAGGTTTGCAACCCTGACTGCACTGGGCAGGACAGTTGCCTGCTGGCCATCTGACCTCCTAGCAGCTGCTGAGTGTAGCTTCTGACCCCAGGAGAAAAACCCTGCAGGCTCCATACATCCAGGATCAAGAGGATACCTGACTGCATGAGCATGGAAATGGGGGACAAGCTGCTGTGAGGGGATGCTTTAAAATCATCACTGAGACGTGAGCTCCTCAGGGCACAGAAATGAAAATCATCCAGGAAAGTGTATCTCCAGCAATGTCCAGAACATGGGAACACTCATATCGCTCCCAACATAGGACCTTCAAGACTTGGGAGAAGAGGCATTGCTGTGTGGGAAGGAACTCCTGAAATCATTGCTCAGGCTGGAAAAAAGTGGACACATGTCTTCCTGGCCACAGATTTGTCCTCAGATGAAGACAAACAAAAAATCATCCATGAAGATTAAGTCAGCCAATCACTGGTGCCGGTAAATTTGACTTGCAGGTTTGATCCCAAAGCCACAGTTGACAATCACAACAGATAAAACATCAAGTTGGTGCCAGACACTCCCTGGCTCCTTCTCTACCTGTGCCAGAGGCAGTTACTCTGGGAACAAGAAAACCTCATGAACAGTTACAGATTGCATAATGAAAACAACTGGAGAATTGAAACACCATGCAGACTGAGACAAATAAAAGGCTGTTCCCAGCCACTGCCATGCCGTCCTGAGCACACAAAACCCCAGGGGCCCAGAGTAGCATGCACTGGGCAGTAAGTGCTACAGAAGGGAGGGAACAGCCATGACCAAGCCCTGTATCCAGGACCAAGCATGGGCCACATATGCAAATCAGAGGGCAAAAGAGCCCTTTGAATAGATATCTCTTGATACCTGGAGGTCTCAGCATCATCCCTAACTCAACTTGACACCAGATGCTCACTGGAAACTCAGAAAGTTGTCTTTGAGCTGTCCTTGAGCCAGCAAGGTTGGGCTTGGGCTGTCACAAGAAGTCAGGATCTCGCTGAGGATGGGAGGATTATGTTAGGACCTGTGTCAATGTGGCAATATTGTGATGATAGTTATTGCTATGACCATAGTGACACAGCCCCATCCAAAGCCCCACCAGAAATCATAGGGGACATGCTGCATGTGAGTGTCTGGGGGCAAGGACAGCCATAAACAACAACACATAAACCAGACATGGCATTTGACATAAATGCCCTCCCAGGAAAGGCAGAGTACAGAGGCAAAAGGATGAGCATGTCTCAGTGATTATCATGAAAAAGAGAAACACGCACCCAGAAGCAGGCTGAGCCTCCCATGGGCATCTCCTGCACCTGACCTGTCCTGTATCTGGGCCTCCTCTACACCTACTCCAGGTGTTGCATGTGCAAAGATTGGGACAGAGGCTGCAGAGGGTCAATACCTGCGCTGTAGGAAGCCCTGGGGGTGAGGAGGTGGGGGTAGAGAACTACTGAGGTGTGTTATCACTGGAATGGTGCAAATCCAGGTGGGTTTGGGGGAGAGGTCATGCACACAGGAACACAGCACAGGGAAAGAAGCCAGAGAGAGAGTGATGGATTTAGCCCTGAAGTAGAGCCAGTGAGTGTGCTCAGGTGGGGCAAAGGCTGCAGCCCCCATTAAGCTATGCCCTTCACAGAATAAGGAGCACTCCCAGGGCTGGTGTGCCCCCTCATCACCCTCCCAGTTCAGGATCTGTGCCCTCCTCTACCTTCCTACTTGGGAGGATAAATGGCCCTGCAGTGACAATGCACAGGGCAGGGGAGGTGGGGACCTTATCCCACTATGCCCGGAATGCCTTTCCCGTGGGGCTGGATTCAAAAGAGACAGATATTGACTGACATGGCTCAGTGGGAGCACCACAGCAAAGGCAGGCAAAGGGACATCCACCCACCCAGAGAGGTCTCCATGGTCTATGAGCAAGAAACCCCAGAACACTGAGTCATCCTCACACTCTCCTCTCAGGACTTTGCCTTGGTCCCCAGGGTCAGCCACTGCATCTGGGTCTGCTTCTCCCAGGGTTACCCTCCTGCTACACCATGTACTTACAGCCCGCACACCTTGTGCACTAACACCCCTGACAGCCTCCACCCTCAGTGGTCTTGTCACTCTAGGCCCTTAGAAAGCAGGACATATTTCTCCCTGAGTTCCAGGGAGACCCCAAAGACACCCCATGGCCCCCACTCTATCTCAGGCCCAAGTTCTGGGTCTTTGGAGGGCTGAGCCTACCCACTGCATGGTGCTGCATTGGAGAAAGGGGCTACGCACTGACCTGTGTGATCTGAAGCTGTACAAGGAGGAACTTGAGACACATTATCTCTGGAACATAATATAGGGTGTCTCCTCCCTTCTCACTCCTGAACCACTTGTGCACAGTTCATTTAGAACAGTTTGTGCCTCTCCTGAACTTCCACATGCTATGGTGCCCACCACAGTGAAACCCATACTGCTTGCTGTGGACCCTGCCCTGGCTTCACTCTGTTCCCAGACAGGTCACCCCCTGATACAGGAAGACTCAGTGGGAGGGCCTCTCCCTCATGTACTTAGGGCAGTGCCTGTGCCACCAAGAGACTCTTTCAACACCAGGAGCCCATGCACAGCCTCCCTCAGTCCTGGGCTCTTGGCAGCCAGGTACAGCCTCTCACTGAGCAGCCCTGGACCAGGAGGGGCAAGAGTCTGGTCTGCTTCACAGGTCTGCACCACACCTGCCTGGTCCTGACCTCTCCTACAAGGAGAGTGGGAAGTGAAAATGCAGGTGCACTGCTCCCTGCCCAGGCTAACTGCTCTGGACACGGACTCCAGGCATGGATGCTGGGATCAAACCCAGTGAGCTTATCAGAATGGATAAGAACCCCACACTGCTACTCATTGTTCATCTACTCCCCACATCTTAAGGCCACTCCACATAAAAAGGAAACAGCCAAGCAGAACATTTCCTTGCTTGCTTCAACTTCTTCTGCTCTCTTTAATCTCCCTGTTCCCACCTCTTCAGTGGAGCCCCATTTGACATGCAAATTGAATGCTGACTGATTCATGAGTTATAAACTGCTCAAAAACTCCCTAAACATGTGACTAATTTATTAGCAGTTTTAATTGAATACTTTAGACACAGGCCAGAGCTGCTAAAAATCAAGGAGTCTGTATGCCAGCCCTTCAAAAACATTGGAAATCACCGCTGCTCCCACACAAAAGAGGAGACAGAATGTTTGTGAAGAAGAGCCAGGAAGTGGGATCCTTTTCTGAAGATGAGCACAATCTCCTCCTAGATTTCTGGGGCTTTCCAGGATGCCCAGCCCCAGGCACTCAGCTCACCTCACACAGAGCCCGACTCACCTCACAGAGGCCAGATAACCTCATCCACTGGTATGTCACCCATGGCCCCAATCATCTCTCTCAAAACTGGACTCACCTCCTCATTAGCCAGATTAAACTTATGCAGAGTTTGGTTCACCTCACACAGAGACTGGGTAATCTCACTCACAGCCTGGATCTATTCACCAGATCCTGGATCACCTCACTCAGAGCCCAGCTCACCTCACCTATAACTGGCTTATCTCACCCAGTACACCGACCCATGCATTAAGTTCCCCACAGCCAAATTAGCATCTTCAGGGTAGCTGGGTACTCAAAAAAAGAGAGCAAATGATAGGATTCATAATAGCTGGAAACTCCCTCACTGTTAGGGGACATTTAAGCATCATCAACCACCCTACCAACCCACCCATTAACAGTCATCAATCCTCGTGACTCTTCCCCAGACAGCAGCTCAAGATTATCACTCTTGGACACATCGCTTTGTCAGCCTGTCCTCTCTTTAGACACAGGTACCCTCTGATGATATCCCCATCTTAGTCTCTCCCAGCTAAAGCCCTCCAGCAACACCCATCTGGAGAAAACTGTGTCCTGAATGCCTGAGACCCAATGCCTGGCTTGCTAACCATGCTTCCACATGAAGACCTGGCCTGAGGTTTGGAAGGCATTTTTTGTGGTGCTTAATATGTGTTAATTGAAACATTGAATACAAGTTCTCCTGTCTCTCCATGTTCAGTTCTAACACACTGACAATTTTTACTTAAGTGGGTTTTTCTCCCCCTGCCTTCCAAACCATCATTTCCTAAAACAACTGAAACCACCCCACAAATACAATCTTAAAACTGCCCTGCCATGAACAGCATGAGAAATAACCAAGTTAACAACTGGGGCAGACAGAAGTCCTGTAACTCTGAGCCCACTCTGTTACCACCAAATACAAGCAGCCAGCTCTCCAAGGCCCCACTGATATGCAGCACCTTCACCCCAACAGTCAGAACTAACATGCTGGAGGCCTGGCCTCATATCAGTGCAGGAGACTAACCTATGCATTTATCTACAGAGGCTGGTGGAGAGTGTGACTGGCCTTGGCATATCAGTCCCACTGCTCACCAACTGAAGGTGGTGGGAACGTGCGTTAGGGAGAATGGGTGCGATTTCATAGGCTGACTTTCTAGCAGCTGCAGGGTGGTCTCCTGACCCCAAGCGACGGATGAGTGGGCTGCAGACAGCAGAGCTCAAGAGGACATCTGACTGCTTGAGCATTGAAATGGGGACAAGCTACTTTAAAATCATCTCTGAGAAGGGAGCTCCTCAGAGCACAGAAATGAGAATCATCGAGGAAAGGATACCTACAGCAATATGCAGGACATGGAAACTCTCATGTTTCTCCCAATGCAGGACCCTGAAGGCTGGGAGGAGAGGTGTTGGCCTTGAGGGAAATAAATTCTTAAACCTTGCTAGGGCTGGGGAAGAGTGCACACATATCTCTCTGGCCACATATTTGTCATCAGCTGAAGAGAAACAAAAATGGTCCATCAGGATTCAGACAGCCCATCACCAGTGCCCAGTCAATTGGACTGCAGGTTTGATCCCAAAGCCACAGTCAGGAATCACAACTGATATGACATCAAGGGGGAGCCAGATAATTCCTGGCTCCTTGGCCACCCATGTTGGAGCCCACCACTCTGGAGAACAAGGCAAAATTCAGAGATGGTTACAGAGAGCAGAATGGAAACAACTGGAGAATTGAAGCCCAATCTGGACCAGGACAAATAAAAGGCTCTCCCCAGCCACTGCCAGGCAACCCCAGCACCCAAACCCCAGGAGCCCAGAGAAGCCTGCTCTGGACAATAATTGCTGCAGAAGGGAAAGGAACAACCATCTTTTCCTTACCACCAAGCCCCATCTCCTAGACCAAGCATGGAGCCCACATACTACTTAGGGGTCAAGGAGGCCTGCAAACAGCAGTCTCTTGAAAACTGGAAGTCTCAGTCAGGGTCATCCCTAACTGACCTTGAGACCAAACACCCACTTGAAAGTCAACATGTCTTCAGAGCTGTCCCTGAGCCAGCAAGGCTGGTCTGGAGCTGTGCCAGGCAGGCAGGATCTCCCCCAGTGCAGAAGAATTGTGTGATGAGCTGTGTCACTGTGGCAATATTATAGTGGTTGGGCTTGGTAGCACCACAGTGACGCAGACCCATCCAAAATCCCCATCAGAGCTCACATGGGCCATTATGTGTTTCAGCATCTGGGAAAAAGGACAGCAGTAACTGTTAACACATAAACTGCATGCAGCCTTAGAACTAGATGTCGTCCTGGGGGAGGCAGAGTGCAGAGGCAAAAGAACAGGCACACCTCATTGATTAAAACCAAAAAGAGAAAAAAATATCTGGGAACAAGCTGGGCCTCCCATAGGCATCCCCTGCACCTGGACATCCCCTGAACCTGCACTTCCCCTGCACCTGCAGCTCCCCATACCTGAGCCTCCCATGGCCTTCCCTGCACCTGGGCCTCCCCTGGGTCTCCCTTGCACTTGCCCTACTGCACCTGTGCCTCCCTTACACAGGCTCCAGGTGCTGCAGGAGCTGAGATTGGGTCAGAGGCTGTACAGGGTCAGCACCAGGATTTCAGGAGGCTGTCAGGGAGGGCAGAACTACAGAGGTTTCTGATCTCTGCAATGGTGCAATTCCAGGAGGGTTTAGAGAGAGGTGATGCACTCAGGACACAGCATAGGAACAGTAGCCAGTGACAGGATGCTGCAGCTTAGCTCTAAGGTAGAGCAAGGAACTCTGCTCAAGAGGAAGGAAGCCTGGAGCCCCCATTTAGCTATGCCCTTCACAGAATAAGGAGCATGCCCTAGAGCTGGAATGTCCATCCTCACCCACCCAGGTTAGCCTCTGCATCCTCCTCTGCCTTCCTATGGGGAGAGTAAATGGCCCCAGAGAGACCAGGCACTGGGTAAGGCAGGGGACCTTAACCAACCCCTGTCACAATGCCAACCTCATGGAGCAGAATTCCAAAATGGACAGACACTGACTGGCTGAAGACAGCTCCATGAATTCATTCAGTGGGTGCCCCAGGAGAAAGGCAGGCAAAGGGAGTCCACCCACCCAGAGAGGTCCATGGGCTCCAAGCAAGAGCCGCTCAGAATACAGAACCATCCTTGCACTCTCCTCTCAGCACACTGTCTTGGTCCCCAAGGTCAGCCTCTCCCAGGGGAGCCCTCCCATCACACCCTTGCAGGGGAGATTAGGGGTGGGTGTGTAGCACTGTGGGATACTACTGTACTGGTTTTAGTTGCTATGGCCACAGCAGCACAGTGCCTATCAAAAAACACCTAGGACAAAGCACATGCCCACTCAGTTTTCTAAATGAGGCCATATTACCAGGTAAATGGTGGTTTCTTTCCTGAGATACAAACCTGCTGGGGCAAAGGAGCTGATGGCGAGAACACGGCCCCTCCCTGCAGCACCAACCCACCCAAGCCACAGCAGACAGGATGAGGTCCCTGCCCAGAAAGTCCACAGGATCCTGAAACACATGGGCCAAAGCCACCACTGGGTCTCAACTGGACCTTACTCTTTGGTGGGTGTGCCCTGTTGACGCTCCCTAAACCAGAGGTGTCGGCCTGGCTTGCAATTGCTAAGGCCCTCCCTTGGAGGTGGTTGGTCCCTTGCAAGGACAGGACCTGGCCTGCTGACTCAACATGCAAAGTGCCCCCTACATGCCTGACCCCTTTACCAGGGGCCTTATGGGGTGTCAGGAGCCAGGCTGGCCCAGGGGCCTTGGATGAAGCCCCCTCTCCCTTCCTGTCCTGCCTGCAGCTCAGCTTCCAGGACTCTCCCTGGAGCAGCCTGGACAAGGCAAAGTGGGAGCACCCATGGCATCCTCCCACTCTGTGGGGACACACATTATTGTCAGGGTCTCTGTCACTGTAGGTGGGGTAGCAACTACCACAGTGACATGTCCTGTGCTGAAAACTGTGCTGTCACCACCTGCCCCACTGCCCTCCCTGCCGGGGACTGGGCCTGGTCTTTTGTGCATCCTCCCAACAGTCCTAGAAGGCTGGAAAAGGGGTCCTATCTCCTGAAGGGACTTGGGGAGGACCCACACCACCCTGTCCCTCCACATCACCCTGATAGCAACAGCCCCTGGGACCACCCCTTGGGCAGATGAGAGGAAGTTGGGCAGGGTCTCATCTCCCTTAGGGCAGCTGATTGATTTGGATTTGGTTTTAGACACTTTTCTCCCAGAGAGGAGAGAACAGTTGGAGTCTGGGCAGAAGGAAGGTAAGGAAAGTCTCCTGCATGGGGGTGGTAACTGCTTGGGTGGTTTCAGGGGGGATGTCAGCAGAAGGACAGGGTTAGGGGACCCCAGAGTGGGCCCTGTGCACCTCAGCATGACCAGGAGGCTCTGCCTTAAAGCAGGCATCAGCCCAAGGCCAGGGTGGAGGGCAGGGGCCAGAAAGAGATGGGAGCTATGAAGGCTGGGGTCACTCCACCAGCCCAGACTGGCCCTGCCTTTACCTGTGTTTCCTGGGGTCATTTCCAGGAGAGAAGAGGTCGATCCCACCAGCCACACCTAGGGTCTATGGGACCTAACTGCCTGTGCTGCCCCAGCCCCCAAAGCCACTAAATGTTGCCTGAATTATCCTGAGTCAGGCCCATAACTTGACCTCACCTGGGAAAGCTGATGGAGCATCCAGGCTCACACACAGACTAAAGGAACCTTCCAGAAATCCTCATGTCCCTGCAAGAGTCTCCCTGTCCCATGCAGGGAAAGAGTTAGAACAGCTGTCAGGACACAGGGCCAGCATCCTTCTCTGCCCATACCCCAGGAAGGAATGCATTGCTGACCCCCCAACTCTACCACAGTTGTGCCTGTTTTCAGGAACTAACACCTGGGGGCACTTGGCTCCCATTCACCCTGGAGCATGTGGAGGTCACATGCTGCCAGGGCAAGCCCCTTCCTGGGAGACAGGAGTGCAGGAAGGACAGTCTCCCCTGCCCATGATGGCAGAGGAGATGCAGGATGGTCTGAGGCCTGAGCACCATCTACAGGGATGACAGAGGGCCTGAGCAGGGCAGGGTCCATGAGGGAAAGAACTACTTAACACTTGCTAGGGCTGGGGAAGGGTGCACACATGTCTCTCTGGCCACATATTTGTCATCAGATGAAGAGAAACAAAAACGGTCCATCAAGATTCTGACAGCCCATCACCAGTGCCCAGTCAATTGGACTGCAGGTTTGATCCCAAAGCCACAGGCAGGAATCACAACTTATATGACATCAAGGGGGTTCTGGGCACTCCCTGGCTCCTTGGCCACCCATGTTGGAGCCAGCCACTCTGGGGAACAACTAAAACTCAGAGATGGTTAGAGAGCAGAATGGAAACAACTGGAGAACTGAAAGCCCAATCTGGACAGGAACAAATAAAAGGTTCTCCCCAGCCACTTCCAGGCAACCCCATCATACAAACCCCAGAGGCCCAGAGAAGCCTGCACTGGACAATAATTGCTGCAGAAGGGAAAGGGACAGCTATCTCTTCCTCACCACCAAGCCCCATCTCCTTGGCCAAGCATGGAGCCCACATGCTACTCTGAGGGCAAGGAGGCACGCAAACACCAGTCTCTTGAATACTGGAGGTCTCAGTAAGGGTCATCTCTAACTGACCTTGAGACCAAACACCCACTTGAAAGTCAACATGGCTTCAGAGCTGTCACTGAGCCAGCAAGGCTGGGCTGGAGCTCTGCCAGGCAGGCAGGATCTCACCCAGTGCAGAAGAATTGTGTGATGAGCTGTGTCACTGTGGCAACATTACAGTGGTGGGGGTTGGAACTACCACAGTGACACAGCCCCATCCAAAAGCACCATCGGGGCTCACATGGGACATTATTTGAGCATCTGGGGTCAAGGGCAGCAGTAACTGTTAACACATAAACTGCATGCAGCATTTGACCTAGACGCCCTCTTGGGGGAGGCAGAGTACAGAGGCAAAAGAACAGGCATGCCTCATTGATTAAAACTTAGAAGAGAAACAAATACCTGGGAACAAGCTGGGCCTCTCATGGTCATCCCCTGCATCTGGACATTCCCTGTACCTGCACTTCCCCATACCTGAAGCACCCATGGCCTTCCCTGCACCTGGACCTCACCAGGGCCTCCCCTGCCCCTTCCCTGCTGCACCTGTGCCTCCCCTACACTGGCTCCAGGTGCTGCAGGAGTTGAGATTGGGACAGAGGGTGTACAGGGTCACCATCAAGATTTCACGAAGCCCTCAGGGAGTACAGAACTACAGAGGTTTCTGATCTCTGCAACAGTGCAATTTCAGGAGTGTTTAGAGTGAGGTGATACACTCAGGACACAGCATAGCAACAGTAGCCAGAGAGAGGGTGCCACAGCTTAGCTCTCAGGTAGAGACAGCAACTGTGCTCAGGAGGAGTGAAGGCTGGAGACCCAATTTAGCTTTGCCCTTCACAGAATAAGGAGCATATCCCAGAGCTGGAATGCCCCTCCTCACCCTCCCATGTTAGCCTCGGCAAACTCCTCTGCCTTCTTACTGGGAAGATCAGGGCACTGGAAAAGGCAGGGGTCCTTAACCAATCCCTGTCACAATGCCATCCCCATGGAAGTGAATTCCAAAATGGACAGATACTGACTGGCTGCAGACAGCACCCTGACATTTTTCAGCGGGTGACCTGGATAAAGTGAGGCAAAGGGGAGTCCACCCACCCAGAGAGTTCCAAGGACATAGTCACACTCTCCTCTCAGCACTTTGTCTTTGTCCCCAAGGTCAGCCTCTGACTCTGGTTCTGCCAGGGAAACCTTCCTACAACAACCCTACAAGGAGAGATTAGGGGTTGGTATGTAGCACTGTGGGATACTACTGTACTGGTTTTAGTTGCTATGGCCACAGCACCCCAGTGGCTGTCAAAAAACCCCTAAGGCAAAGCACATGCCCTCTCAGTTTTCTGAATGAGGCCACATCAACAGGTATAAGGTGGTTTCTGTCCTGAAACACAAACCTGCTGACGCACAGGTGCTGAAGGTATGAAAACGGCCCCTCCCTGCAGCACCTCCCCACTCCTAGCCATGGCAGACACAATGAGGTCCCTGCCCAGAAAGTCCACAGGATCGTGAAATGTATGGGCCAAAGCCACCACCAGGTCTCAACTGGACCTTACTCTTTGGTGGGTGTGCCCTGTCAGCCCCCCCTAAACAAGTGGGGTGGGCCCAGCTAGCATGTGCCATGCCCCTCCTTGGAGGTGGTCACCCCATTGCAAGAACTGGGCTTCGCCTGCTGATTCAACAAGCAACATGCCCCCAACATGTGTGAGCCCTTTCCCAGGGGCCTCAGGGGGGTGTTCAGAATGAGGTGGGCTCTGGAGTGTCCGATGAAACTTCCTCTCCCTCCCCAAAATGACCACAGCTTAGCTTCCATGACTCCCCCTGGAGCAGCCTGGACAAGACAGGGGGGTGCTGTCTGCATCCACCCTCCAGCTCTGTGGGGACACCCGATATTGTCAGGGTCTCTGTCACTGTGAGTGGGGTAGCAGCTACCATAGTGACATGTCCTGTGCTGAAAACTGTACTGTCACCACCCACCTCACTGCCCTCCCTGCTGGGGACTGTGCCTGGTCTTCTGTACATCCTCCCAACAGTCCTACAAGGCTGGAAAAGGGGTCCCATCTCCTGAAGGGGCTTGGGGAGACCCCATGCCCCCTGCCCCCCTACATGAGCCTTATAGCATCAGCCCCTGAGGCCATCCCCAGAGCATATGATAGGAAGTGGGTCAGGGTCTCATCTCCCTTGGGGCAGCTGATTGATTTGGTTTTAGACACTTTTCTCCCAGAGAAAAGAGATTAGTGGGGGTGTGGGCTGAAGGCAGGTAAGGGAAGCATCCTGCAAGGGGGCAGTGACTGCTTGGGTGGACTCAGGAGGGATGTCAGCAGAAGGGCAGTGAGAGGGACCCAAGAGTGGGCCCTGTGCACCTCAGCATGACCAGGAGGCACTGCATTGAAGCAGGCATCAGCCCGAGGCCAGGGTGGGGGGCAGGGGCCATGAAGAGCTGGCGGGGAGGGTGGGTTGCCCAGCCCAGTGCTGCCTTTGCCCTGCCTTTGCCCTGCCTTTGCCCTGCCTTTGCCTCTGTTTCCTGGGGTCATTTCCAGGAGAGAAGAGGTCAATCCCACCAGCCACACCTAGGGTCCATGGAACATGCCTGCCTGTGCTGTCCCAGCCCCCAGAGCACCTAACTGCTCCCTGAATCATCCTGAGTCAGGCTCATAACTCAACCTCACCTGGAGAAGGCAACAGAGCATCCAGGCTCACACACTCAGACTAAAGGAATCTTCCAGATATCCCCATGTCCCTGCAAGAGTCTCCCTCTCCCATGCAGAGAGACAGTCGGAACAGCTGTCAGTGCCCAGGGCCCACATCCTGCTCTGCCCAGCTCCCCAGCAGCACATGCCCTGCCCCACAGTACAGCCAGGACTTCCCACCCATGGGCATCCATCTCCACCTCTGCCCAGCCCAGAAGTTTGGAGCCACTCTGAACTGAGGTGAAGCCACACATGCCATGTTTTGCCCTCACTTCCCAATGCCTGCTGCCCCATCTGGTCCTGGTGTAGCTCTCTGCCCTTGGTATATGGCATTTCTGTGTCGCTCTGGCTTCCCCAGCTGCAGAGATGGCTCTTCCTGGACATTCCTCCTCCAGCTGTGCCCTGCCCTGCCCACCACTTCCAAGTGCTGCATCTCCTGCTCAGAGCCCTCCTATCTTCCCTAGTGGGTGCACCATCTGAATGGCCCCCACACCTGCAGAACCAGAAGGCTGCTGGCCCAGCAGGGACTTTGACTTCCTCATTTACAGAACAGCAACAGAGCCCAAGCTTAATCCCCAACCAGGGCCCTGACTTTTGCAAAGACTGTTCTTTCCACTAGCAGCCCTCTTGCCTCCCTATGGAATATGCTGCCCAGAGCAGGTTCACCCAGGGACCCAGTCTTACATTAGAGGGGCAGACAGTTCCCCAAGGGCCTCCCACCCCAGCCAAAGTCCAAATGGTAGCCTCAGGACTGGGGGCATCAGAGCCTGCAACTAAGAGACAGACCCTTTCCTCATCAGATGCTTGGCCAGGCCCCGGGGCCCTGCTGTGGCCCAAGGCAGCCTAAACATGGTTCCAGGAGGCAGCACAGGATGGACAGACTCTTACCAGCCTATGCTATGACCCCCAGGAGGTTCTGCCATGGCTTAGGCCCCTGAAGATCCTATCTACCCCTGTGGGATAGTGGCCCCAAGTCAGCCAGCATGGCCAGAACCACCCATTGTGTCACTGGTTTTTTGTAACCTCCACTTTCTTGGACTTACCTTCAGGTATCCAGCAGCTCAGCCTTCCCAGGTGCTGATCTTTAAGCTTACCCTCTGGTGCCTCAAGAAACCCCTTCCCCCTGTCAGCCCTAAGCACCCCCAGCTCCCACTGGCTCTGTGGTTCCTCAATGTACTGGACAATTGCTTGGGACTCTGCTGCCTATTGGACACCCCTGTACAGGTCCCACCTAAAGGGACCCAGACACTGTTATTGTCATGGGGTGCCAGGCTGTGGTCTAGATGACTATAGAGTCCACAGTGACACCCCCCATAGTAGCAACTGGGGCCAAAATGAGGCATACCCAGCTCCTCCCCAGCCCTCCCCACTGAGCTGCAGCCTTCAGCCCCTGACCCAGGCTGATCCAGGGCTTGCACTTCAGCCTTTGATGCTGGGGTCTCAAGGCCACCATGCTCTACCACAGGCCCAGCCAGTTGGCCCCCAGCTCTGAGCTCACACCTGGCTACACTGCCAGCACAGGAGCCTACAGGGTGAACCAACCTTGCTCCTAATAACCCTTCCAGTGGCCCCAAACACACACCATCTCTGAGCCCTTTCCAGGGTCCTCAGCCAGGGTCAGACCCAGGTGGACTCAGGGGTCCTTGATAAAGCCCCCACTCTCTTACTCACACAGGGTATGTACTCTCCCATGGCTAGCATGCAACTCATCTTACAGGGCCCCCTGTGCTCCCCCAGAGCAGTCTGTACATGGTGGGGCTCTGCAGATATGTGGGATATTGTTGGGGTCTCCATCACAGTGGATATAATCCTGGCTACCATGGTGACCCAACTGTTGCTCAAAACCATGGTGACACTGTCTGCCCTGCTGCCCAACCTGCCAGGGGTTGGGCCTGGTCATCCATGCATCCTCCCAACAGTGCTAGGAGGGTGGACACAGAGTCCCTTCTCCTGAAAGCACCTAGAGAGATTCAGCCACATACCAGTCAGCAGTGGAGGGCACTGCCTGCCAAGCCCAGGACTCTCCATTTGCAGCCCCAGCAGGACCTCCTCCCCACTGCTCCACTAAAGGGAGAGAGTGCCATTGTGGCACCAACACTCTGGCCATGGCACAAAGTGTCTTAAATAAGAAACAACCTCACAAACAGTCTAAAAAGGACCAGCTCATGAAGAGCAGCTAAGCAATTACCAAGGTAGCAACTGGGCCAGACAAACCCTTATAATGTTGAGCCCACTCTGTTAATAACAGTGATGAGCAGCCAGGTCTCTGAACCCCCAGTGACCAGGCAAGCATCATCCCCAAGTATTATCCCCAGGACTTTGGGGCAGCACCCTCACCCCACCAGGCAACAGAGTCCAGAGGCCTGCCCTCAACCCCGTACATGAAACTCACCTGTACATTTGACTGTGGTGCATGGTGCAAAGCGTGGCCAGCCTTGGGGTAGACTCAGTTGCACTACTCACCAGACGAAGGCAGTGGGGCAGCTGCAGGTTTGCAACCCTGACCACATTAGGCACGACAGTTGCCCTTTGGTGGCTGACCTCCTAGCAGCTGCTGAGTGGAGCTTCTGACCCTAGTAGGACAGGTTTGCAGGCTACAGGCAGATGGGAACAAGAAGACATCTGACTGCATGAGCATGGAAATGAGGATGAGCTGCTGCATGGGTATGCTTTAAAATCATCTTTGAGAAGTGAGCTCCTCAGAGCACAGAAATGAAAATCATCCAGGAAAGTATATCTTCAGGAATGTCCAGAACATGGAAACTCTCATATTGCTCCCAACATAGAACCCTTGAGACTTGGGAGAAGAAGCACTGTCTGTGTGGGAATGAACTCCTCAAACCCTTGCTGAGGCTGAGAAAAGTGGACACCTCTTGTTCTGGCCACAGATTTGCCCTCAGTTGAAGAGAAACAAAATATGGTCCATCAAGATTAAGTCAGCCAATCACTGGTGCCAGTCAATTTGACTTGCAGGATTCATCCAAATGCTGCAGTTGACAATCACAACAGACATGACATCAAGTTGGTGCCAGACCCTCCCTGGCTCCTTCTCTACCCATGCCAGAGCCAGTCTCTCTGGGGAACATGAAAAAACTCAAAACCATTGCAGATTTGAAAGCCCATGTAGACTGAGACAAATAAAAGTCTGTTCCCAGCCACTGCCATGCACACCCGAGTACACAAACCCCTGGGGGCCCAGAGTAGCATGCACTGGGCAGTAAGTGTTTCAGAAGGGAGGGAACAACCATCTACCTAGCCCCATATCCTAGACCAAGCATGGGCCCCATATGCAACTCAGAGGGCAAAGAGCCCTTTGAATAGCTGTCTCTTGATGCCTGGAGGCCTCAGTTAGTATCATCCCTAACTGAAGTTCACACCAAATGCTTACTGGAAAGTCAGAAAGTCACCTTCAGAGCCATCCATGAGCCAGCAAGGTTGGGCTGGGGCTGTCACAGGCAGCCAGGGTCTTGCCAATGATGGGAGGATTGTGTTAGGAGCTGTGTCACTGTGGCAATATTATAGCAGTAGTTACTACTATGACCACAATGTCACAGCCCCATCCAAAAGCCCCACCAGAACTCACAGGGGGCATGTTGCATGTGAGTGTCTGGGAGCAAGGACAGCCATAAACATCAACACATAAACCACACATGGCATTTGACCTAAATGCCCTCCCAGGAAAGGCAGGGTACAGAGGCAAAAGGATGAGAACGCCTCAGTGATTATAATGAAAAAGAGAAACACACACGGAAGCAGCCTGGGCCTCCCATGGGCATCTCTGGTACCTGGGCCTCCCCTACACCTACTCCAGGTGCTGTATGAGTGAAGACTGGGACAGAGGCTGCAGAGGGTCACCACCTGGGTTGTAGGAATCCCTGGGGGTGGGGGGTTTGGGTAGAGAACTACCAAGGTCTGTCATCACTGCAATGGTGCAAATCCAAGTGGGTTTGGGGGAGAGGTCATGCACACAGGAACACAACACAGGGAAAGAATCCAGAAAGGGTGTGATGCATTTAGCCCGGAGGTAGAGCCAGTGAGTGTGCTCAGGTGGGCTGAAGGCTGTAGCCCCCATTTAGCTATGCTCTTCACAGAAGAAAGAGCACTCCTGGGGCTGGGGTGCCCCCTCCTCACTCTCCCATCAGGCTCTGTGCCCTCCTCTGCCTTCCTACTTGGGAGGATAAAGGGCCCTGCAGTGACCAAGCACAGGGTTGGGTAGGTGGGGACCTTATGCCACTACACTCAGAATGCCTTCCCCATGGGGCTGGATTCAAAAGAGAGAGGTACTGACTGATGTGGTTCAGTGGGAGCACCATGGCAAAGGCATGAAAGGGGGTATCCAACCACCCAGAGAGTCTCCACTGTCTTTGAGCAAGAAATCCCAGAATACGGAGTCATCCTCACACTCTCCTCTCAGCACTCTGTCTTGGTCCCCAGGGTCAGCCACTGTCTCTGGGTCTACTTCTCCCAAGGTTACCCTCATACCACACCATATACTTACACCCCCATACTCCTGCACTAACCACCCCCACAGTCCCCAACTTCCATGGCCCTGTCATTCTAGGTGATTAGAAAGCAAGAACTATTTCCCCCTGAGTTGCAGGGAGAACCCAGAGAGACCCCATGGCTCCCACTTGATCTCAGGCCCAAGTTCTGTGTCTGGGAGGTCTGAGCCTGCCCACTGCATGGTGCTGCATTGGGGGAAGGGGCTGCACACTGACCTTTGTGATCTGAAGCTGCACAATGAGGCTCACCAGCTTCAGGATCCATCTGGCCTCTGTGTCTCAGAGGCCAAGGCCTGGGCTCTCCTCCCTGTGAAGCCCCCAGAGAAGCCAGAGCAGGGGCCTCTGAGGGAAGCACAGCCTCACCTGCACAGGCTGTCCTTGCTGAGTTAGACTCTTTGGAAGGAGGCCCTCTTGCTCATTCACTTGACAAGCCCTGAAAGTAGCTTGATGGAGCCCAACCCAGTACACACAGGGTGGGACTCAGAGCCACCTCCCACCCTGCAGAGGCATGCAGTGCCCTGGTCCAGTCTCCCCAGAGACCCAGGAAGACCCAGGAAGGGGGTAGAACTAATCTGGGGCCACCCAGGCAAAAAAACCACACCCAGCCAGCAAGGGGGTGGGGATCAGGACACCTGGGACTCACCAAACATGCCCAGGGCTGTCATCATCTGTATGTGTCATGTGACACAAGATCTACACAGCCAGGGTCCAGCACTAGACCAGGGTCACCAGCCAGAGGCACAGCGGACCAGGTTGTACAGGAGACACATTACCTCTGGCAGAAAGCACTGCATGTCCCTCCCTTCTCACTCTTGAACCACTTGTGCACAGTTCATTTAGAAGAGTTCTGTGCCCCTGCCAATCCCCCACACCCCATGGCCACCACCACAGAGACACCCATCCTGCTCCCTGTGGACCCTCCCCTCGATTCGCTCTCCAGACAGTTCACCCCTGATACAGGAGGACACAGTGGGAGGGCCTCTCCCTTGTGTACTTAGGGCAGTGCCTGGGCCACCAAGGGACACTCTCAACACCAGGAGCCCATGCAGAGCCTCCCTCAGTCTGGGCTCCATGCAGCCAGGTTTGCCCTCTCACTGAGCAGCCCTGAACAAGAAGGAGAAGGAGTCTCCTCTGCTGAACAGGTCTGTAAAACACCTGCTTCGGCCAGACCTCTCCTGCAAGAAGAAGAGTGGGAATTGTAAATGCAGGTGCAGTGCTCCCTGCTCATGCCAACTGCTCTGGACATGGACCCCAGGCATGGATGCTGGACTCCAACCCAGTGAGTTTATCGGAATGGATAAGAACCCCACACTGCTACTCATTGTTCATCTGCTCCCCACATTGTAAGGCCACTCCACATAAGAAGGAAACAGCAAAGCAGAACATTTCATTGCTTGCTTCAACTTCTGCTCTGTTTAAGCTCTCCCTGTCCACCTCCTCAGTGGAGCCCCATTTACATTCAAATTGAATGCTGACTGATTCATGAGTTATAAACTGCTCAAATAAACTCCCTAAACATGTGGACTAATTTATTAACGGTTTTAATTTAATTCTTTAGACACAGGCCAGAGCTGCTAAAAATCAAGGAGGCTGTATGCCAGCCCTTCCAAATCATGGGAAATCACCCTGCTTCCACATGAAAAAGGAGGCAGAACCTTCATGAAGAAGAACAATGAGGTGGGATCCATTCCTGAAGATGAGCAAAACATCCCTCCTAGATTTCCAGGGCTTGCCAGTCTGCCCAAGTACAGGCACTCAGAGTCCTCATCAGCTTACCCATAACTCAGCTCACCTCACCCAGAGCCTGACTAACCTCATACACAGTCCAGATCACCTCATCCACTGGTATGTCACACACAGCCCCAATAATCTCTCACAAAACTGGACTCACCTCCTCATTACCTGGATTAATCTTACTCACAGTCTTGCTCACCTCACTCACAGCCTGGATCTCCTCAACCTGAGCCGAGCTTGTCTCACCCAGAATCCTGAACACAAAACTCAGAGCTAGCTCGCCTCACTAAGAGCCCAGCTCACATCAGCCAGGGCCTGATCATCTCACCAGATCCTGGATCACCTTACTCAGAGCACAGTTCACCTCACCTAGAGCTTACCTCACCCAGAAAACTGACCCATGCATTAAGTGCCCCAAAGCCTAAGAAGCATCTTCAGGACAGCTGGGCGCTCATCATGAGACAGCAAGTGATAGGATTCATAACAGCTGGAGACACCATCAGAGTTAGGGGCATGTAAGCCCCATCAAGCACCCCACCAACCCACACATTAATAGTCATCAATCCTTGTGACTCTTCCCTGCACAATGACTCAAGATTATCACTCCTGGACAAGTCACTTTGTCAGCCTGACTTTTCCTTAGCACAGGTACCCTCTGGTGAAACCCCCATCCTAGGCTCACTCCAGCTACAGCCCTCCAGCAATACCCATTTGGAGAAAAGCAGGTCCCTAATGCTTGGGATCCATGGACTGGCTTGCTAACAGTGCTAAATTCAAACCTGACCTAAGGTTTGGAAGACATTTCTTGTGGTGCTTAATATGTTTTTATTGAAACATTGAATAAAATTTCTCCTTTCTCTCCATGTTCACTTGTAACACACAGGCAATTTTTATTTAAGTGGGTCTTTCTCCCCCTGTCTTCCAAGACATCATTTCCTAAAAGAACTGAAACCACCCCACAAATAGGGTCATAAAACTCTCCCACCTATGAACAGCAGCTGAGCAACAAGCAAGTTAACAACTGGGCCAGAAAGAACTCCTATAACAATGAGCCCACTCTGTTACTGCCAAATACTAGCAGCCAGCTCTCCAAGGCCCAACTGATAGGCAAAAACCTTCCCCAAGCACTTTCCCTGGAGCTGCAGGGCAGCACCCTCACTCCAACAATCAGAACTAGCATGCTGGAGGCCTGGACTCATATCAGCACCAGACTTACATATGCATTATCTACAGAGGCTGGTGGCAAGTGTGGCCTGCCTTGGCATGATCACAGTCCCACTGCTCACCAACTGAATGTGGTGGGCAGCTGCAGGTTTGGAACACTGCCACATTAAGCAAGATGGGTGTCTTTTCTTAGGCTGACCTCCTAGCAGCTGCTGGGTGGGCTCCTGAACCCAGGAGGACAGATGTGTAGGCTGCAGATAGCAGAGCTCAAGAGGGCATCTGAGTGCATGAGCATGGAAGTGTGGACAAGCTGCTTTAAAATCATGTCTGAGAAGGGAGCTCCTCAGAGCACAGAAATGAGAATCATCAAGGAAAGTATATCTACAGCAATATCCAGGACATGGAAACTCTCATGTTTCTCCCAACACAGGACACTCAAGGCTGGGAGGAGAGGTGCTGGCCCTGAGGGAAGGAATTCCTTCATCCTTTGTAGGGCTGGGAAGAGTGCAGACGTATGCCTCTGGCCACATATTTGTCATCAGATGAAGAGAAACAAAAATGGTCCATCAAGATTCAGACAGCCCTTCACCAGTGCCCAGTCAATTGGATTGCAGGTTTGATCCCAAAGCCACAGTTGGGAATTACAATTGATATGAGATCAAGGGGATGCCAGGCCTCCCTGGCTCCTTGGCCAACCTTGCTGGAGCCCACCACCCTGGAGAACAAGGCAAAACTCAGAGATGGTTACAGAGAGCAGAATGGAAACAACTGGGAATTGGAAGGCCAATCTGGAATGGGACTAGTAAAAGGCTCTCCCCAGCTACTGCCAGGCAACCGCAGCACACAAACCCCAGAAGCCCAGAGAAGCCTGCACTGGACAATTATTTCTGCAGAAGGGAAAGGGACAGCTATCTCTTCCTCACCACCAAGCCTCATTTCCTAGACAAGCATGGAGCCACATGCTACTCAGAGGGCAGGGAGGCCTGCAAACAGCAGTGTCTTGAAAACAGGTGGTCTCAGCAAGGGTCATCCCTAACTGACCTTGAGACCAAACACCCACACAAAAGGCAACATGTTGTCTTCCAAGCTGTCTCTGAGCCAGCAAGGTTGGGCTGGTGCTATGCCAGGCAGGTAGGATCTCGCCCAGTACAGAAGGATTGTGTGATGAGCTGTGTCACTGTGGTATTATTATAGTGGTAGTTGGTACAACCACAGTGACACAGCCCCATTCAAAAGCCCCATTGGGACACATGTGGGACATTATGTGTTTTAGCATCTGGGGGAAAGGACAGTGGTTCCTCTTAACACATAAACTGCATGCAGCTTTAGACCTAGATGCCCTCCCAGGAGAGGCAGAGTGCAGAGGCAAAAGAACAGGCATGCCTCATTGACTGAAACCAAAAAGAGAAACAAATAACTGGGAACAAGCTGGGCCTCCCATGGGCATCCCCTGCACCTGGACATCTCCTGAACCGGTGCCTCTCCACACCTGAGCCTCCCATGGCCCTCCCTACACCTGGGCCTCACCTGTGTTTCCCTACACAAGCTCCAGATGTTCCAGGAGCTGACATTGGGACAGAGGCTGTATGGTGTCACCACTAGGATTTCAGGATGCCCTCAGGGAGTACAGAACTACATAGGATTCTGATTTCTGCAATGGTGCAATTCCAGGAGGGTTTAGAGAGGGGTGATGCACTCAGGCTCAAATTCTCAACTCAGTACTTCTGAATGCAATGTCTAGCATATAATCACAAAGAACCCAACATATAAAGAGACAAAACAGCATGGGGAATAACTAACAGAAATGGAAGACCCACAAAGTCTCCAGTCCAACTTTGGGAATTATCAGATATAGACTTTAAAATAACTGTGATACTATATCACAGGCTTTAAAAAATAATCTGAAAATTTTCAGCAGAAATTGAAAACTAAAAAATGCAACATAAAACATAGTATAATATTTTTAAAAACTGAAATCCTAGAGCTGAAACATACAATTGCAAAAATTAAGAACACAAAAGACAGGTTTAGGAGCAGAGTAAACACAGCTGAAGAAAGAATTAGTGAGCCAGAAGCTTGATCAAAAGAGCATATCTAGAATGAAGAATATAAAAATAAAAGAATAGAACATACAGAAGAGTGGAAAAGGAGAAGGAAAAGGAAATATAGTGATAAAGTCTAATATATATGTGCTCAGATTCCCAGACAAAGTGAGAGAGAAAGGGAAAGAAACATTTTTAAAGAGGTCAGAAATATTTTGAAAACAAACAAAAGATGCCAGCCCAAGATTCAAACATAGTAAAATATATAAAAAATCACTTCTAGCCATATACACACACACACACACACACACACACACACACACACACACACACACATAGTAAAATATATATAAAAATCACTAACCATACTGTTATAAAACTGCTAAATAACAAAGGAAGAGACTATTGTAAAAGCAGTGGGGGAAGACGAATTAATTAATTATAGGGAGGGATGGGGATTATGTGATGTTTTGGATGCTCTTTTTTACTATAGTTTTAATTTTTATTCTTTTTTTGTGCTAATGAAAATTTTCAAAAATTGTGGTGATGAATTCACAACTGTATAATGGTACTGTGAACAATTGATTGGTCACCATGGATGATTGCATGGTTTGTGAATATATCTCAATAAAATGGAATTTAAAGTAGTTGGGGTTGGTAGAGGCAGGAAGGAGGGATATCACATTACCTTCAAAGAAGTAATATTAACACCAGAAGTTGACATTACAATAGAAACAATGGAGCAAGAAGAAAATGCAACACTATCCTCAAAATGCTGAGAATACCTATCTTTCAAAAGTAAATATGACCCTTCTTTTCCTCTTCATTTTGTTTCCTATCTGAAGCTGTTAGGTAGGCAGAGCAAAGTAGATATCTGCAAGGGAGTGCAGGAGCAAAAGAGGCCCAGAATAGGATGTAGGATGGACTCAGAGCCCAGGGCACACACATGGCAGAGGAGGGGAGGGCAACCTGGCAAAGCAAGTAAGGTACCAAGAAGGATTACCAGGGCTTCACTTGGGAGGGAGGTGCAGCCCAAAATGGGGGACCAGAGCTTGAGAGATGAGAGGACATCCAAGTTGGGTAGGAGATGGTGGCAGAGAAGAGAGATTGATTAGATAGGGGATTGATAAATTAAATAAATAAATTGAGAAGAATGGATGGGGAGAAGGGAGTTATAAATACCAAAAGGGAAAATAACTAGAATGAACTCCATCAAATTTGATTGGAACTGGATTCATCAGGTTGAACTTGTGGATTTCAAAATATGTAGATATATAAATAATTAAAGCAGTACTTCTATATGTATATATATATACACATATATGTGTGTTTATATACAGACACACAAATATTCCCCAATTCTGTCCACTGTAAGGTCTTGAGGATAGCGACACCCCAATAGCCAGAGGAAAACCCAACACCAGATCTTGGTTTCTCAATACTATTCTTTACTAAAAGCTGATTGAAGAAATGGCTTAACCAGGACTGGGCAAGGAAACTCCAAGATCAACTTGGAACTTCTTACACCACAAAGTAAGGCAGTGTTCAAAAGATGAAGTAAACATGTCAAAAGTACACAAAAGCCATCTGGAAGGGGCTCTAACTTGCCATACTGGAGTCCATTTGAGAATCAAATAATGAGAGTAACAAATTATAATATCTTGAATAAAATAGGAAACCATGAATCCAAACTGATATGTTAAAATAATATACTGGAAGTGTGATGAGGAATGAGGAATATCTATATAGTTTCAAGGTGCTCCCCACAAAATGCATATTCATTACAAAGGGAAGAAGAGTATCTTCACAGTGGATCAGACTGGATGACACCACCTTAATTAGGTGTTTAGAGTGAATGTCATCAGTGATGGGGCAAATGAAAATCATGTACCCCCAAATAGTAGGCAGTGAGGAGTATTATTTCCTGCCAAAGCTGCATAACTTGAATCATGAAAAATCATCTGACAAACCCAAACTGAGTCCCATTTTACAAAATAACTGTCCTGATATCTTAAAAATGTCAGTCATGAAATCCAAGGAAAGACTGAGGAAACTTTTTCAGATTGGAGCAGACTACAGGCATATGACTGAATGCAATGTGTGATCCTGGATGGATCTTTATACTGTAAAAAGTGGTAGATGGACATGATGAAAAAATGAATGGGTCAGGAGAGTTAAATTGTTGTGATATATCAATGTTAGTTCTCTGATTTTGATGACTGTTTGATGGTTGTGTTCTGGTTTGCAGGAAACACACTAAAATGTTTGGTGGTGAGGAGACATCAGGCCAATAACTTACTTTTGAGTGATTCAAGAAAAAATATCTTTGTAATGTTCTTGCAACTTTTCTGTAGATTTGTGATTGTGTGCAATATTTTAAATAAAAATTTAAAACAATTTTAGACAAGCAAAAATAGAATATTTGATGTCAGCAAATCTATAATAAAGGAACTACTAAAGTTTATGGCTCAGGCAGAAGAATATGATCCCAGATGAAAACTCAAAGATGATGGGAGGATTAAAAACAATGGTAGTGTACATAGGTAAGTAAAGTTAAATGAATATTGACTGTGTATAATAATTATCTTTATTATTATTATGTCAAATGAAGATTGAAAATTAAAACAAATAAAATAACCAACAGTAAATATATAAATAGGGTAGAGGTGAAAATTTTAATGACATTGGGTTGTCCGAGAAGAAGGTAAAAAGATTAATGACTATGGTTTATGATAAGCCAAACTAATAGAGAAAAATTCAGCTGTAAAAAAAAATCACATCCAAAAAAAGGAAAGAGAAATGGAAACAGAACAAGTATGACAAATGGAAATCATACTGCTATATAGGAGACTTAGACCCAAATATATCAGTATGCACGTTAAATGTAAGTGCCACAGAAAGACTGAAAGCACAAGGATGATAAAAGATATCCCATGCAAATATTAGCCAAAGGAAAGTGGACCACTAAGGTTAATACTGAGTGGTGCCACTTCTATTACCAATTATTGATTCCTGGACCCATAAATCCTGGCTATAGAAGAAATGGTATCATATACTGAATGTTTATTTAAAACATATACAGGAAAATTGGGGAGGTCTGTGAGAAGATGGTGAAGTAGGAAGCTCCAACAATCAGTACCTCTACTGAAACAACTATTGAACTGGCAGAAAAAAACCTGAATCAACCACTTTGAAATTACAGAACCTGGTGAACACTGCAACGTCCAGTGAGGAGCAGGAGGAAGAGACTTTTAAATTGCAATAAAGACTGGTGAGTTTCACCCTCCCTGTGGTATATGCCATTCCCCTTCCCTAAGTCCCATGGCAGACAACAGCAAGGCCTGGAGATCCCATCTTCTGTCTCAGCTTGCTGGTGCCATGGTGGGATGTAAAGAACTAGTCCTCCAAAGTCCACGCATGTGTTGTCTGATCCCAGACCTCTACATTTGACCAGCTGCTTCAGATGACTGGGGACCTCTATGAGGGCAGCCATTGTTGCAATCCCCCTGGGGCAAAGGTGGAAGAGTAAACTGAAAGAGAGGAAACTTCCTCAAAAACATAGAAAACAGTTAAAAGGCTGCATTAACTGGGCAAGTACTGAATTTAGAAAGCACAGTTTCAAAAGAAGGTCCTGGAAAGCTTGCTGGCCCCTCTTGCCACACTCTCCACAGCCAGCTTCCACTACCATTGTAGACCCTTGACCCTGTTCCAGAGGGAGAAAAGTATTCCCTGGGTGCATACTGGGGTAAATGCATGTCAGTGGTGATCTCTTAGTTAGAAGTCTGAGAGACTGAGCCAGGAAACTTGTCTCAGGTTCCCCCTCCCAGAGTTTGTCCTAAGGACAGAGAAGCTGCTTGCTGACAGCTCAGTCACCATGAGAAAGAATTACATTGAAGTGGCTGGTACAATAACTACTTGCCTTAAGTCACACTAAAGAGCACCCAGGAGTGGAGGGGGAGAAGATGGCAGGAAGGGAGATGTGGAATTTAGTTAATCCTCTAGAGCAACTAGTAAATAGCCAAGAACAACTAGTAAATAGTCTGGAACAACTGCTTTGGGGACATCTGTGACCAGATACCCTCATATACAAGTCTGTAATGAGTGGAAGGGCTGAAAACAAGCATAAAACTGTAAGTGAAGCCCCCTGAATGGCAGAGACTGGTTACTTTACACCACTGGCATGGCAGGCTAAGATGGAACACTACCCTGTGGGAAAATGAAGCAGTCTCTTCTAGAAGCAAGGGAATTTAGCTCAACCAAGCTCCAAGTGCAGTTTTAATTTAAAAATTTGGACTACTGAATACAAGTTTCTAGCATGGATAAAGCTGGAGCAAGCAGAGAAGGAACTTGGATGTCTCTCCTGGCAGAGAAGAGGTGGGGCTGATGGATAAATAAAGAAATAGATAAATAAATAAATAAATAAATAAAAAACAGAAGCTTTTGGAGTTGGCAGAGCTCAGAATATGGAAAATGGTCTATGTCCAAAGAAAAGTAGCACATAGAATTGAGTACCAACTCTGGCTCTTGACAGGTGAAACTGAGAGGCTGGGACTGGCTCTGAAAAGGTGATATCTTTCTTATTCCTTTTTTCTCTCATTCTAAGTTGCTCGTTAGAGAAAACCTTGGGCATTTTCAGTTGTCAGTGCTGACAAAGGCAAGGTGCAGTTAAGATGAGAGACAAAGGAAGAACACAAGTGAAGTAAATAATTCTCTAATGGGGCTATCTTTCCTAAGAAAGGGGGCCAGCACCCAGCTCAAGTGGCAGCCCTCCCTTAGAAAATTCAGACCACAGGGACTGAGGAAATAAAAGAAAGAAATAGGTTAAGCATGGATTTGGCTGGTACAGGGTTTGCTGAGAATTAAAGACACTGCACCTCTTTAGGCAGGTGGGGAGCTGTGGGATAACTGGCACAACATTCTGGATAGGATAGGAAAGCATAGAGTCTAGAGGCCTCATAAGAAAGTCTGACAACCTGCTGGGTCTCATCCTCAGGGAAAATTGATACTGAGTACATCGTCCTCCTGAGACCTGGGCCCATCAGGACTGGGAAAATCTCATTGGGGTAATCAAAGAAACCAGATGCCTAGGCAACAAAAAAAAAAATATGAGTCACACTAGGAGAAACAAAGATATGCCCAGTCAAAGGAAAAAACACACTCCAAATGACATACTGGAGATGAAACAACTAATTAAAGATGTTAAAACAAACATGCCAAATAAATTAAAATACCAAATTAATGAGTTGAGGGAATATATCACAAAAGACATGGAAGATACCAAGAAGACATTGAGCAAACACAAGGAAGAACACAAAAGTTTGAAAAAACAACTGAAAGAACTTATGGGAATGAAAGGCACAATAGAAGAGATGAAAAACACAATGAAGACATAAAACAGCAGATTTGAAGAGGCAGAAGCAAGGATTCATGAACAGGACATCTGAAATCCTACACACAAAAGAACATGGGAAATAATGGAAAAATACAAACAGAGTCTCAGGGAATAGAATGCAACATGAAGGACACAAATATGCATGTCATGGGTGTCCCAGGAGGCGAAGAGAAGGGAAAAGGAGCAGAAAGAATAATGGAGGCAATAATCACTGAAAATTTTCCATCACTTAAATTTTCCATCATTCTTAAAACTACAGATGAAAGAAGTGCAGCATATTCCAAACAGAATAGATCTGAATAGACCTACTCCAAGACACTTAATAGTCAGATTATCAAATATCAAAGACAGAGAATTCTGAAGTAGCAAAACAAAAGCAATCCATCATATAAAAGGGAAGCTTGATAAGACTATGTGTGGATTTCTCAGTAGAAACCATGGAGACCAGAAGGCAGTGGTATTTAAGACACTGAAAGAGAAAAACTGCCAACCAAGAATTTTATATCCAGAAAAACTGACCTTCCAAACTGAGGGAGAGTTTAAAATATTTTCAGACAAACAGACACTGAGAGTTTGTGAACAGGATACCTGCTCCACAAGAAATACTAAATGGAGCACTAAGGGCAGATAGGAAAATAGGAAAGAGAGGTTTGGAGATCAGTGTAGAAATGAAGACTAACAGTAAGAGTATAAAGAGAGTATGAAAAAAATAAAATAAAGTAAGATATGACATATAAAATCCAAAAGACAAGGAGGTAGACAATAGACATTACATTGAGTGAAATTAGCCAGAAACAAAAGGACAAACAGTGTATGGTCCCACTAATATGAACTAACATTAATGAGTGAACTTTGAGAGTTAAAGTTGAGAACACAGGCTCTCAGGATATAGAAAGAAGACCGAGATTGGGCATTTGATGCCAAAGGAGTAAAGAATGTTCAACAGGATTTATTGTATAGATCTAGAAATGGATAGCACAATACTGTGTGACCTTAGCACAATATTGTAAATACTTTGATCAGAGATGATTATGAGTACAGTCAGAAGAGAAAGGCTAGGGCCATGTATTACACAAGAAGGAAAGATAGAAGATAAAAACTGGGATTGTATAACTTTGAGAAACCTAGAGTGGTCAATGATGGTAATTAAATGCAGAAATATAACAATGCTTTTACATGAGGGAGGACAAATGAATGTTAACATTGCAAAGTATAGAAAATTGGATGGTTAAGGGGAAAATGCAACTAATGCAAACTAGAGTCTATTGTTAACAGTAACATTGTAATATGCTTCAATTAATTGTAAAAAAGGCAATATACCAAAGCTAAGTATCAATAAGAGGGGATATAAGGAAGTTGTAAGGGATCCTTGATGTTGTTTTGTCTGACCTTTTCATTGTATTTTATTTTTATTTTTATTTTTTATCCTATATTTTATTTTTATTTTTTTTTCTCCTCTTCTTTGTGGAAGAAATGGAAATATCCTCATATGGATTGTGATGGTGAAAGCATAACTATGTGATTATACTGGGAATCATTGATTGTTTACTTAGGATGGATTGTATGGTGTGTGAAATAAACTGTGTTTAAAATATAAAGAGAGGCATGGCATGTAAGTGATGGAGGAAATGTGGAGGGAGGGATGTACCTAGTCACTGTCGGTGGGGAAGAAGAATGGTGCAGCCTCTCTGGAGGGCAGTGTGGTGGATCCAGAGGAGGCTAGGTACGAGGTAGCCATATGATCCTGTAACACATTATTGGTTATAAACTTGGAAGAACTGAAAGCAGAAACAACAATGGACATTTGCACACTGGTGTTTATGGCAACAGTATTCATGATTTTCAACGCATGGAGGTGGTCTATGTGTACACTGACCTGTTAAATGAACTGGTGAACTATGATGTATACATACATGGAATACTGAATGGTGGCAAGAAGGAGTGAAGTGGTGAGGTGTGAAACTAGGTGAATGGACCTTGATGACAGTATGTTGAGTGAAATAAGCCAGAAATGAAAAGACAAACATTATAATGCCTCAGTAATATAGACTAACTAAAATATGAAAACTCTGAGAATTGAATGGGAGCATAGGTTATCAGGGAAAGGCTTATTGTAAAAGTTCATAGATTGTAAGCTCTTACAGCAGTCACATCTTTTCATGAGTTTTAATGGTCATTTCTAAAATCTGAGATGCTTAGCTATTTGTAAGTAACCAGTTCCAGTCCCTGGAACCTTGGATATCTGTATGACACCTGAGCCTCAGAACCAGAGTTCAACAGCTATGAATGTCAACATTACCCCATACAGCAACTAGTAAAGAAGCTAAAAATGAGATCAGACTTCAGTTAGAGATATGAATGAAATGGACTCGTTTAGGACAAAGGCAAATCAGACTAAAGGGCAAAGGACGACATTGACTGTGCTTTAAAACTTCAACTTCTGTGTGAGATCAAAACCATCAATGAAGAGGAGAAGTCTTTAGACTTACCAGAGACTTTAAAATAATGATCCCCAATATGCTCAAGGAGATAAAGTGAAACATGGGGAAAGAACTAAAGAAATGGGAAAACTGAATGAACAATATGGGAATCTCTTCTGGGAAATTCTGGAGCTGAAGAGCATAATAACTGAAATGAAAAATTCCCTAGACAGTTACAAAAGTAGATTTCAGTTGGCAGAAGAAAGAATCAGTGAACTCGAGGACAAGATAACTGAAATTATTCAGGCTGAGGATCAGAAAGATAAGAATAAAAAAGAATGAATACAGCCTAAGAGAACTGCAGACCACACAAACCAATGTATACATTATGAGAGTCCCAGAAGGAGAAGAGATAATGTCACAGAAGGAATATTCAAAGAATTAATGGCAGAAAACTTTCAAATTTCAAAGAAAGACATGGATATGCACATTCAAGAAGTGAAACAAACACCAAATAGCATACAAAGACACCTAAGAATCAAATTGTCCAGTGTCAAAGACAAGGATAGGTTTCTGAAAGCTGTGAGAGAAAAAGTAATGAGTTAGGTACAAGGGAATCTTTGTAAGATTAAGTGCTAATTTCTCATCAGAAAACATGGAGCCAAGAAGGCAGTGGGATGAGATATTTAAATGTTGAAAGAAAATAATTGTCCACCAAGAATTTTATATGTGACAAGATTTTCTTTCAAAAAACGAGGAAGACACCTGGATTGTTGCTGACGTTCTCACAAACATTGGGGTAAGATGACTTGATGTGCTGAGCCCTCTGTCTTGGGGCTGGCCCCTATGAAGCTGGATGCTGCAAGAAGAAGGTAAACCTGCTTATAATCATGCCTAAGAGTCTCCCCCCAGATGCCTCTTTGTTGCTCAGATGTGGCCCTCTCTCTCTGTCACCTTGGTGAGTGATCTCACTGCTCTCCCCACTATGTGGGACCTGACTCCTAGGAGTGTATATCTCCCTGGCAATGCAGGATATGACTCCTGTGGATGTATCTGAATCTGGCATCATGGGATTGAGAACATCTTGACCAAAAGGAGGATGGGAAATGAACTGAAATAAAGCTTCAGTGGCTGAGAGGTTTCAACTGGAGTTGAGAGGTCACTCTGTAGGACACTCTTATGCACTATATAGATAACATTACTTAGGTTATTAATTGGAGGAGAATTTAATATACCATTTTCAATAATGTATACAACTTCTAGACAGATGCTCAAGAAGGAAAAAGAAGACTTGAAAAATACTCTAAATTAGGCCTAACAGACATATATCCAACACTTCACCCAATAGCAGCAGAATACACATTCTTCTCTAATATATATGGATCATTCTTCAGAACAGGCCACAAAAGTCTTGATAAATTCAAAAATATTCAACTCATACAATGTATCTGACTATATTGAATGAAGTCAAATATCAATAACAGAGGGAGAAATGGAAAATTCTCAAATATGATGAAATTGAATACTCTACTCAAAAAAACTATGGGCCAAAGTAGAAATCACAAAGGAAATTCTGAAATATCTGGAGGCAAAAGAAAAAGAAAACACAATCTTCAAAGACTTATGGGATGCAGCAAAAACAGTTATACAGGGAATTTTATACCTCTAAATGCTTACATAAAGAAGAATAAAGATCTCAAATGAGAGATCTTACCTCAAATCTAGAGGACCTTGAAAAAGAAGGGTAATCTAATCCCAAAGAGAGCAGAAGGAAAGAAATAAGATTAATGGTAAAAGAGAAAAAGAATTTTTAAAAATTAGAGAGAATCAAGAAAACTGAAAGTTGGTTCTTTGAAAAAGATCAATGAGATAGATAAACCTAAACTGACAAAGAAAAAAAGAAAAAAGACACAAATAACTAAGGTGAGGAATGAAAGGGAGAGATTACTACTTATCCCATAGAATTAAGTAAAGTATAAGACAATATTATGAACAACTGTTCACCAACAAATTAGATAACCTAGATGAAATGGGCAAGACCAGGGCTTGCTTGACCAGACATCTGGGTACCATCACATGGCAAAGTTGACACATGAACCTAAGCATCACAAAACCCATGAAGAAAACTGGGAATCTGCATATCTCTCTCAGATAGAAGTTGATGAACTTCATGATGGAGTTGCACACCTTCCTGGCCTAGAATTCAGAAGACCTGAAGGAAATCTGGCAGGACATGAAAGATCAGCTTCCCCATGTCAATGATGTGAGTCCCCAGATCAATGATAACAGGCAAGAACTTGAGCAGCAACTGGGGTTTTTGCTAGCCTCCCAAATATAAGAACTGCTATTCAACTTTTGCCTTCCAAATTTCATGCAAATTTCTTTGTCACCACCCCTAATCTGTATCCATGCAGGGAAGGGAATTCTAAGAAATGCAGGTTGGGCTTGGCTAAGTTGACATAGTCCAAAACTACCATAGTCCTCCCATTCTCACACAAATGTGCCTGCCTGAACTGTTTTTATTTTCCAAATAAAAAGCCAAAGCAAAATTATCTTCCACCTACTATGTTTATAATATCCCACATACAATTTGAAACATGCCAACTCTTCCCAAAATTGGAGGTCAAGTCTGGTGTCTCACTTTAACTATCTTTGGTTGACGTTCATTTTTTTCTTGACGAGTAACATTAAACCATTAATATCTTAAAACTTTAATGCTATAGTATAAGGTAAAGCACTGCCAATGCATTTTATGTTAGAGAAAAGAAAAGTGGAAAAAAAGAATTTGTTAATATAAATACAAACTTCCTTTCAAAATAAGGAGGAAACAGAACAATGACAATCCTTTCTGCAACTGGTCACATGATCATAACTGATATTTATAACCATGCTTTTCAAATACCCATTCCATATACCTTACCCACAGCAAGCACCTCTGCTGGATGTGGTTCTTTGCCTAAGAAATGACTCAGACTTTTATTCCTGAAGGATCTGATATATTGGAAAATTCTGCCAGTTTGAGGTTGCTGATATTTTCCATTAACTCTTACCACAGGAAATGGGAATATTATGAGCTACCTCAGAAGCTCTCTTGCATTTAATACATACTCATTTTTAGTCCCATTTGTAGTAGAAACCCAATTACCCTCTGATAGTTTGGATGAATTGGCCCAGCTAGTAAAGTAACCCCTCCCCCATTTTCCCTGTTGGTTTATTGATATGAGGAGACTAAAGTGTCCAGGGAACAGTTTCTATTTCTAGTTTGAATAAAACCATTGCCAGGGTAGAAGGACTCTTCTCTTGAGAACTAAACCTCTGGATCAGAATCTGTTGGGTATTGAACCATGTCCCCCACAAAAGACATAAATCTCAATCTGCATTCCAGTGGATGTGAATCCATTTGTATACAGGACCTTTGAAGATGCTATTATTAATAAAGGTGTGGACTCATTTGCAAATAAGATCTTCAGAGATCATATCTCAGTGAGGTCAAATTGAATCAGGGTGGGTTATAATCCATATGATTTTCTTAGCTTTCTGAGCTGCTATCACAAATGTCACAAATCAGTTTTTGGATTAAACAATGGGAATTTATTGGCTTATGGCTTGGGGGCTAGAAGTCCAAAACCAAGATATCAGCATGGCTTGCCTTCTCCCAAAAGAGTATCATTATGGTGCTGATTTCCAGTAATCCTTGGGGTTCCTTGACTTATTTTAATGCCACCTGTCAAATGTTGGTGTCATTTCCTTTCTCACTTCTGTGCCTTCTGGGTCCTCATTATAAGGCCTCCAGTATTTCAAATTAAGCCCAACCCTCATTCAGTTGTGTCACTCCCTAACTAAAAAGAGCATCTTCAAGATGTCATATTTATAAATGGGTTTATACCCCCAGGAACATGGTTTAATATTAAGAACATTTTTTTCTGGGATATATAACTCAGTCTATCAATGACTGAAGTCTTTATAAAGGAAGCAAATCTAGACAGAAATACAGAAGACTAAGCAGAATAAGGAAAAGACATGTGACAGAAGCAGACATACAAGCCAATGAACCCCAAGAATTGTGGCAAACCAGCACCAAAATACTACCGATTCTGGGAGAAAGCATGGTGTGCTCAGCATGGAAATTGGACCTCTAGCTTCCAAAATTGTGAGGCAATAAATTCCCATTGTTTAAGCTCACCAGTGAATCAGTGTGTGCTATTTGTCATAGAAGCCATGGAAAAATAGACATAAACCCAAGCAGTAGGACGCAGATTCAAGATTCATATAGGTTCAAAAATCACTTCCGGAACAAATTTATATTTTGATTATAAATTTAGTTGTTTAAAATCAACAATATATTACTATACTTCATCATTTTATAGCTTGACTTGACTTAACCTTGGGTTCTCACTTCATACAGTAGTAGTCAACATTGGCTGGGACTGCAGTTATCTAAAAGCTTGAAAGAGCTGGAACACCCATCATGGCTCAATCAATGGGCTGGAAGTTGATGCTATTTGGCAGCTGGGAGCTCAGCTGAGGCCATTGACCAGAGCTTCTACACAGGGTCTCTCCATGTGACTGGGTTTTCCCACAGTATGGTGGATTGGTTTCAAGCAGGCATAGCCCAAGATTTAGCATTCTATGAGGCAGGAATCAGAAATATCCAGGTCTGTGAAGTGCTATATCCAGAAAATGCACAGGGTCATTTCTATCACATTCTGTTGATAAGAGCAGTCTCAAGTCCCACCCAAACTAAAACATGTTGGAAAAGTGACACAGTTACATTGCCTGAGAGCTTATGGGATAGGAGTGACTATTGCAGCCAGTTTTGGAAAATGCAATTAGCTAAATGCAAGAATATTTTCAGTAGCTCTAATAATAACAAGCCCTGGAAACAATACAAATATACATTATCATGAAAATTAAGAAAGAAACTGAGATATTTATTTAAATTATGGAATATTATACAGGGGTCAAAATAAATGAACTTCTGCCACATTCAACAGTATAGTGAACAGTTGATAAATATTGTTGAATGAGAAAAGTCCAAATAGTATAGTTACAGGATATTACACTTCTTAAAAAATTTCAACCAGCTCAACTAAACAATGCACTCTGTAGGAACACATAGATAAGAACACAATAATTTTGAAAAAACTATAAACATACGTTTCAGAATAGTGATTACCTTGGGTGTCAGAAGGATAGAAGAAAGGATGAAACGAAGTTCACAGGTAGATGTATATTTCTATTAATTCTTATATTCAAACTGAGTGTGGCTTCATAGGGGCTTATTATTCATATACATTTTTATTTAATGACTCTTTATAAGAGAAAAGCATGCCTGTACCAATAACAAGAGTGTGACATGAACTGGGACATGGAGGTGGGGGAAGAAGATATGTTTCCAGAAACAGGAAAATAATAAGGAATTTCCAAGCCAAAATATAAGTCAAGGCAGGAACCTAGAAGACAAAGCCAAGCAGTGAGACAACTTTTACCAAGGGCATATAGGCCAAACCTGGCAAACTTGATTGTGTTTTTAAGGATTCATGTGGTATTGAGAGATATAAGTGTAAGGATGAAGGAGAAATATGTCCCCATCAGGGATTTTCAAGGAAAGTTGAACACATGGACTTGAGCAAAGAAGGAGAAAGTGTAACCTACAGTCATCCCTCTAACAGACATTCAACCAAATTTACAAGCCTTTGTGGTCCATAAAAACTGCAAAATAACCACAAATTATCAATTTAAAGTGATCCCAGGTGATGGTGACTGGATGAGTCAGGTGTAAATTCCCTTTGAAGAACTCATCATAATCCCAGGCCTCAAAAGAAAACCCCACAAGCAATTTTCCAAGGAAAATGAGAAATTCCTTGTAGAAAAAATACTAAACACAAACATACAAGAAAATAATTTACTCATAGTGAGAACCAAGAATAGAAATATATATGAGGTGGACCTTCAAAGAAGGCAGATAATAGATTTAGCAGAAAAAGATTTTATTAAAATTATTCTTAATATGTTTTAAAGAAATAATTGGCATGCTTAAAAATATCAGTAAGGAATAAGAAATGGTAGAACAAAATAGACTTAGAATAAACAAAAAGAGCATAAAGAATTGAAAATTTTAATTATGGAAAATAAAAAGATATGTATTGATTTGATAACAAATCAGACATAGAAGAAGTGGTAATTAGGGAAATGGAATAAAAGTCAGAAGAAATTATCCAGAATGTATCATAGAGAGAAAGGAGTACAAAACATTACAAAAAGAGATTAAGGGACAAGAGGAAGAGAGTGAGAAATTCTATTATGCATCTAGCTGCAGTACCAGAAGGAAAGAAAAAAGAATGTAGCAATGACAAGATTTAATCAAATGATAGCTGAGAACTCCCAATAATTGATAAAAGTCACTGAATCACAAATTCAAGAAGCCTAGCAGATGCCAAGCAGGATAAATAAATAGATATCCACCATCAAATTCATCATAGTGGAACTGAAGAAAATGAACAAAGTATTGAGCAGGGATATAATTTTAAATATCTTCTAGCAAAAAACATACTTAATAGTGAATTGATGAAAGATTTCCTTCAGGGGTGGGAACAAGACAGTAATATCCACCATTGACAACCTCTATTCAACAGTGTCCTGAGGACATAACCAGCACTTTAAGGCAAGAGAAATGAAAGAAAAGTAAAAGCTGCAAAAATTGTAAAGGAAGAAACAAAGCAGTCTCTATTCACAGATGATATGACCACATGTAAAGGGAAAAATCCAAAATTACCAGAGGTAAATTATTAGAATTTATGAAATTTTTCCAAGGTAGACAGAAAATCAAGATTTAAAGTCAATTTTATTTCTATATATCAGCAATAATTTAAAAATTAAAACGTCATACCCTTTGCAATATTATTAATTATGAAGTACTTTGTAATGAATCTAACAAAAGTATGCTAGATCTTTGTATATCACACTACAAAATTTTATGAAAAACATAAAAAGACCTAAGTAATCTGACAGATAATTTTGTCAGTTGAAGAGCCAATATTATAAACATGTGGATCCCAAATTCAAAAAAGATTGTTCCATTGAAATTTAACAAAGCCAATTCAAAATATTACTGAAAGGGAAAAGGACAAAACTAATTAACCTGCTCATGATAAGAGCAATATAGGAAGGATTATCTCTCCCAAATATAGAGATTTATTACAGAAATTATGATAATGGCAATATGGTATTTGCTTCAGGATAGACAATTGGACAAGAAAAAATATCCAACCAATAGAGACATTTGATTTATGAAAAGATGAAAATGTAACCCAAAGGGGTAAAGAATGGAATTTTCAATAAAATGTGCTATGATACAAATGAAATTTGACTCCTATTTCACACCTTCACCAAGATAAATTCTAGGTGAATGAAGCACTAGATGTCAGAGACAAAGATATAAGCTTTTAGAAGATAACATAAGAAAATAATTTTATGACTTACACAAAGTCCAGAAATGCTAACCACAAAAGAAAAGATAAATGTGATTACATTAATGTTAAAAGCTTGCTTACATCAAAATGCACTGTGAAAGAATAAAAAGGCACTTTTTCATTGCATGTTGTTTGGAAGAAGCCATTGTGTTATCAGCCACCCCTTTCTGGACTTGCCTAATCAGAAAGCTAGGCCTGGAACATTTCCTTATTTAGAAGCTGGGTATTAAGCTCATGCTCAGCCCACATCCTTCTTCCTTATAGGGTAATCTTCCCTGCTTTAATACACCATGAGCTTCATCGTGCTGCTTAACCTTTTGTATTATGTGGCACTTGGCCAATCCCACTGCATGCCTCTTTCTAGCAGGGATAGAACGGGGTTTCCCAAGGCTGTGTCATGAGAGGCATGTGCTCAGGCCCTGCACTGGCTGTCTGGAGGAACCCACTGGCCATGGGGGACCAACTCCCACTACTGAAGCTGATCTTGCTCTGTCTCTTCTCATTGAGAGTGAGTGCAATGGTTAATTTTATGTGTCAACTTGGCTAGATTATTATGTTCATTCATTTAGTTGAGGAAGCACTGACCTGATCGTTAGTGTGAGAATATTTAGTAGATGGATTTAAATAATTATTTGTTTACATCAATAGCTGATTACATCTACAATCCACAAAGATTGCCTTCAGCAATGAGGGATTCTCTTCCTCCAAACATTTGGAAGCCTTAACATGAGAACAGAGGATTTCAGTAGTCAGAAAGAATTTATGACTCTACTTCACAAGCCCACTTCTTCTGGGGAATATGTGAAGTCATTGGCATTTCCAACTTGCAACTTTCCCTACAAACTTTGGACTTGCCGGTCCCCAAGGTCACATGAACCAATTCCTGTAATAAATCTCTTAATATTTGCACAACACTCACTGTGTGTTCCATAGTGACAGTGGTACCGTGGTGCCATGGAACAGGCAGAAGTGCCTGGACTCCTGCCCTTGGTGACCCGTATATCTGTGCTCTTCTCCATGTCATGATGGGCCTTCTCCATGGTGGGTAGCCCAGAACCTTGGCTTGACACACATAACTAAAAAGGAACAAGAATATGGACAATTTTTATAAAAACTCTTAAAAGATAGATAACACAATGGGAAATTGGAAAAGATATTTGAGCAGGCACTTCAAAAAACTAAATGGAGAAAAAGATGAAAAGATGATTGACCTCACTGATAATTAGAGAAGTTCAAATTAACACCTACTCAGATATGCCATTAAAGACACACCATATTGGAAAAAAAATTAATGCCATGATTTGGCAAAAATGTGCACCACCAAGAACAGCTAACAGAAGACCAAATTTGTGCAATCATTTTGGCTGTTTGACACTACCTAGCATAGTAGAACTAGTGAAGATCATAAGGCACACATGCCTAGGTATACACTCCATAAGAATTTCTTGCACAGATGTTCAAGTCACATATAAAAACTTTCACACAATAATGATCATAACAGAAAGAAATGGAGGAATAAAAACAATGTCTGTAAACAGTATAATAGATAAATACAAAGTGGCATATACATCCACTTATTTGAATACTATCCAAAAGTGAAAAATAACAAAACATATGCTTCACAATAGGTGAATCTTACAAACATAACGTTAAAAGAAACAAGTCACAAAAGAATATATCAGTATAAATTCCACTGACAAAGTTAAAAGCAGGCAAAATTAAAATATATTTATGTATATAAACATGATAAAATATAAAGAAAAATAGACTCCCACACTAGATTATGTTGGAGTAAAGGGCACTGGTCTTGACCTTCTATGGTAAGCCAAAGGAGAACACTGTGGTACCAATGAATTGAGAAGAGATAGTGGTTTGTAAAAGTTAAGATGGTTGGAATCTGTGACAGAGTGTACTGGAGAAGAAGGAACTATGGAATGGAAAAGCTTAATAAATCTACATATGGATATGCTTGAGAGTGTTGTTGAAAACTAAACTGCCCATGAATAGAGAGTAAGTCCACAAAGCTAGGAAAAGTACTCATAGGAAGTTGCAAGTTGAAAAATTCCCAGAGTTTGCATGAGAATTTGATCCAGCTAGAATGGAGACATAACTCTGAACACCCAGGGCATTTGTTACTACACACTATAGTAGTATGGCTTAACTATCCTCAGACCAAAGGCTATTCTATAATCTTCCTAAGCATTTTAAAAGGCTTCAAAAGTCAAAGTTTATCCAAAACTTACTTGATTGTTTGAGTTCAACTCTTATCAAAGATGTCAAGAAAGTCTGGATACTGGAATATTTACAATATGCAAAATCCAACAAAAAAATGTTAGATGTGGAGAGATACAAAGATGCCTCCATGAGGTATTCTAGGGTTCCATTCTCCCACAGAATCTTCGAACAGTAACACAAACTAGCAGAGCCATTGTCTTAGTTTCCCAGCTGCATCAAAATTACCATAAAATTGGTTGGCTTAAACAGAAATTTAATGACTGTTTCATCAAAATGCAATACACTTGGTGGCAACTTCTCCTTTCTCTTCCAGTTTCTGTTGACTTCTAGTTTCTTGTCCTCCATGACGTCATAAAGATTCCAAGAGCAGGATTAAGGCACAATCTCATTCAGTTGGGCCATGTCTTAACTAAAAATAATACCTTAAATAGTTCCTATTTACAATGGGTTCACACCAATAAGGATGGGTTAATATTTAAAACTTTTTTTAAATTTTTCTGGAGTTCATAATGCAACATACCACAACAAACCTCCTCAAAGATTCAAAAAGCAGTTAAAGGGTTGCAGTAACTGGGTGATTCTT
Organism: Choloepus hoffmanni; assembly: GCA_000164785.2. Taxonomy (NCBI): domain Eukaryota; kingdom Metazoa; phylum Chordata; class Mammalia; order Pilosa; family Megalonychidae; genus Choloepus; species Choloepus hoffmanni. The sequence continues at coordinate 140,119 of KN190424.1, read as the reverse complement.
AAATCAAGAAAACACAACAAAATAGTTTTGTAAGTGTGGAACTGTAACCTACAACATTCTTTGAAATTTGTTCTATAATTTCTTGTTAAATCATACTTTGAGAGTTATCACTTTTCTATATATATGTCACATTTCACAATAAAAATTTTTGTAAAAACAGATTTGAAAGCAGTGATGTCCTCAATATGGTAACATAAGACAGCTACTGAAAACCCCTCCCAGAGATTCAGTTTTTTTAAAAAAAGGACAATTCTCACTTGTTTAGAACTCTGGAGGAAGGTATAGAATGGAGAAGGAGCCCACAAAGACTGAATCAAAGAAAGAAAAAAAGTCATGTAGGAAACTTGCATCCCACACTGGCCAGTCCTCTCCCCTCCTTGTCATTCAGTCCCACACAGCTTGGCAAGTGCCAACAGACAGAATCTGGGATCCCCCCACCTCCCACCAGGGGTACAGATGATGAAATTTCTCACAGCAGTGGGACAGTTCCCAAACTCTATCCAGACACAGAGACCCAACCCCACAGGGACCCACAGCAAGAGATAAGCCACTGGGGAGGGTGGAATATAAAAGGGGAACAAGGATAAGTTTCCAAACTGGAAGGTTATGGAGGAAATGGCATAATCTTTCCCAAAAGCAGCAAGCAGCCCTGCAGTAACTACCAGAATCTGCTGTTTGGAGACCCAGGGGACAGTGGAGGACAACTCAAGATCCATGTCAGTAAGGGATGAAGAGTCTGAGAAAACATGGACAGAGACTGTAATTCCAGTCATGGGTTCTGGTACCCATCACCCACCACTGAGGGAAAGAGCAGTGGGTGGCCAGATCCTTACCTGGGCACAGCTGCAGAACTGGGGCAGCTGGGGGCACACTCTGCCACGAGTACAGAAGGGAATACAGACCTAGACTGGACCAGATTTTGGCTGGTAAAGTGAGGGTACAGGAACCCTGTTGTTTCAAACTTGTCTTGTCAGACATTGTGGATTACAGTTGTTCAACAGTTTCTGAGGATGATTAAGTCACCAAAGAACACCATCTGCTGGACACGCAGGAAGGTGCAGGAGGAAACTTCAGGGCTTCTCAGAGCCTCTCCAGACCCTAACCCAGGCCCATTGGAGCTGCTCTACACCCCCTGCATGGGTACTCAGCCCTCTTTGGCCCAAGAAATACTGATGACCCAATTGTTAAAGTTTGCTCTCTTACAAACCCAGGAAACAAATAAATCCTAGACAAGAAAAATAAATTGACCTTCAGAATACACCCATCAAGATAATCAGGTGACCAGATTCAAGCAAAGAAATCACAAGGCATACTAAAACTCAAGAAGAAATGGCCCAGTCAATGAAACAAATCAAAAAGTCAGAGAAGACACAGAGTTGGGAATAACTAACCAAAAATGTGCAAAGAAACCTCAGTCAATTTAAAAAAATTGAAGGAAAATGTGTATAAAGGGATAAAGGATATTAAAAATGCACTAGAAGAACATAAAGAAGAATTTGGAAGAATACATAGAAAAATAGACACAGAAAGAAAATACACTGTAGATAAAATTTAAAATATATTAGAGACATACAACAGAAGAATTGAAGAGGCATAAGAAAGAATCAGGAAGCTAGAAGACAGAGCAACTGAATTGAATAGACAAAAGAGAAAAGGAAAAAAATGGAAGAAGTTGAGCAGCATGCAGGGAAAAAAGTGACAATATAAAGCACAAAACTATATGCACCATGGCCTTCCCAGATGAAGAAGAGAAAGGAAAGGGGACACGAAGAATACTCAGAGATAATGACTGAGAATTTCCTAAACCTTATAAAAGACATAAACTTGCAAATCTAAGAAGCCCAAAATATTCAAACACAATAAATCTAAATAGACCCACTACAAAACACATAGAAATCAGACTGGCAAATGCCAGAGAAGAAGAAAATTCTGAAAGTAGCAAGAGAAAAGAGATTCACCACATACAAGAGATGCCAGATAAGACTAAGTGCTGATTACTCTTCAGAAACCATGGAGGCAAGAAGGCAATGGTATGATATATTTAAGATACTGAAAGAAAAACTTGCCAGTCAAGAATTCTCTATCCAGCAAAGCTGCCCTTCAAAAATGAGGGAAGGTTTAAAATATTCACAGATAAACAGAAGCTGAGAGAGTTCATTAGTAAAAAACCAGCCCTATCATAACTATTAAAGGGAGAGCTGTCAGATGAAAAGGAAAGAAAGACAGAGAAGTCTGGAGGATGGTACAGAGTTGAAGACTATTAGTAAAGGTAACTTAAAGGATAAAAAGAAAGAGAGAGAAAACAGATCTGACAAATAAAAACAAAAGATAAGATGGTTGAATTAAGAACTGCCTTTACAGCAATAACTTTGGATGTTAATTGATTAAAATTCTCAATCAAAAGACAGATTAGCAGAATGGATTTAAAAATATAATCCATCTATATGGTGTTTGCAAGAGGCTAATTTTGGACCCAAATATACAAAAAGGTTGAAAGTAAAAGGATAGAGAAAAAAAAGCTGGGGTAGCTATACTAATATTAGACAAAATAGACATTAAATGCAAAATGTTGTGAGATAAAGGACACAATATATTAATAAAAGGGGCAGTTCAGGCACAAATATCTATGTTCCTAATCATGATGTACCAAGGTACATGAGGCAAACACTGGAAAAAATGAAAGGAGTAATAGTGGAAGACTTCAACATACTTCTCTCCCTAATAGACAGAACATCTAAGCAGAGGATCAATAAAGAAACAGAGAACAAAAATAATATAAATGCTCTAGACCTAATAGACATATATACAATAATTCACCTCAAAACAGCATGATATGCATAATTCTCAAGTGCTCATGGAAAATTCCCCAGGATAGACCATATGTTGGGGCACAAAACAGGTATTAAAAACTTTTAAAAGACTGAAATTATAGAAAGCACTTTCTCTGATCATAAGGGAATGAAGCTGGAAATCAGTAACAAGTAGAGAACCACAAAATACACAAATATATGGTGGTTAAACAACATACTCTTAAACAATCGGGGGTCAAAGAAGAAATATCAAGAGAAATCAGTAAATATCTTGAGATGAATGAAAATGAGAACAGAATGTATGGGATGCAATGAAGGCAGTGCAGAAAGGAAAATTTATAGCCCTAACTGCCTACATTATAAAGGAAGAAAGAGCTAAAACCATTGGCCTAATGGAACAACTGGAGAAACTGGAGAAAATACAGAAAACTAATACCAAAGAATGCAAAAGGAAAGAAATAACCAAGTTTAGAGCAGAAATTAATAAAATTGAGAATAATAAAACAATAGAGAGAATCAGTGAAGTTGGTTTAATAAACTAAATAAGCCCATAGCTAGACTGACAAAGACAAAAGGAGAGAAGCAGAAAACAAATAAAATTAGAAATGAGTGGCATTACAATGGACTCCAAAGAAAAGTAACAGCTCATAAGATGTTACTATTAATGACTATTTGCCAACAAACTAGACAACTTAGATGAAATGGACTACTTCCTAGAACCACACATAAACCTACACTGACTCAAGAAGAAATAGAAGGCCTCAACAAATCAGTCACAAGAAAAGAGATAGAATCAATCATCAAAACCTACAGACAGAGAAAAGCCCAGGATGAAATGGCTCTACAGATGAATTTTACCAAGCATTCCAAGAAAAATTAATACCATTCCTGCTCAAACTCTTCCAAAAATTTGAAGAAGAGGAAACACTACCTAACTCATTCTATGAAGCCAATATCACCCTAATACAGAAGCCAGATAAAGATACTACAATGAAAGAAAACTTCAGACCAATCTATCTAATGAATATAGATGCAAAAATCCTCAAAATTTCTAAATGAATCTAATAGCATATTAAAAGAATTATACTCCATGACCATGTGGGTTTTATTCCAGATATGCAGTGGTGGTTCAGTCCAAGAAAATCAATTTATGTAATACACCACATTAACAAATCAAAAGGAAAAAATCACATGATCATCTTGATTAATGCAGAAAAGGTAATTGACAAAATTCAGCATCCTTTCAAGATAAAAACCCTTCAAAATGTAGGAATCAAAGGAAACTTCCTCAATATGATAAAGAGCATATGTGTAAAACTCATGGCTAATATCATACTCAATGGTGAGGAACTGAAAACTTTCCCTCTAAGATCAGGAACAAGACAAGGATGCCCAGTGTCACCACTGCTATTCAACATTGTGCTAGAAGTTCTAGCAGAACAATTAGGGAAGTAAAAGAACTAAAAGCCATCCAAATTGAAAAAGAAGAAGTAAAACTGGTGCTATTTGCAGATGACATGATCCTATATTTAGAAAATCCAGAACAAACAACAAAGCTACTTGACCTAATAAATGAGTTCAGAAAATTGGCAAGATAAAAGACCACATGCAAAAATCAATGGTTTCAAAGAGGGTGGAGAGGTGAGGTGTGGAATTTAGTCTCTCCTCTAGGGAAGCTGGTGATTACCCAGGAAATGTATGAAACAGTGTTTTTGGGTTCTCCAATGGCCAGTCACACATCATACACAAGTTTGGAACTGGAGGAAAAGTAGAGAGCACAGTAAACTTTGTATGTTCTCCTGACCAGTGGTCTGGCACTCATTTCCACCTAGACCCAATGAACTAGCAGCTGGCTCCCTGAAAAGAAACAAAAACAAAAATCTCCTGAGGGCAAGAAGGGGAACTCAATGCAGACGGAACTGTAGAATTAACTAACAAAATAATTAATTAATTTCTGGAGCTGGGGGTGCTAAAGGAGGAGTGGGGCCTGAGGGTGGCACATAAAAGTGGGCACCAATTTCCTGGCTCCAAAAAAGCTTTTTTTTTTTTACATTTTTCCCTTCTCCTTTCTCACTGATTCCTTATCATTTTGCACTTCAATAGCCCACCAAAGAGGTGGAATTGAAGCTGTTGGAGAGTAATTATCAGACAACAGCCCAAAGTGCATCTATAAATGCTCTGTTCTAACACTGACAAAACTTCCAAGCTGGGGAAAGGCTTTCAAAAGGGATTTTGTGTTTTTTTCTTTTTTATTTTTTTTCTTCTCATTTTTTAAACTTAACAGTAACATATGTGGTTGTTTTCTATCAGACAGTACAGGTTGAAGGTCTAGGCTGTACTTGGGGGAGAGAGAGTATCCAGAACTTCTTTGAATTTCAGATTAACTTCTGAAGAAGGTCTCCACCCCAGTCTTTAATTGGAAACACAGGCTGACCATGCAATTAAGCTGGAGTTGTCCCAAAGAGGAGAGGGGAGAAGGGATTAGTGCCCCTAGGAGACAGCTGGAGTTTCTTGGATTGGGAGAGTGGAGGGAGGTCCAGCTCAAATGGCAACCCTCCTTCTGGGAACTCAGACCACAGGTGATGGAATTCAGATTCCAGCTTCAGTCACCCACAACCCCAAAAGGCTCAGAGTTGGCAGAGAATTAAAGACACTTCATCTTCTCACACTGGTGGGGTAACTGCAAGCTGGCAAGTGCCACATGCTGGACAGGATAGGAAAATCACAAAGTCTAGAGGCCTCATAGGAGGGTCTCATTCTCAGGGAAACTCCATATCCTCCTCATGAGACCTTGGCAACTCTGGACTGGGAAAATCTGACTGGGGTTGATCACATTAGAGAAGACCCTCTCACAAAAAGGCTATGTAGAGGCAGGGCAAGAAACAGAAAAATAAGAGTTGAAAAATTCTGATCAACTAAATAGAACCTAAGTCAGAGCTCTAGAATTAGTTGAATTGAACAACAAATGTTTGAGAACAAGGCCAAACAAGGAAACCCTAGGTAAAATAGAGAAAATAAGCTCCCAAATAAACTAGTCAAGAAAATCAGATGCCTAGACAACTTAAGATAATGACCCATACTAGGAAACATAAAAATATGGATCAGCCAAAGGAACAAACTAATAGTTCAACCAAGATACAGGAGTTGAGGCAACTAATGCTAAATCAATTCAATGACCTGGGAGAAGATAAGGCAAAAGAGATGAAGGATATAAAGAAGACACTGGATGAACATAAAGAAGAATTAATAAACTAGAAAAACAAATAGCAGAACTTATGGGAATGAAGGCCACAATAAGGAGATGAAAAACACAATGGAGGGACAAAACAGTAGATATGAACAGCCAGAAGAAAGGATCAGTGAACTGGAAGACAAGACATGTGAATTCATACAGACAAAAGAACAGATGGTGAAAAACAATGGAAAAATAGAAGCAGCGTCTTAGGGAGCTGAGTGAAAACAAAAAGTGCACAAATATATGTATTATGGATATCCCAGAAGGAGAAGAGAGGGGAAAGGGGGCAGAAAGAATAATAGAAATATTCACTGAACATTTCCCAACTCTTATGAAAGACAGAAAATTACAGATTCAAAATGCACAGTGTGCCCCAAACAGAATAGATCCCAATAGACCTACTTCAAGACACTTACTGATCAGATTGTTCAATGTCAAAGACAAACAGAGAATTCTGAAAGAAGCGAGAAAAGCAATCCATAACATACAAGGGAAGCCCCATAAGACTATGTACAGATTTCTCTGCAGAAAACATGGAAGCAAGAAGACAGTGGCATGATACATTTAAGACACTGAAAGAGAGAAACTGCCAACCAAGAATTCTATATCTGGCAAAACTGTCCTTCAAAAATGAGGTAGAGATTAAAATATTTTCAGAAAAACAGACACTGAGAGAGTTTGTGAATAAGAGACCGGCACTACAGGGAACATTAAAGGGAGTGCCACAGGCTGATGGGAAAAGACAGGAGAAAGAGTGGGAGAAGAGTGCAGAAATGAAGATTATCAGGAAAGGTAAAGGAGAGAGAGGAAAAAATAAGATATGAGATATAAAATCCAAAAGACAAAATGGTAGAAGAAAGTACTGCCCATACAATAATAATACTAAATGTTAAGGGATTAAATTACCCAATAAAAGACACAGATTGGCAGAATGGATTAAAAAACAGGACCCATCTATATGTTATCTACAGGAAACTCACTTTAAACACAAGCACTAAAATGGACTGAAAGTGAAAGGTTGGGAAAAGATATTTCACACAAACAACAACCAGAAAAAAACAGGAGAAGCTATATTAATAACAGACAAACTAGGCATCAAAAGTAAATCAATTGAAAGAGACAAAGAAAGACACTATATATTAATAAAAGGGTCAATTCATCAAGAAAACATAGCAATCATAAATATTTATGCACCAAGCAAAAGTGCCCCAGGCAAACACTGAGAACAATGAAAGAAGTAGATACCTCTACAATAATAGTTGGAGAATTCAATAGACCACTCTCATCAATGGACAGAACATCTTGACAGAGGATCAATAAAGAAATGGAGATGTTGAATTGTATGATAAATGAACTGGACTTGACAGACATTTATAGAACACTACATCCAACAACAGCAGGGTACACTTTTTTCTCAAGTGCCCATCGAACATTCTCTAGGACAGACCACATGTTGGGTCACAAAGCAAGTCATAACAAATTATAAAATACTTTTATTATATAAAACACTTTCTCAGACAATAATGAAATTAAGTTGGAAATGAATAACAGGCAGAAGGTCATAAATTTCACAAATATATGGAGGCTCAACACCTTTTAGAAAACCAGTGGGTAAAGGAAAAAATTACAAGAGAAATTAGAAATACCACAATGCAAATGACAATGAAAATACTACATATCAAAACTTGCGGGATGCAGAAAAGGCAGTGCTGAGAGAGAAATTTACAGCCCTAAACTCCTATATTAAAAGAGAAGAGAGAGCAAACATTGAGGAATTAACTGTTCACCTGGAGGACCTAGAGAAAGAACAGCAACCTAACCTCAAAGCAAACAGAAGGGAAGAAATAACAAATACTAAAGTAAAAATAAATGAAATTGAGAACAGGAAAGCAATAGAGACAATCAAGAAAATGAGAAGTTGGTTCTTTGACAAAATCAATAAAATTGATTGACCACTATCTGGGTCAACAAAAAAAAGAGAGTGGATGCAAATAAAAACAATCAAAAATGAGAAAGGAGACATAACTACTGACCCTGCAGAAATAAAGGAGATAATGAGAAGATGCAATGAACAATCATATGCTAATAAGCTAAACAACTTAGAAAAAATGAACAACTTCCTAGAAAAGCATAAACAACCAACATTGACTCAAGAAGAAATAAATGACCTCAACAAACAAATCACAAGTAGAAAGATTGAGTCAATCACCAAAAGCTCAAAAAAAGGAAAACCGCAGGACCAGATGGCTTCACAAGTGAATTCTACCAAGTATTTGAGAAAGAATTAGTATGAATCCTACTCAGTCTTCAAAAAAATTGAAGAGGGGAAGCAACTAACTCAGTCTATGAAGCCAACATCACCCTAATACCAAAATTAGACAAAGACACCACCAAAAAAGAAAATTATAGACCAATCTATTTCATGAATATAGATGCAAAAATCCTCACCAAAATGCTTACAAATAGAATCCAGCAGCACATTAAAAGAATTATACATCACAATCAAGTGAGAGTTATTCCAGGTATGCAAGCCTGCTTCAATACAAGAAAATCAATTAATGTAATACATTGCATTAATGAATCAAAGTGGGAGAACCACATGATCATCTCAGTAGATGCAGAAAAGGCACTTCACAAAATTCAACATCCTTTCCTCATGAAAACATGTTAAGGGATAGGAATAGAAGGGAACTTTCTCAACATGATAAAGGCAATATACGAAAAACCCACAGCTAACATCATGCTCAATGGGGAAAGAATGAAAGCTTTCCTTCCATGATCAGGAAAAAGACATGGATTCCCACTGTCACCATTGTTATTCAACATTGTGGTGGAAGTGCTAGCTAGAGCAATTAGGCAAGAAAAAGAAATAAAAGTCATACAAATTGAGGAGGAAGAAGTAAAACTTTCACTTTTTGCAGATGATATGACTCTATATGTAGAAAATCCAGAAAAATCTACAGCAAAGCTACTAGAACTAGACAATGAATACAGAAAAGCAGCGGGCTATAAGACCAATATTCAAAAATCTGTAGTGTTCCTATACACAAGCAATGTGCAACAAAATGAGGAAATCAGGAAAAAATTCCATTTACAGTAGAAACCAAAGTAATAAAGTATTTAGGAATGAACATAACAAAGGACACAAAAGACCTTTACACAGAAAACTATGAGAAACTGCTTAAAGAAACCAAACAGGATCCTAAAAAATTGAAGAACATATTGTGTTCATGGATTGGAAGACTAATTATAGTTAAGAAGGCAATTTTACCTAAACTGATTTATAGATTCAATGCAATACCAATTAAAATCCCAGCAACTTTCTTTACAGAAAGAGAAAAACCAATAACTAAATTTATTTGGCAGGGCAAGTTGCCCCAAATATCCAAAAACATCTTGAGAAAGAGGATTGAAGTGGGAGGTCTCACACTACCTGACTTTGAAACCTATTACAAAGCTACAGTTCTCAAAATAGTTTGTTATTGGCATATGGACAGAGATACTGACCAATGGAATCAAATTGAGTGTTCAGAAATAGACTCTGGCATCTATGGACAATTGGTCTTTGATAAGCCAGTCAGGCCAAAGCAACTGGGACAGAGCAGCCTCCTCAATAAATGGTGTTTGGAGAACTGGATATCCATTTACAGAAGAATGAAAGAGCACTCCTAACTCAAACTTTATACAAGAATTAACTCGAAGTGGATCAAAGACCTAAACATAAGTGCTAACAACAGAAGACTCTTTGAAGAAAAAGTAAAGCAACATTTTAAAGACAATGTGATTTGAGGTGGTTTCCTAGACCTTACACCCAAAGCACGAGCAACCAAAGAACAAATAGACAGATGGAATCTCCTCAAAATTAAACAATTTGCACACCAAAGGACTTAGTTAAAAAAGGCAGCCTACTCTACACTTACTCCAGGTGCTCCATGAGTGAAAATTGGGACAGAGGCTGCAGAGGGTCACTACCTGGGCTGTAGAAAGCCCTTGTGGTGGGGGTTTGTTTGTAGAGAACTACTGAGGTTTGTGATCACTGCAATGGTGCAAATCCATGCAGGTTCTGGGGAGAGGTCATGCACATGGGAAAACAATACAGGGAAAGAAGCCAGAGAGAGTGTGATGCATTTGGCCCTGAGGTAGAGCCAGTGAATGTGAACAGGTGGGACAAAGGCTGCAGCTCCCATTTAGCTAAGCCCTTCACAGAATAAGGAGGACCCCCAAGGCAGGAGTGCCCCCTTCTAACCCCCCCAGGTCAGGCTCTGTACCCTCCTCTGCCTTCCTACTTGGGTGGATAAAGGGCCCTGCAGTGAAAGAGAGCAGGGCAGGGGAGGTGGGGACATCATACCACTATGCCCAGAGTGCCTTCCCTATGGCACAGGATTCAAAAGAGACAGGTACTGACTGATGGGGTTCTGTGGGAGCACCATGGCAAAGGCATCCACCAACCCAGAGATGTCTCCATGGTCTATGAGAAAGAGACCCCAGAATGCAGAGTTATCCTCACACTCTCCTCTCAATACTTTGCCTTGGTCCCAGGGTTACCTAATGTCTCTGGGGTTTGCTTCTCCCAGGGTTACTCTCCTGCCACACCATGTACTTACAGCCACCACACCTCCTGCACTAACAGCCCCCACAGCCCCCACCTTCCATGGTCTTGTCACTCTATGCCTTTAGAAAGCAGCACCTAATTCCCCTGAGTTCCAGGGAGAACCCAGTGAGACCCCATAGCCTCCACTCTATCTCAGGCCCAAGTTCTGGGTCTGGGAGGTCTAAGCCTGCCCACTGCATGGTGCTGCATTGGGGGAAGAGGCTGCACACTGAACTTTGTGATCTGAAGCTGTACAATGATCTCACCAGCCTCAGGATCCATCTGGCCTCTGTGTCTCAGAGGCCAAGGCCTGGGCTCTCCTCCCTCTGAAGCCCCCAGAGAAGCCAGGGCAGGGCCCTCTGAGGGAAACACAGCCTCACCTGCCCAGGCTGCCCCTGATGGGTTAGACTCCATTGAAGGAGGCCCCTCTTGCTCATTCACTTGCAAAGCCCTGAAAGCAGCTTGATGGATCCCAACCCAGTACACCCAGGGAGGGACTCAGGGCCCACCTACACCCTGCAGAGCCAGAATGTACCCTGGGCCAGTTTCCCCAGAGGCCCAGATGGACCCAGGATGGGGTGGAGAACCAGCCTGGGGCCACCCAGGCAAATAAACTGCACCCAGCCTGCAAGGGGGTGGGGAAAAGGACATCTGGGACTCAACAAACATGCACAGGGCTGTCACTATCTGTCTGTGTCATGTGACTCAGGAGCTACACTGCCAGGGTCCAGCACTAGACCAGGGTCACCAGCCAGAGGCACAGAGGCCCAGGGGGTACAGGAGACACATTACCTCTGGCAGAAGAATGGGGTGTCTCCTCTCTTCTTTCCCTGAACCACATGTGCACAGTTCATTTAGAACAGTTCTGTGCCCCTTCCCAACCTCCACACCATATGGCCTAAACCACAGAGGCACCCATGCTGCTCCCTGTGGACCCTCCCCTGGCTTCACTCTGTTCCCAGACAGGGCACCACTGATACAGGAGGACACAGTGGGAGGGCCTCTCCCTCATGTATTTAGGGCAGTGCCTGTGCCACCAAGGGATGCTTTCAACACCAGGAGGCCATGCACAGCCTCCCTTAGTACTGGGCTCCTGGAAGCCAGGTTCGACCTCTCACTGGGCAGCCCTGGACCTAAAAGGGCAGGAGCCTGCTCTGCTGGGCAGATCCGTACCACACCTGCCTGGTCCTGACCTCTCCTGCAAGAAGGAGAGTGGGAAGTGTAAATGCAAGTGCATTGATCCCTGCCTGGGCCAACAGCTCTGGACATGGACTCCAGGCATGGATGCTGGACTCCGAACCAGTGAGCTTATCAGAATGGATAAGAATCCCACACTGCTACCCATTGTTCATCTGCTCCCCACATCCTAAGGCCATTCCACATAAAAAGGAAACAGCCAAGCAGAACATTTCCTCACTTGCTTCAATTTCTTCTCCTCTCTTTAAGCTCCCCCTTTCCACCTCTTCAGTGGAGCCCCATTCCACATGCAAATTGAATGCTGACTGATTCATGAGTTATAAACTGCTCAAAAACTCCCTAAACATGTGACTAATTTACTAGCAGTTTTAATTGAATACTTTAGACACAGGCCAGAGCTGCTAATATTCAAGGAGGCTGTATGCCAGCCCTTCAAAGCCATGGGAAATCACCCCTGTCCCACACAAAAGAGGAGGCAGAACCTTCATGAAGAAGTGTCAGGAAGTGGGATCCATTTCCGAAGATGAGCACGATCTCTTCCCAGATTTCCAGGGCTTGCCAGCCTCTGCAGCTCCAGGCACTCAGAGCCTTGCTCAGCTCACCCAGATCACACCTCATCTCACACAGAGCCTGATTAACCTCACAGAGCCTGGATCACCTCACCTATAACTGGCTAACCTAAACCAGAACACTGACCCACTCTTTAAGTGACCCAAGGCCAAAGAAGCATCTTCAGGGCAGCTGGGTGCTCAACAAAAGAGAGCAAGGGACAGGATTCATAACAGCTGGAGACTCCCTCACCATTAGGGGATATTTAAGCCCCATCAACCACTCCACCAACCCACACATGAACAGTCTTCAATCCTCATGACTCTTCCACATACAGTGGCTCAAGATTATCACTCTTGGACATGTCACTTTGTCAGCCTGTTCTCTCCGTAGCCCCAGGTACCCCCTGGTAATACCACATCCTAGTCTCCCCCCAGCTACAGCCCTCCAGCAACACCCATCTGGAGAAACCCGGGTCCTGAATGCCTGGAACCCAAGGACTGGCTTGCTAACAGTGCTTCTACATTCACTCCTGGCCTGAGGTTTAGAACACATTTTTTGTGGTGCTTAATACGTGTTAATTGAAACATTGAACAAATGTTCTCCTCTCCCTCCATGTTCACTTGTAACACACTGACAATTTTTACTTAAGTGGGACTTTCTCCCCCTAACTTCAAGCCATCATTTCCTAAAAGAACTAAAATAACCCCACAAATGGGGTCTTAAATTTGTCCCACCCATAAACAGCAGCTGAGCTATAACCAAGTTAACAACTGTGCCAGACAGAACTCTTATAACACCAAGCCCACTCTGTTATTGCCAAATAAAAGCAGCCAGCTCTCCGAGGCCCCACTGATAGGCAAGCACCTTCCCCAAACAACTTCCCTGGAGGTGCAGGGCTGCACCTTCACTACAACAGTCAGAACTAACATGCTTTGAGGCCTGGCCTCATATCAGTGCAGGAGACTAATCTATGCATTTATCTACAGAGGCTGGTGGAGAGAGTGACTGGGATTGGCATGATCTCAGTCCCACTGCTCACCAACTGAATGTGGTGGGTAACTGCAGGGTTGTAACCCTGTCTGCTTTAGGCAGGATGGGCGTGATTTCATAGGCTGACTTTCTAGCAGCTGCAGAGTGGGCTCCTGACCCCAAGGGACAGATGTGTGGGCTGCAGACAGCAGAGCTCAAGAGGACATCTGACTACTTGAGCATGGAAATGGGGACAAGCTACTTTAAAATCATCTCTGAGAAGGGAGCTCCTCGGAGCACAGAAATGAGAATCATCGAGGAAAGGATATCTACAGCCATATCCAGGACATAGAAACTTTCCTGTTTCTCCCAATGCAGGACCCTAAAGGCTGGGAGGACAGATGTTGGCCACAAGGGAAGGAACTTCTTAACCCTTGCTAGAGCTGGGGAAGAGTGCACACATATCTCTCTAGCCACATATTTGTCATCGCTGAAGAGAAACAAAAATGGTCCACCAAGATTCAGACAGCCCATCACCAGTGCCCAGTCAATTGGATTGCAGGTTTGATCCTAAAGCCACAATCAGGAATCACAACTGATATAATATCAAGGGGGTGCTGGACCCTCCCTGTCTCCTTGGACACCCATGCTGGGGTCAGCCACTCTGGGGAACAAGGCAAAACTCAGAGATGGTTACAGAGAGCAGAATGGAAACAAATGGAGAATTGAAAGCCCAATCTGGACTGGGACAAATAAAAGGTTCTCCCCAGCCACTGCCAGGCAACCCCAGTACACAAACCCCAGAAGCCCAGAGAAGTCTGCACTGGACAGTAATTACTGCAGAAGGGAAAGGGACAGCCATCTCTTCCTCACCACCAAGTCCCATCTCCTAGACCAAGCATGGAGCCCACATGCTACTCAGAGGGCAAGGAGGCCTGCAAACAGCAGTCTCTTGAAAACTGGAGGTCTCAGTAAAGGTCATCCCTAACTGACCTTGAGACCAAATACCCACTTGAAAGTCAACATGTTGTCTTCAGAGCTGTCCCTGAGCCAGCAAGGCTGGTCTGGAGTTGTGCCAGGCAGACAGGATCTCACCCAGGGCAGAAGGATTGTGTGGTGACCTGTGTCACTGTGGCAACATTGTAGTGGCAGTGATTGCTACTACCACAGTGACAGCTCTGTCCAAAAGTCCCATTGGATCTCACAGGGTACATTATGTGTTTGAGCATCTGGGGGCAAGGACACCAGTACCTGTTAACACATAAACTTCCTGCAGCATTAGAACTAGATGCCTTCCCAGGGGAAGTAGAGTGCAGAGGCAAAAGAACAGGCACACCTCATTTATTAAAACCAAAAAGAGAAACAAATACCTGGGAACAAGCTAGACATCTCATGGGCATCCCCTGCACCTGGACACCCCCTGGACCTGCACTTCCCCTGCATCTGCACCTCCCCATACCTAAGCCTCCCATGGCCTTCCCTGAACCTGGGCCTCCTGGGCCTCCCTTTCACCTGCCCTACTGCACCTGGGCCTCCTCTACACAGACTCCAGTTGCTGTGGGAGCTGAGATTGGGACAGAATCTGTACAGGTTCACCAGGATTTCAGCAGGCCTTCAGGGAGTACAGAACTACAGAAGTTTCTGATCTCTGCAATGGTGCAATTCCAGGAGGGTTTAGAGAGAGGTGATGCACTCAGGGCACAGCATAGGAATAGTAGCCAGAGAGGGGGTGCTGCAGCTTAGCTCTCAGGTACAGACAGCAACTGCTCAGGAGGAGTGAAGTCTGCAGCCCCCATTTAGCTATGCCCTTCACAGAATAAGGAGCACTCCCCAGAGCTGGAATGCCCCTCCTCACACTCCCAGGTTAGCCTCTGCATCCTCCTATGCCTTCCTAAGCAGAGGGTAAATGGACCCAGAGAGACCAGGCACTGGATAAGGCAGGGCAACATAACCAATCCCATCACAATGCCATCACCATGGGGCTGAATTCCAAAACCGAGATAACAACTGACTGCAGAGAGCATGCTAACATCATTCACAGGGTGTCCTGGGACAAAGCCAGGCTAAGGGGAGTCCTCCCACCCAGAGATCCTTGGGCTCAGAGCATGAGCCCACCAGAATATGGAGCCATCCTCGCACTCTCCTCTCAGCACTTTGTCTTTGTGCCCAAGGTCAGCCTCTGCCTCTGGTTCTCCCAAGGGAACTCCCCCACCACAACCCTGCAGGGGGAGATTAGGGGTGGGTGTGTAGCACTGTGGAAATACTACTGTACTGGTTTTAGTTGCTATGGCCACAGCAATACAGTGCCTGCCAAAAAACCGCTAGTACAAAGCACATGCCCTCTCAGTTTTCTGAATAAGGCCACATTAACAAGTATATGGTGGTTTCTGTCCTGAGACACAAACCTACTGGGGCACAGGTGCTGACAGTGAGATCATGGCCCCTCCCTGCAGTGCCACCCCATCCCCAGCCACAGCAGACAGGATGAGTTCCCTGCCCGGAAAGTCCACAGGATCATGAAAAACATGGGCCAAAACCACCACCAGGTCTCAACTGGAGTTTGCTCTTTGATGGGTGTGCCCTGTCACCTCTCCCTAAACCAAAGGTGTGGGCCTGGCCTTCAACTGTGAAGCTTCTCCCTAGGATGTGGTTGGTCCCTTGCAAGGACAGGGCCTGGCCTGTTGACTCAACAAGCCAAGTGCTCCCAACTTGTCTGAGCCTTTTCCCAGGGGCCTCCGGTGGTTTAAGGAGCCTGGTAGGCTCAGGGGCCCTGGATGAAGCCCCCTCTCCCTTCCTGTCCTGCCCACAGCTCAGCTTCCAGGACTCCCCCTAGAGCAGCCTGGACAAGTCAAATTGGATGCTTCTCATGGCCTTCTGCCCCATGGGGCACATGATATTGTCAGGGTCTCTGTCATGGTGGGTGGGGTAGGATCTACCACAGTGACACATCCTGTGCTGAAAACTGTATTGTCACCACCTGACCTACTGCCCTCCCTGCCGGGAACTGGGCCTGGTCTCCTGTGCATCCTCCCAACAGTCCTAGAAGGCTGGAAAAGGGGTCCTGTGTCCCAAAGGAGCTTTGGGAGTCCTCATGCCACCCTGCTTCCCACATCAGCCTGAGAGCAGCAGCCCCCGGGGCCACCTCTGGAGCATATGATAGGAAGCGGGCCGGGGTCTCATCTCCCTTGCGGCAGCTGATTGATTTGGTTTTAGACACTTTTCTCCCAGAGAATAGAGAACACTGGAGTTCTGGGCAGAAGGCAGGTAAGCGTAGACTCCCACATGGGGGCAGCAACTGCTTGGGTGGACTAAGGAGGGTCATCAGTGGAAGGACAGTTTTGGGTTACCTCAGAGTGGGCCTTGTGCACCTCAGCTTGACCAGGAGGCACTGCCTTAAAGGATGCATCAGTCTGAGTTCAGGGTGGAGAGCAGGAGCCAGAAAGAGCTGGCAGGGAAGGGGGGTTGCCCAGCAGCTATGAAGGCTGGGACACTCCCCCAGCCCAGCCTGGCCCTGCCTTTGTCTCTCTTTCCTGGGGTCATTTGCAGGAGAAAAGAGGTAGATCCCACCAGCCACACTAGATCTCATGGGACTTGCCTGCCCCTGCTGCTCTGGCCCTGAGAGCCACCAAGAGATCCCTGAATCATCCTGAGTCAGGCCCATAACTCAACCTCCCCTGGGGAAGCTAACAGGGCATCCAGGCTCACACACTCAGAATAAGGTAACCCCCCAGAATCCTCATGTTCCTGCAAGAGTCTATCTCCCATGTAGGGAGACAGTCAGAACAGCTGTCAGGGCACAGGGCGGGCATCCTGCTCCACCCAGACCCCAGGAATTAATGCACTGGTGACACCCACAAATCCCCCATGGGTGTGCTTGTTCTCAGGACCTAACTCCTGGGGGCACTTGGCTTCAATCAACCCTGGAGGATGTGGGTGCGACACATTGCCAGGCAAGCCCTTTCCGGGGAGACAGGACTGTGGGAAGGACTGACCCACTGCCATGATGGCAGAGGAGATGCAGGAAGGTCTGAGGCCTAAGCACCACCCACAGGGTCAAAAGAGGGCCCAAGCAGGGCAGGGGCCCTCACAGCTCAAGCAGAGGCCCCTTGCAAATGGCCCTCCTACTGTGTTACTATAACTACCGCAGGCAGAGACCCAGGAGTAAAAACCTGGCAGGGAACCCCACTGGGACCACACCAGCTCCTCAGATCTAAGACCCCAACCCCACACCACAGGCTGGAAGGGGCCTGGATCCT
Organism: Choloepus hoffmanni; assembly: GCA_000164785.2. NCBI lineage: Eukaryota > Metazoa > Chordata > Mammalia > Pilosa > Megalonychidae > Choloepus > Choloepus hoffmanni. The sequence goes on along the minus strand of KN190424.1, from coordinate 122,509 downwards.
CTGCTGCATCAGAGCTCTCCAGGTGCAGTCACTGACCACTGACAACCTCCACCTTTCTGCATCTCCCTCCGACATCCGTACTTGGACCCCTGCAAGGCTGTCTCCATTACTAGCAACTGTCCTGGCTTACCAGGCACAGAGACTGCTCTGGGGCAAACCATCCTGGGTAGGCAGGCTCCCAATGAGCTAAATCCCCATTAAGCCTCCCCTTCAAATGGCCCTGTGACACCCAGAGCCAGGCCACAGATACAGAGGTCCCTCGCTACCCACTTATCCAATAAAGAAGTGCCTGCTCTGGCCAGCTATGCTGGGGCTGCTCAGCAGATGAGAGCCTTTGGGGAGGATTCCCTAGAACTGGGGCTGTGTGCTGCAGCACAGGAGTTCAGATACAGGTGAAGCAGTGTCCTTGGGGGATGGGAGCTCATATCAAGAAAAAGAGGCCAGCTCCTGGGCTGTCATAGATTTCTTGAGCTCCAGGGAATCCACTTCCAGAGACAGGGGCTGTGCAGTGCTCTCAGCCTAAGACAGCATACCCAAGGGCCATTGTCAGTACAGATGCCATGCCCCAAACAGCCATAATGCATGATCTGTAGAAACCCAATTAAAGAGCCAGCTCACATAAATCCAGTGTGGTCAGGGGAAGATGGAGCCTAAAGAGGGAGGCCTTCACTAAGTGAACTCCTGCTGCACACTGGCAGGCTCCCCAGCACCACAGACAGGGTTTCCGACACCCCATCATCCCTGCCCTCCTCCACCCCACCCAGTAGTTAGGGAGGCACTCTGAACTGAGGTGAGGCCATATGTGCCATGCTTGGCCATTGCTTACCAATGACTACTGCCCTTTCTGGTCTGGGGGACCTCTCTGTCCCAAGCCTTGATCATTCCCTTTGGATCTGGCCTCTCTGTGTTAGCTCTGGGTTCCCCAGCTGCAGAGGCAGCTCTTCCTGGCCTTTCTTCCTCCAGCTCTACTCTTCCTTGCCCATCGCTTCCAAGTGCTGCAGCTCCAGGTCAGAGCCCTCCTGTTTGACCTGGTGAGTGCGCCATATCCATGGTCCCCACAGAATCGTTCTGCATGGCAAGACCAGAAGGTGGCCGGCCAGCAGGGACTTTGACTTCTTCACTTACAGACAGTGACAGAGACCAAGCTTAATCCACCTGCAGGGGCCTAACCTTTGCAGAAACCATTCTTTCACTAGCATCCATCCTTGCCCCCAAGGAATGTGCTGCCCAGAGCAGGGTAACCCATGGCTCCAGTCTGACTGTAAGGGGCAGAGTTCCTCAGGGGCCTCCCACCCCAGCCAAAGCCCAAAGGGCCACCTCAGTGATGGGAGCATCAGAGCCTGCAAACGAGAGTCAGACACTCTCCTCATCAGATGCTGGGACAGGCCCCAGGGCCCTGCTGTGGCCCAAGGCAGCCTAAATGTGTATCCAGCACGCAGTCCATAGTGGATGGGTTCTTACCAGCCTATGCTATGACCTCCAGTAGGGCCTGCCATGGCTTGGGCCCCTGAAGACCCTATCCACCCCTGGAGGATAGTGGCCCCAAGTCAGCCACTGTAGCCAGAACCACCCATTGTGTCACTGATCTCATCTACCCTACACTTACTCAACCTCAACATCAGGTATCCAGCAGCTCAGCCTGCCCAGGTGCTGACCTTTAAGCTTGCCCCCTGGTGTCAAAAGAAACCCCTTCCCCCTGACAGCCCCGAGCTCCCCCAGCTCCCACTGGATAGGTGGTGTTCCAGTGCACTGGCTGAGTGCTTGGACCTCTCCTGCCTGTTGGACACCCCTGAACAGATACCGCCTAAAGGGCCCTAGGCATTGGTATTGTCATGGAGCATCTGTCTGTGGTCTAGATGACTTTGGAGACCACAGTATCACTCCCCATAGCAGCAACCAGGGCCAGCATGATGCATACATGGCACCTACCCAGACCTCCCTACTCTGACCTGCAGCCTTCAGCCCCTGACCATGGCAGATCCAGGGCTTGCACTTTACACCTTGATGCTGTGGTCTCAAGGCCACCATGCTCTACCTCTGGCCCAGACTGTTGGCTCCCAACCTTGAGCTCACCCCTGGCTACACTGTCTGCACAGAAGCTTACAGGATGAATCAATCCTGCTCCTAAACCACCCCATAAACCCCCTACCCTACACATTTATCATGTCTGAGACCTTTCCAGGGCCTCAGACAGGGTCAGAAACCAGGTGGGCTCAGGGGCCCTTGATAAAGCCCCCTCTCCCTTGCCCACACAGGGTATACAAACTTGCATGGCTAGCTTGCAGCTCAGCTTTCAGTACCCCCTGGGCTACCCCAGAGCAGTCTGTACAAGGTGGGACTTTGCACAGACATGGGATATTGTCGGGGTCCCCAACATGGTGGATATACTCCTGGCTACCACGGTGACCCAGCCTGTACTCAAAACCATGGTGACACTGTCTGCCCTGCTGCCCAACCTGCCAGGGGCTGGACCTGGTCATCCGTGCTTCCCCCCAACAGTACTAGGAGGCTGGACACAGGGTCCCTTCTCCTGAAAGGGCCCAGAAGTTTCAGCCACACACCAGTCAGCAGTGGCGGGTGCTGCCTGCCAAGCCCTGGACTCTCCATTTGCAGCCCCAGCAGGACCTCCTCCCCACTGCTCCACTGCAGGGAGAGAGTGAAATTGTGGTCACCACTCGGGCCACTACACAAAACATCTTTATATAGAAACCACTTCAAAAATAGAGTCTAAGTTGACCAGCCCATGAAGAGCAGCTAACCAGTAACTAAGTTAGCGACTGGGCCAGACAAACCCTTACAACATTGCGCCCACCCTGTTCCCTCTGAAGATGAGCAGCTGGGTCTCCGAGCCCCCACTGATAGGCAAGCATCGACCCCAAGCACTTTCCCAAGAGCTTTGGGGCAGCAACCACACCCCACCAGGCAACGCTAACATGCTGGAGGCATTCCCTCAACCCAGCCCAGGAAACTCACCTGTGTATTTGACTACAGTGCATGGTGCAGTGTGGCCAGCTTTCATGTGGACTCAGTCCCACTGCTCACCAACTGAAGGCAGTGGGGCAGCTGCAGGGTTGGAACCCTGTCTGCATTAGGCAGGACACATGCCCTTTGGCTGGCTGACCTCTTAGCAGCTGCTGAATGCAGCTTCTGACCCCAGGAGCACAGATTTGAAGGCTCCAGGCAGCCAGGATCAAGAGGACATCTGACTGCATAAGCATGGATATGGGGACAAACTGCTGCATGGGGATGCTTTAAAATCATCACTGAGATATGAGCTCCTCAGACCACCGTAATGAAAATCATCCAGGCATGTATATCTCCAGCAATGTCCAGAACATGGAAACTCTCATATTGCTCCCAATAGAGGACCCTCAAGACTAGGGAGGAGAGGCACTGGCTGTGTGGGAAGGAACTCCTGAAGCCCTTGCTTAGGCCAGGAAAATTGGACACATGTCATCTGGCCACAGATTTGCCCTCAGATGAAGAGAAACAAAAAATGGTCCATCAAGATTAAGTCAGCCAATCACTGGTTCCGGTCAATTTGATTTGCAGGTTTTATACCAATACTGCACTTGACAATCACAACAGATAAGACATCAAGTTAGTGTTGGACCCTCCTTGGCTCCTTTTCTAACCATGCCAGAGCCAGTCACTCTGGGGAACAAAAAAAAAAACAGAAACAGTTACAGAATACATAATGGAAACAACTGGAGAACTGAAAGCCCATGTGGACTGAGACAAATAAAAGGTTTTTCCCAGCCACTGCCATGCAGTCCCTAGAGCATAAACCCCCAGGGGCCCTGACTAGCATGCACTAGGCAGTAAGTGCTGCAGAAGGGAGGTAACAGCCATCTATGAAGCCCCATCTCCTAGACCAAGCATGGGCCCCATATGCAACTCAGGGGGCAAAGAGCCCTTTGAACAGCTGTCCCCTGATACCTGGAGGTCTCAGTTAGCATCATCCCTAACTGATCTTGACACTAAATGTTCACTGGAAAGTCAGAAAGTCATCTTCAGAGCTGTCCCTGAGCCACAATGGTGGGCTGGGGCTGTCACAGGCAGCCAGGATCTCACTGAGGATGGGAGGATTCTGTTAGGAACTCTGTCACTGTGGTGATTACGACGACTGGGATGACCACAGTGACACAGCCCCATGCAAAAGCTCCACCAGAACTCCCAGGGGACATGCTGCATGTGAGTGTCTGGGGGCAAGCACAGCCATAACTGTCAACAAATAAAGCACATTTGGCATTCAACCTAAATGCTCTCCCTAGAAAGTCAGAGTACAGAGGCAAAAGGATGAGCATGCCTCAGTGATTATAATGAAAAAGCAACACAAACAGGGAAGCAGCCTGGGCCTCCCATGGGCATCTCCTGCTCCTGGCCTTTCCTGTACTGGGCCTCCCCTAAGCCTACTCCAGGTACTGCAAGAGCCAAGATTGGGACAGGGGCTCAGAGGGTCTCCACCTGGGCTGTAGGAAGCCATGGGGGTGGGAGTGTAGAGAACAACTGAGGTATGTGATCACTACAAAGCTGCAAATCCAGGTGGGTTTTTGGTGAGTTCAGGCACACAGGAACACAGCACAGGGAAAGAAGCCAGAGAGAGTGTGCTGCATGCAGCCCTGTGGCAGTCAGCAAGTGTGCTCAGGTGAGGTGAAGGCTGCAGCCCAGAGAAAAAGAGCACACCTGGGGGGGGCTGGAGTGCCCCCTCCTCACCCTCCCAGGTCAGGCTCTGTGCCCTCCTCTGCCTTCCTACTTGGGAGGATAAAGGGACCTGCAGTGACAGTGCACAGGGCAGGCGAGTGGGGACCGTATTCCACTGTGCTCAGAATGCCTTCCCCATGGGGCAGGATTCAAAAGAGAGAGGTACTGACTGATGTGGTTCAGTGGGAGCACCATGGCAAAGGCATGCAAGGGGTTATCCACCCACCCAGAGAGGTCTCCATGGTCTATGAGCAAGAGACCCAGAATACAGTCATCCTCACACTCTCCACTTAGCACTTTGCTTGGACCCAGGGTCAGCCACTGCATCTTGGGTCTGCTTTTCCCAAGGTTACCCTCCTGCCACACCATATACTTACACTCCCCACAACTTCTTCATTAACAGCCCCCACAGCACCCACCATCCATGGCCTTGTCACTCTAGGCCATTATAAAGCAGGACATATTACCCCTGAGTTCCAAGGAGAACCAAGAGAGATCCCATTGCCTGAACTCTATCTTAGGCCCAAGTTCTGGGTCTGGGAGGTCTGAGCCTGCCCACTGCATGGTGCTGCATTGGGGGAAGGGGCTGCACACTGACCTTTGTGATCTGAAGCTGCACAATGAGGCTCACCAGCCTCAGGATTCATCTGGCCTCTGTGTCTCAGAGGCCAAGGCCTGGGCTCTCCTCCCTCTGAAGCCCCCAGAGAAGCCAGAGCAGGGGCCTCTGAGGGAAGCACAGCCTCACCTGCCCAGGCTGCCCCTGCTGGGTTAGACTCCACCGATGGAGGCCCCTCCTGCTCATTCACTTGCCAAGCTCTGAAAGCAGCTTGATGGATCCCAACCCAGTACACCCAGGGTGGGACTCAGTGCACACCTCCCACTCTGCAGATCCAGGCAGTGCCTTGGGCCAGTCTCCACAGAGGCCCAGACAGACTCAGAATGGGGTGGAGAACTAGCCTGGGGGACATCCAGGCAACAAAACTGCATCCAGCCAGCAAGGGGGTCAGGATCAGGACATCTGGGACTCACTAAACATGCCCAGGGCCATCAGTATCTGTGTGTGTGTCAGGTGACACAGGATCTACACTGCCAGGGTCCAGTGCTAGACCCAGGGTCACCAGCCAGAGGCACAGAGGCCCAGGGGGTACAGGAGACACATTAACTCTGGCAGAAGATTTGGGATGTCTCCTCCCTTCTCCCCCCTGAAGCACTTGTGCACAGTTCATTTAGAACAGTTCTATGTCCCACCCCAACCTCCACACCCCATGGCCTCCACCATGGAGACACCCATGCTGCTCCCTGTCAACCCTCCCCTGGCTTCACTCTGTTCCCAGATAAGTCACCCCCTGATACAGGAGGACACAGTGGGAGGGCCTCTCCCTCAGGTACTTAGGGCAGTGCCTGTGCCACCAAGGGATGCTTTCAACACCAGGAGCCCAAGCACAGCCTCCCTCAGTCCTGGGCTCCGGGCAGCCAGGTGTGGCCTCTCCCTTAGTAGCCCTGGACCAGAAGGGGCAGAAGCCTGGTCTTCTGGGCAGGTCTGCATCACACCTGCCTGGGTCAGACCTCTCCTGCAAGAAGGAGAGTGGGAAGTGTAAATGCAGGTGCAGTGCTCCCTGCCTGGGACAGCCATCTCTTCCTCACCACCAAGCCCCTCCTCCTACACCAAGCATGGAGCCCACATGCCACTCAGAGGGCAAGGAGACCTGCAAACAGCAGTCTGTAGAAAACTGGGGGTTTCAGCAAGAGTCAACCCTAACTGACCTTTAGACTAAACATCCACTTGAAAGTCAACATGTTGTCTTCAGAGCTGTCACTGAGCCAGCAAGGCTGGGATGGAGCTGTGCCAGGCAGGCAGGATCTCACCCAGGGCAGAAAGATTGTGTGATGAGCTGTGTCACTGTGGCAATATTATAGTAGTGGTTGGGGCTACCACAGTGACACAGCCCCGACCAAAATCCCCATCGGGTCTCACGTGGGACATTATGTGTTTCAGTGTCTGGGGTCAAGGACAGCAGTACCTGTTAACACATAAACTGCATGAAGCATTAGACCTAGATGCCCTCCCAGGGGAGACAGAGTGCAGAGGTAAAAGAACAGGAACTCCTCCTCTTTTTGATTAAAACCAAAAAGAGAAACAAATACCTGGGAACAAGCTGGGCCTCCATGGGCATCCCCTGCACCTGGACATCCCCTGAACCTGCACTTCCCCTGTACATGCACCTCTCCATACCTAAGCCTCCCATGTACTTCCCTGTACCTGAGCCTCACCTGGGCCCCCCCTGCACCTGCCCTACTACACCTCTGCCTCCCACACCATAGGCTCTAGGTGCTGCAGGAGCTGAGATCAGGACAGATGCTGTACAGGGTCACCACCAGGATTTTGGAGGCCTCAGGGAGTACAGAACTACAGAGGTTTCCAATCTCTCCAATGGGGCAATTCCAGGAGGGTTTAGGGAGAGGTGATGCACTCGGGACACAGCATAGGAACAGTAGCCAGAGAGAGGGTGCTGCAGCTCAGCTCTCAGGTAGAGCCAGCAACTGTGCTCAGGAGTGAAGGCTGGAGCCCCCATTTAGCTATGCCCTTCACAAAATAATGAGCACTCCCCAGAGTTAAAAGGCCCTTCCTCACCCACCTAGGTTAGCCTTTGAGTACTTCTCTGCCTTCCTACAGGGAGGATAAATGGCCTCAGAGAGACCAGGCACTGGGTAAGACAGGGGACCTTAACCAACCCCCATCACAATTCCATCCCTGTGTGGCTGAATTCAAAAATGGACAGACACTGACTGGCGGCAGACAGCACCCTAACTGACATCATTCAGTGGGTGCCTCAGGACAAAGGCTGGCAAAGGGAAGCCCACCCTTCCAGAGTGGTCCATGGGTTCTGAGCAAGAGCCCCCCAGAATATGGAGCCATCCTCACACTCTCCTCTCAGCACTTTTTCTTGGTCCCCAAGGTCAGCCTCTGCCTGCAGTTTTCCCAGGGGAACCCTCCCACCACACCCCTGCAGGGGGAGATTAGGGGTGGGTGTGTAGCCCTGTGGGATATGACTGTACTGGCTTTTGTTGCTATGGTCTCAGCAGCACAGTGCTGTCAAAACAAAAAACCCTAGGACAAAGCACATACCCTCTCAGTTTTCTGAATGAAGCCACATTAACAGGTAAGTGGTGGTTTCTGTCCTGAGACACAAACCTGCTGGGGCACAGGTGCTGATGGTGAGAACACAGCCCATTCCTGCAGATCCACCCCACACCCAGCCACAGCAGACAGGATGAGGTCCCTGCCCAGAAAGTCCACAGGATCATGAAACACATGGGCCAAAGCCACCACCAGATCTCAACTGGACTTTGCTCTTTGGTGGGAGTGCCCTGTCAACTCTCCCTAAACAGAGGGGTTGGGTGGGCTTGCAATTGCAAAGACCCTTCCTTGGAGGTTGTCAGCCCCTTGCAAGGACAGGGCCTGGCCTACTCACCCAACAAGCCAAGTGCCCCCACCTCTCTTAGCCCTTTCCCAGGGGCCTCAGGGGTTGTCAGGAGCCAGGTAGGCTCAGGGGCCCTGATGAAGCCCCCTCCCTTTCCATCCTGCCCACAGCTCAGCTTCATGGACTACCCCTGGAGCAGCCTGGACAAGGCAAAGTGGGGGCTACCCGTGGCCTCCTCCAGCTCTGTGGGGACACATGATATTGTCAGGGTCTCTGTGACTGTGGGTGGGGTAGCAACTACCACAGTGACATCTCCTGTGCTGAGAACTGTACTGTCACTACCTGCCCCGCTGCCCTCCCTGCTGGGGACTGGGCCTGGTCTTCTGTGCATCCTCCCAACAGTCCTAGAAGGCTGGAAATGGGGTCCCCTCTCACGATGGGGCTCAAGGAAGCCTCAAGCCACTCTGAACCCCCACACCACCTGATATCATCAGCCACTGGGGCCACCTCTGGAGCATATGATAGGAAGTGCATCAGGGTCTCATCTCCCTTGGGGAAGCTGACTGATTTGGTTTTAGACACTTTTCTCCCAGAGAGGAGAGAACACTGGGGGTTTGGGCAGAAGGCAGGGAAGGGAAGCATCCTGCATGGGGGCAGTGACTGCTTGGGTGGACTCAGGAGGGGCAATAGCAGAAGGGCAGGGTAGAGGGACCCTGGAGTGGGCCCTGTGCACCTCAGCATGACCAGGAGGCACTGCCTTAAAGCAGGCATCAGCCCAAGGCCAGGGTGGAGAGCAGGGACCCGGAAGAGCTGGCAGGGAAAGTGGGTTGCCCAGCAGCTATGAAGGCTGGGGTCCCTCACCCAGCCCAGCCCAACCCTGCCTTTGTCTCTCTTTCCTGGGGTCAATTCCAGGGGTGAAGAGGTCCATTTCACTGCCCACACCTAGGGTCCATGGGACTTGCCTGCACCTGCTGCCCCAGCCCCCAGAGACACCAAATGTTACCTGAATCATCCTGAGTCAGGCCCATAACTTGACCTCACTTGGAGAAGCCAACAGGGCATCCAGGCTCACACATTCAGAACAAAGTAACCCTCCAGAATCCTCATGTTCCTGCAAGAGTCTCCCTCTCCCATGCAGGGAGACAGTCAGAACAGCTGTCAGGCACAGGGCCAGCATCCTGCTCTGCCCAGACCCCAGGAAGGAATGCACTGGTGATGCCCCACTTCCCCAGCAGATGTGCCTGTTATCAGGACCTAACTCCTGGTGGCACTTGGCTCCCATCTACCCCAGAGCATGTGGGTGTCACATGCTTCCAGGACAAACCCCTTTGTGGGAGACTGGAGTGCAGGAAGTACAGTCCCCCCTGCCCACAATGGCAGAGGAGATGCAAGAAGGTCTGAGGCCTGAGTACCATCCACAGGGTCAGCAGAAGGCCCAAGCAGGGCAGGGGCCCTTGTAGTTCAAGCAGAGGCTTTTTGCAAAGGGCCCTCCTACTGTGTTACTATAACTACCACAGCCATAGACCCAGCAGCAAAAACCTGGCTGGGATCCCCACTGGGATCACACCAGCTCCCTCAGCTCTGAGCACTCCACCCCACCCCACAGGCTGGGAGTCGCCTGGATCCTCTTCTGCATCAGATCCCTCCAGGTGCAGTAATTGCCCACTGACCACTTGCACTGACTCCCTCCACCCCTCTGTGTCTCCCTCTGACAGCCATATATGGAACCCTGCAAGGGTGTCTGCACTACAAGCCTGTGTCTTGGCTTCCCAGGCACAAAGACTGCTCTGGGGCAAACCATCCTTGGTGGGCAAGCTCCCAATGAGCTAAACCCTCAGTGAGCCTCCCCTTCAACTGACCCTGTGACCCCCAGAGCCAGGCCACAGATACAGAGTTCCCTCACCACCAACTTTCCCACCAAGGTAATGCCTGCTCTAGACATCTAGGCTGGGGTTGCTCAGCAGATGATGGCCTTTGGGAAGGGGTCCCTGGTTGCTCAGGCACAATGAGGATACCTAGCAATCCACCTGTGGCCTCCAGGAGGCATGCAGAGAGAGCTGGACCTGGTGCTGGGGCTGTGCGTGGCCACCAAGGAGCTCCGGATGAGTGTGGGGAACCAGGGTCCCTTGGGGACAGGAGCCGATTTCAAGACAAGGAGGCTAGTTCCTGGGCTGTCACAGAGCCCCAAGGCTCCAGGGAATCTACTCCCAGAGACAGGGGTTGTGCAGCACTCTCAGCCAAGGCATTGTCCCCACAGGGCCATTGTCAGTAGGGGTTCCATGCCTGAAATCAGCCATAATGCATGATCTCTAAGGAGCTGGCACACATACATCCAGTGAAGTCGGGGAGTGATGCAGCCTGAAAAGGGAGTCTTTCCATAAGGGGTTCTTTGCTGCACCCTGACCAGGCTCCCTAGCAGCACATGCCCTGCCCCACAGCACCCCCAGGACTTCCCACCCACAGGAATCCATCTCCACCTCTGCCCAGCCCAGCAGTTTGGAGCCACTCTGAACCGAGGTGAAGCCACACATGCCATGCTTGGCCCTTACTTCCCAATGCCTGCTGCCCTGTCTGGTCCTGGGGTAGCTCTCTGCCCTTGGGCTCTGGCCTTTCTGTGTCAGCTCTGGCTTCCCCAGCTGCAGAGATGGCTCTTCCTGGGCGTTCCTCCTCCAGCTGTGCCCTGCCCTGCCCACCGATTCCAAGCACTGCATCTCCTGCTCAGAGCCCTCCTGTCTGCCCTAGTGTGTGCACCATCTGAATGACCCCCACACCTGCAGAACCAGAAGGCTGCTGGCCAGCAGGGACTTTGACTTCCTCACTTACAGACACAGCGGCAGAGCCCAAGCTTAATCCCCCTGCAGGGCCCTGACCTTTGCAGAGACAGTTCTTTTCTCTAGCATCCATGCTCATCCCCCATGGAATATGCTGCCCAGAGCAGGGTCACCCAGGAGTCCAGTCTGACTTTAAGTGGCACAGAGTTCCTCAGGGGCTTCTCACCCCATCCAAACCCCAAACAGCCACCTCAGTGCTGGGAGCATCAGACCCTGCAAAGAAGACTTAGACACTCTCCTCATCAGATGCTGGGACAGGTCACAGGGCCCTGCAGTGGCCCAAGGCAGCCTAAATGAGTCCCCAGGAGGCAGTCCATAGTGGATGGGTTCTTACCAGCCTGTGCTGTGACCCCCAGGAGGGCCCACCATGACTCGTGTACCTGAAGACCCTGTACACCCCTTGAGTATAGTGGTCCAAAGTCAGCCAGTGTAGACAGAACCACCCACTGTCTCACTGGTCTCATCTACCCTCCAATTTCTCAGACTGACCATCAGGTATCCAGCAGCTCAGCCTGACCAGGTATTGACCTTTAAGCTCACCCCTGGTTCCTCAAGAAACCCCTTACCCCTGTCAGCCCTGAGATCCCCCCCTCACTGGCTATGTGGTGCCCCAGTGTGCTGTCCAACTGCTTGGATCTCTCCTGCCTGTTGGACACCCCTGCACAGGCCCTTCCTAAAGGGACCTAGGCACTGGTGGTGTCACTGGGCATCAGTCTGTGGTCCAGATGACTTTGGAGACCACAGTGACACCCCACCAGAGCAGCAACCAGGGCCAGCATGATGCATACATGGCACCTCCCCAGACCCTCCCTGCTCTGAGCTACAGCCTTCAGCCCCTGACCCTGGATGATCCAGGGCTTGCACTTTTCCCTTTGAGACTGGGGTCTCAAGGCTACCATGTTCTACCTCTGGCCCATCCTGTTGGTCCCCAACCTTGAGCTCCAACCTGGCTATGCTGCCTGCAGAGGAGCCTACAGGTGAAACAACCCTGTTCATAATCCAACACCATAGTCACCCCTAACACACATCATCTCTGAGCCCTTTCCAGGGGCCTCAGCCAGGGTCAGAAACCAAGTTGGCTCAGGGGGCCTCAATAAAGCCCCCTCTCCCTTCCCAAACAGGGTATGCACTCTTCCATGGCTAATTTGCAGCTCAGCTTGCAGGAACCCCTGGGCTCCCCCAGAGCAGTCTGTACAAGGCAGGAATCTGCAAGGACATGGGATGTTGGTGGGATCTCCACCACGGTGGGTACACTCCTGGCTGCCAAGGTGACCCAGCCTGTGCTCAAAACCACGGTGACACTGTCTGCCCTGCTGCCCAACCTGCCAGGGGCTGGGCCTGGTCATCCGTGCTTCCTCCCAACAGTACTAGGAGGCTGGACACAGGGTCCCTTCTCCTGAAAGGGCCCAGAAGGTTCAACCACACACCAGTCAGCAATGGTGGGTGCTGCCTGCCAAGCCCTGGACTCTCCATTTGCAGCCCCAGCAGGACCTCCACCCCACTGCTCCACTGCAGGGAGAGAGTGAAATTGTGATCACCACTCGGGCCACTACACAAAACATCTTAATATAGAAACCACTTCGAAAATAGACTTTAAGTTGACCAGCCCATGAAGAGCAGCTAACCAGTAACTAAGTTAGCGACTGGGCCAGACAAACCCTTACAACATTGTGCCCACCCTGTTCCCTCTGAAGATGAGTAGCAGGGTCTCTGAGCCCCCACTGATAGGCAAGCATCAACCCCAAACACTTTCCCCAGAGCTTTGGGGCAGCACCCTCACCCAACCAGGCAGTGCTAACATGCTGGAGGTCTGCCCTCACACAGCACAGGAAACTCACCTGTGCATTTGACTACAGTGCATGGTGCAGAGTGTGGCCAGCCTTGGTGTGGAATCAATTGCACTGCTCACCAGATGAAGGCAGTGGGGCAACTGCAGAGTTGGGACCCTGTCTGCATTAGGCAGGACAGTTTCCCTTTGGCAGGATGACTTCTTAGCAGATGCTGAGTGCAGCTTCTCATCCCAGGAGGAAAGATTTGAAGGCTGCAGGCATCCAGGATCAAGAGGACATCTGACTGCATTAGCATGGAAATGGGGATGAGTTGCTGTGAGGGGATGCTTTAAAATCATCTCTGAGAAGTGAGCTCCTCAGAGCACAGAAATAAAAATCATCCAGTAAAGTGTATCTCCAGCAATGTTCAGAACATGGAAACTCTCATATTGATCCCAACATAGGACCCTTGAGACTTGGGAGGAGAGGCACTGGCTGTGTTGGAAGGAACTCCTGAAGCCCTTGCTTAGGCTGGGAAAAGTGGACACATGTCATTTGGCCACAGATTTGCCCTCAGATGAAGAGAAACAAAAAATGGTCCATCAAGATTAAGTCAGCCAATCACTGGTTCAGGTCAATTTGATTTGCAGGTTTGATGCCAAACCGGCAGTTGACAATCACAAAAGATATGACATCAAGTTAGTGCCAGACCCTCCTTGGCTCCTTCTCTACTCATGCCAGAGCCAGTTGCTTTGGGGAACAAGAAAAAACCCAGGAACAGTTACAGACTGCATAATGGAAACAACCAGAAATTGAAAGCCATGTGGACTGAGACAAAATAAAGGCTGTTCCCAGCCACTGCTATGCAGTCCTGAGCACATGAACCCCAGGGTCCCAGAGTGGCATGCACTGGGCAGTAAGTGCTGCAGAAGGGAGGGAAGAGCCATCTACCAATCCCCATATCCTAGACCAAGCATGGGCCCCATATGCAACTCAGAGGGCAAACAGCCCTTTGAATAGCTGCCTCCTGATACCTGGAGGTATCAGTTAGGGTCATCCCTAACTGAACTTGACACCAAAAGCTCACTGGTAAGTCAGAAAGTAGTCTTCAGAGCTGTCCCTGAGCCACCAGTGTGGGCTGCAGCTGTCACAGGCAGCCAGGATCTCACTGAGGATGGGAAGATTGTGTTAGGAGCTGTCACTGCGGTGAGTATGGTAACTGGGATGACCACAGTGACACAGCCCGATCCAAAAGTCCCACCAGAACTCACAGGGGACATGCTGCAAGTGAGGGCCTGTGGGCAAGCACAGCCATAACTGTCAACAAATAAACTGCATGTGGCTTTTGACCTAAACACTCTCCCTGGACAGGCAGGATACAGAGGCAAAACAATGAGCATGCCTCAGTGATTATAATGAAAAAGAGAAACACACCCAGAAGCAGCCTGGGCCTCCCATGGGCAACTCCTGAAACTAGCCTCTCCTGTACCAGGGCCTCACCTAAACCTACTCCATGTACTGCAGGACCCAAGATTAGGACAGAGGCTGCAGAGGGTCACCACCTGGGCTATAGGAAGACCTGGATGTGGGAGGGTAGAGAACTCCTGAGGTCTGTGATTACTGTGATGGTGCAAATCCAGGCTGGTTTGGGGTGAGTTTAGGCACACAGGAACACAGCACAGGGAAAAAAGCCAGAGAGAGTGTGCAGCATTTAGCCTGAGGTAGAGCCAGCAAGAGTGCTCACGTGGGGCGAAGGCTGCAGCCCCCATTTACCTATGCCATTCACAGAATGAGGAGCACTCCTGGGGCTGGAGTGCCCCTTCCTCACCCTTGCAGGTCAGGCTCTGTGCCCTCCTCTGCCTTCCTACTTGGGAGGATAAAGGGCCCTGCAGTGACAATGCACAGGGCAGGGGAGGTGGGGACATTATCCCACTGTGCTCAGAATGCCTTCCCCATGGGGCTAGATTCAAGAGACAGGTACTGACTGATGTGGTTCAGTGGGAGCACCATAGCAAAGGCAAGCAAGGGTGCATCCACCCACCCAGCAAGGTCTCCACTGTCTGTGAGAAAGATACCCCAGATTACGGAGTCATCCTTACACTCTCCTCTCAGCAGTTTGTCTTGGTCTCCAGGGTCAGCCACTGCCTCTGGGTTCTGCTTCTCCCAGGGTTACCCTTCTGCCACATTGTGCAATTAGAGCCCCAAAACCTCCTGCACAAATAGCCCCCACAGCCCCACCTTCCATGGCCTTGTCACTCTAGGTGATTAGAAAGCAAGACCTATTCCCCACTGAGTTCCAGGGAGAACCCAGAAAGACCCCATGGCTTCCACTTGAGTTCAGGCCCAAGTTCTGGGTCTGGGAAGTCTGAGCCTGCCCACTGCATGGTGCTGCATTGGGGGAAAGGGCTGCACACTGACTTTTGTGATCTGAAGCTGCACAATGAGGCTCCCCAGCCTCAGGATCCATCTGGTCTCTGTGTCTCAGAGGCCAAGGCCTGGGTTCTCCTCCCTGTGAAGCCCCCAGAGAAGCCAGAGCAGGGGCCTCTGAGGGAAGCACAGCCTCACCTGGCCAGGCTGCACCTGCTGGGTTAGACTCCATGGAAGGAGGCCCCTCCTGCTCATTCACTTAGCAAGCCCTGAAAGCAGCTTGATGGAGCCAAACCCAGTACACCTAGTGTGAGACTCAGGGCCCACCTCCCACCCTGCAGAACCAGGCAGTGCCCTGGAGCAGTCTCCCCAGAGGCCCAGCAGACCCAGGGTGGTGTGGAGAACTAGCCTGGGGCAACCCAGGCAACAAAACTGCACCCAACCTGCCAGGGGTTGGGGATCAGGACACCTGGGACTCACCAAACATGCCCAGGGCCATCACCATCTGTGTGTATCATGTGACTGTGGATCTACACTGCCAGGGTCTAGCATTAGACAAGGGTCACCAGCCAGAGGCACAGAGATCTAGGGGTAAAGGAGACACATTACCTCTGGCAGAAGATATTGGTGTCTCCTGCATTCTCCCCCATGAACCGTTTGTGCACAGTTCATTTAGAACAGTTCTGTGACCCTCCCAAACCTCTACACCCCATGGCCTCTGACACAGAGACACCCATGCTGCTCCCTCTAGACCCTGCCCTGGCTTCACTCTGTTCCCAGACAAGACACCCTGATACAGGAGGACACAGTGGGAGGGCCTCTTTCTCATATACTTAGGGCAGTGCCTGTGCCACCCAAGGAAGCATTCTTAAAGAGGAGTCCATGTACAGACTCCCTCAGTCCTGGGCTCCTTGCATTCAGTTTTGGCCTCTCACTGAGTAACCCTGGACCAGAAGGGGAAGGAGCCTGGTCTGCTAATCAGGTCTGCACCACACCTGCCTGGGCCAGACCTCTCCTGCAAGAAGGAGAGTGGGAAGTGTAAATGTAGGTGTAGTGCTCCCTGCTTGGGCCAACTGCTCTGGACATGGACTGCAGGCATGGATGCTGGACTCCAACCCAGTGAGCTTATCAGAATGGATAAGAACCCCACACTGCTACTCATTGTTCATCTGCTCCCCACATCTTAAGGCCACTCCACATAAAAAGGAAACAGCCAAGCAGAACATTTCCTAACTTACTTCAAGTTCTTCTCTATTTAAGCTCCCCCTTTCCATGTCCTCAGTGTAACCACATTCCACATGCAAATTGAATGCCTACTGATTCATGAGTTATAAACTGCTCAAATAAACTCCTTAAACATGTAGACTAATTTATTAACAGTTTTAATTTAATTCTTTGGACACAGGCCAGAGCTGCTAAAAATCAAGGAGGCTGCATGCCAGCCCTTCCAAATCATGGGAAAGCACCCCAGCTCCCACACAAAAAAGGAGGCAGAACCTTTGAGAAGAAGACCAAGGAAGTGGGATTCATTTCTGAAGATAAGCAGAATCTCCCTCCCAGATTTCCAGGGCTTGCCTGTCTTCTCAGCTGCAGGCACTCAGAGCCCTTCTCAGCTCCCCCAGAACTCAGCTCACCTCACCCAGAGCCAAGATCACCTCATCCACTGGTATGTCACACACAGCCCCAATCATCTCTCTCAAAACTGGACTCACCTCCTCACCAGGCTGGTTAATCTTACTCACAGTCTGGCTCACCTCACACAGAGCCTGGGTCATCTCACTCACAGCCTGGGTCTCCTCAACCCGAGCCCAGCTGGCCACACCCAGAATTCTGATCACAAAACTCAGAGCCAGCTTGCCTCACTAAGAGCCCAGCTCACATCACAGGGGGTCTGATCACCTCACCAGATCCTGGATCACCTTACTCAGAGCCCAGCTCCCCTCACCTATAACTGGCTTACCTCACCCAGAACACCGACCCATGCATTAAGTGCCCCAAGGCCAAAGAAGCATCTTCGGGGCTGCTGGGTGCTCATCACAAGAGAGCAAGTGAAAGGATTCATAACAGCTGGAGACACCCTCACTGCTAGGGGACATGTAAGCCCCATCAAGCACCCCACCATCCCACACAGTAATAGTCATCAATCCTCATGACGCCTCCCCACACAGTGGCTCAAGATTATCACTCTTGGAAAAGTCACTTTATCAGCCTGACTTTTCCTTAGCCCCAGGTACCCTCTGAAGAAACCCCCATCCTAGTCTCACCCCAGCTACAGCCCTACAGCAACACTGATCTAGAGAAACTTGGGTCCCTAATGCCTGGGACCCAAGGACTGGCTTGCTAACAGTGCTTCTACATTCACACCAGCCTTGAGGTTTGGAAGACATTTTTTGTGGTGCTTAATATGTGTTTATTGAAACATTGAATAAAAGTTCTCCTCTCTCTCCATGTTCACATGTAACACACTGGCAATTTTTACTTAAGTGGGTCTTCTTCTCCCTGCCTTCCAAACCATCATTTCCTAAAAGAACTGAAACCACCCCACAAATAGGGTCGTAAAACTGTCCCACCCTTTAGCAGCAGCTGAGCAATAACCAAGTTAACAACTAGGCAAGATGGAACTCCTACAACACTGAGCCCACTCTCTTACTGCCAAATACAAGCAGCCTGCTCTCTGATGTCCCACTGATAGGCAAGCACCTTCCCCAAGTACCTTCCCTGGAGCTGTGGGGACCACCTCCCCCAACAGTCAAAATTAGCATGCTGGAGGCCTGGCCTCACATCAGCATGAGACTAACACATGCATTTGTCTACAGAGGCTGGTGGGGAGTGTGACCAGCCTTGGCATGATCTCAGTCCCACTGCTCACCAACTGATGGCAGTGCACAGCTGCAGGTATGGAAGCCTGCTCACATCAGGCAGGACAGCTGTGATTTTGTTGGCTGACCTCCTAGCATTGGCTGGGTGGAGCTCCTGACCCCAGGAGGACAGATGTGCAGGGGGCAGACAGCAGACCACAAGAGGACATCTGAGTGAATGAGCATGGAATTATGGATAAGCTGCTTTAAAGTCATCTCTGAGAAGGGAGCTCTCAGAGCACAGAAATGAGAATCATCAAGGAAATCACAATATCCAGGACATGGAAACTCTCATGTTTCTCCCAACACAGGACCCTCAAGGCTGGGAGAAGAGGTGCTGGCCACGATGGAAGGAACTCCTTAACCCTTGCTAGGGCTGGGGAAGAGTGAAGACCTTCGCCTTAGGCCATATATTTGTCATCAGATGAAGAGAAACCAAAATGGTCCATCAAGATTCAGACAGCCCATCACCAGTGACCAGTTAATTGGATTGCAGGTTTGATCCCAAAGCCACAGTCAGGAATTACAACAGATATGACATCAAGGGGGTGCTGGACGCTCCCTGGCTCCTTGGCCACCCATGCTGGAGCCAGCCACTCTGGGGAACAAGGCAAAACTCAGAGATGGTTACAGAGAGCAGAATGGAAACAACTGGAGAACTGAAAGCCCAATCTGGACAAGGACAAGTAAAAGGTTCTACGCAGCCACTGCCAGGCAATCCCAGCACACAAACCCCAGAAGACCAGAGAAGCCTGCACTGGACAATAGTTGCTGCAGAAGGGAAAGTGACAGCCATTTCTTCCTCACCACCAAGCCCCATCTCCCAGACCAAGCATAGAGCCCACATGCTACTCAGAGGGCAAGGAGGGCTGCAAACAGCAGTCTCTGGAAAACTGGAGGTCTCAGCAAGGGTCATCCCTAACTGACCTTGAGACCAAATGCTCACTCAAAAGTCAACATGTTGTCTTCAGAGCTGTCCCTGAGCCAGCAAGGCTGGGCTGGAGCTGTGCCAGGCAGGCAGGATCTCACCCAAGGTGGAAGCATTCTGTGATGAGCTGTGTCACTGTGGCAATATTATAGTGGTAGTAGTTGGTACTACCACAGTGACACAGCCCCATCCAAAAGCTCCATTGGGGCTGATGTGGGACATTATGTGTTTGAGCATCTGGGGTCAAGGACAGCAGTAACTGTTAACACACAAGCAGCTTGCAACATTACGCCTAGATGCCGTACTGGGGGAGGCAGAGTGCAGACAATAGACCAGGCACACCTCATTGATTAAAACCTAAAAGAGAAACAAATACCTGGGAACAAGCTAGGCCTCCCATGGGCATCCCCTGTACCTGGACATCCCCTGAACTTGCACTTCCCCTGCACCTGCACCTCCCTATGCCTGAGTTTCCCATGGACTTCCCTGCACCTGGGCCTCACCTGGGCCTCCTCTGCACCTGCCCCACTACCTTTGCCTCACCTACACAGGCTCCATGTGCTGCGGGAGCTGACATTGGGACAGAGGCTGTACAGGGTCACCAGGAGGATTTCAGGAGGCCCTCAGGGAGTACAGAACACCAGAGGTTTCTGATCTCTGCAATGGTGCAGTTCCAGGAGGGTTCAGGGAGAGGTGATGCACTCAGGACACAGCATAGGAACAGTAGCCAGAGAGAGGGTGCTGCAGCTTAGCTCTCAGGTAGAGACAACAACTGTGCTCAGGAGGAGTGAAGGCTGGAGCCCCCATTTAGCTATGCCCTTCACAGAATAAGGAGCACACTCCTGAGCTGGAATTCCCCTCCTCACACTCCCAGGTTAGCCTCTGCATCCTCCTCAGCCTTCCTACTGGGAAGATCAGGCACTGGATAAGGCAGGGGACCTTAACCAACCCCCATCACAATGCCACCCCTGTGGGGCTGAATTCCAAAATAGACAGATACCAACTGGCTGCAGACAGTACCCTGACATCATTCAGGGGGTGCCCTGAACATAAGCAGGCATTGGGTAGTCTAACCACCCAGAGAGGTCCATGGGATCCAAGAAAGTACCCTCCAGAATATGGATGCATCCTCACACTCTCCTCTCAGCATTTTGTCTTGGTCCCCAAGGTCAGCCTCTGCCGCTGGTCCTACCATGGAACCCTCCAACCACACCTCTGCAGGGGGAGATTAGGGGTGGGGTTGTAACACTGTGGGAATACTACTGTACTGGATTTAGTTGCTATGGCCACAGCAGCTCAGCCAGTCAAAAAACCCCTAGGACAAAGCACATGCCCTCTCAGTTTTCCGAAAGAGGACACATGACCACATATATGATGTTTTCTATCCTGAAACAAAAACTTGCTGGGGCACAGGCACTGACTCTGAGAACACAGCACCTCCCTGCAGCACCACCCCATCCCCAGCCATGGCAGACAGGATAAGTTCCCTGCTGGGAAAGTCCACAGAATCGTGAAACACGTGGGTCAAAACCACTGGACCTTGCTCTTTCCTGGGTATGCCCTGTTGATTCTCCCTAAACCAGAGGGGAAGGCCTGACTTGCAATTGTGAAGCCCCTCCCTTGGAAGTGGTTGGCCTCTTGGAAGGACAGGGCCTGGCCTGCTGACTTAACAAGCCAAGTGCCCCCAACATGTGTGAGCCCTTTCCCAGGGGCCTCAGGGGTGTCAGGAGCAAGGTTAGCTCAGGGACCCTGAATGAAGCCCCCTCTCCCTTCCCATCCTGCCCACAGCTTGGCTTCTAGGACTCTCCCTGGAGCAGCCTGGACAACACAAATTGGGTGCTGCCCATGGCCTCCTCCAGCTCTGTGGGGACACACGATATTGTCAGGGTCTCTGTCACTGTGGATGGGGTAGCAACTACCATGGTGACATGTCCTGTGCTGAAAAATGTGCTGTCACCACCTGACCCACTGCCCTCCCTGCTGGGGACTGGGCCTGGTCTTCTGTGCATCCTCCCAATAGTCCTAGAAGGCTGGAAAAGGGATCCCATCTCCTGAAGTGGCTTGGGGAGGTCCCATACCACCCTGTACCCCCACATCAGCCTGATAGCAGCAGCCCCTGGGGCCATCCCCAGAACATATGATAGCAACTGGGTCAGGGTCTCATCTCCCTTGGGGCAGCTGCTTGATTTGGTTTTAGACACTTTTCTCCCAGAGAGGAGAGATCATTGGGGGTCTAGGCTGAAGGCAGGTAAGGGAAGCCTCCTGCATGAGGCAGTGACTGCTTGGGTGGACTCAGGAGTGACGTCAGCAGAAGGGCAGTGACAGGGAGACCCCAATGTGGGCCCTGTGCACCTCACCATGACCAGCAGGCACTGCCTTAAAGCATGCATCAGCCCGAGGCCAGGATGGAGGGCAGGGGCCATGAAGAATGGGCAGGGAGTATGGGTTGCCCAGTAGCTATGAAGGCTGGGGTCCCTCCCCAAGCCCAGCCTGGCCCTGCCTTTGCCTCTGTTTCCTGGGATCATTTCCAGGAGAGAAGAGGTTGATCCCACCAGCCACACCTAGGGTCCATGGGACTTGCCTGCCTGTGCTGCCCCAGCCCCCAGAGCACCTAACTGTTCCCTGAATCATCCTGAGTCAGGCTCATAACTTGACCTCACCTGGAGAAGGTGAAGGAGCATCCACGCTCACACACTAAAGGAACCTTCCAGAAATCCTCATGTCCCTGCAAGGGTCTCCCTCTTCCATGCAGGGAGACAGTCTGAGAATGGCTGTTCTGGGCCAAGGGCTGGTGTCCTGCTCCACCCAGACCCCAGGAAGGAATGCACTGGTGACCCCCTCCTCCCACACAGATGTGCCTGTTCTCAGGACCTCACTCCTGGCGTCACTTGGCTCTCATTCACCCTGCAGTGTATGGGTGGCATATGCTGCCACCACAAGCCCTTTCTTGGGAGAAAGGAGTTCAGGAAGGTCCGTAGCCCCTGCCCACAATGACAGAGAAGATGCTGGAAGGTCTGAGGCCTGAGCACCATCCACAGGGATGACAGAGGTCCAAGCAGTGCAGGGACATTTGCAGCTCAAGCAAAGGCATTTTACAAGGGGCCCTCCTAATGTGTTACTGTAACTACCACAGCCATGAACCCAGGAGCAAAACCCTGCTGGGAACACCACTGGGATCACACCAGCTCCCTCAGCTCTAAGCCCCCAACCCCATCCCACAGGCAGGGAGGGGCCTGGACCCTCTGCTCCATCAGGGCCTTCCTGGGGCCAGATTGGCCACTGAGCTTGTGTCCAGGTGCAATATCTGTCCAATGACTGGCTGCATGGACCACCTCCACCCCTCTGCATCTCCCTCCAACATCTGTACTTGGACTGCTGTAAGGCTGTCCTCACTACGAGCACCTGTCCTGTCTTCCCAGGCCCAGAGACAGCTCTGGGGCAAACCATCCTTGGTGGGCAAGCTCCCAATGAGCTAAAGCCCCAGCAAGTCTCCCATTCAACTGGCCCTGTGACCCCCAGAGCCAGGCCACAGATACAGAGGTCCCTCACCACCCACTTTTCCCACCAAAGAAGTGCCTGCTCTAGCCAGCTAGGCTGGGGCTGCTCAGCAGATGATCACCTTTGAGGAGGGGTCCCTGGTTGCTCAGGCACAATGAGGATACCTAGCAATACACCATGAGCCTCCAGGAGGTGTGCCGAGAGAGCTGGCCCTGGTGTTGGGGCTGGGTGCAGCCACCCAGGAACTCAGGATGTGTGGGGAACCAGGGTCCCTGGGGGACAGGAGCCCATTGCAAGACAGAGAGACCAGTTCCTGGGCTGTCACAGAGCCCTGAGGCTCCAGGGAATCCACTCCCCGAGATGGATTGTGCAGCACTCTTGGCCTAAGGTGGTGTTCCCACAGGGCCACTGTCTTTAGGTGTTTCATGCTGGAAATTAGTCATAGTGCATGGGCTCCTCTAAGGACCCATCTCATGCACATCCAGTGTGGTCAGGGAGTGATGGCACCTGAAAAGGGAGTCCTTCCATAAGGGGGCTTTTGTTGTACCCTGCCCAGGCTCCCCAGCAGAACAAGCCCTGCCCCACAGCACAGCCAGGACTTCCCACCCCTGGGCATCCATCTCCTTCTCTGCTCAGCCCAAGATTTAGGAGCCACTCTGAACTGAGGTGAGACCACACATGTCATGCTTGGCCTTTACTTCCCAATGCCTGCTGTCCTGTCTGGTCCTGGGGTGCCTCTCTGCCCTTGGGCTCTGGCCTATCTGTTTCAGCTCTGGCTTCCCCAGCTGCAGAGTTGATTCTTCCTGGACATTCCTCCTCGAGCTCTTCCCTGCCCTGCCCACTGCTTCCAAGTACTGCATCTCCTGCTCAGAGCCCTCCTTTCTGTCCTAGTGGGTGCAGCATCTGAATGGCCCCCACACCTGCAGAAACAAAAGGCTGCCAGCCAGCAGGGACTTTGACTTCCTCACTTACAGACACAGGTGCAGAGCCCAAGCTTAACCCGCAACCAGGGCCCTGACTTTTGCAGAGACTGTTGTTTCCACTAGCAGAACTCCTTGCCCCCCCCCCCATGGAATATTCTGCCCAGAGCAGGGTCACCCAGGGATCCAATCTGACTTTAGAGGGCAGAGAATTCCTCAGGGGCCTCCCACCCCAGCAAAACCCAAACAGCAGCCTCAGGACTGGGGGCATCATAGCCTGCAACCAAGAGTCAGACCCTCTCCTCATCAGATACTGGGCTAGGTCCCAGGGCCCTTCTGTGGCCCCAGGCAGCCTAAACATGGTTCCAGCAGGGAGTGCAGAGTGGATGGTATCATACCACCCTATGCTATGAACCCCAGAAGAGCCCACCATGGCTTGGGTCCCTGAAGACCTTATCCACCCCTGGGGGACAGTGGCCCCAAGGTCACCCAGTGTGGCCAGAAATACCCATTGTGACACTGATCTCATCCATCCTCCACCCCTTGGCCCCACCATCAGGTATCCAGCAGCTCAGCCTGCCCAGGTGCTCACCTTTAAGTTTACCTGCTGGTGCCATGAGAAACCCCTTCCCCCTGTCAGCACTCAGCTCCCCCAGCTGCCGCTGGCTCTCTGATGCCCCAGTGTGCTGGCCAACTACTTGGACCACTCCTGGCTGTTGGACACCCCTGCACATGCCCCAACTAAAGAAAGGGCCTTAGGCACTGTTATTGTCATGGGGTATCAGGCTGTGTTCTACATAACTGCAGAGACCACAGTGACACCCCCCAATAGCAGCAACCAGGGCCAGCATGATGCATAACCAGCACCTTCGCAGACCCTCCCTGCTCTGAGCTGCAGCCTTCAGCCCCTGACCCAGGCTGATCCAGGGCTCATACTTCACCCTTTGAGGCTGGGGTCTCAAGGGCACCATGCTCTAGCTCTGGCCCAGCCATTTGGCCCCCATTTCTGAGCTCACACCTGCTCTACTGACTGCACAGGTGCCTACTAGGTGAACTTTGCCCCTAATCCAATGCCCCCCAACCTCCAAAAGAAACACACCATGTCTGAGCCCTTTCCCAGGAACCTCAGCCAGGGTCAGAACCCAGGTGGCCTCAGGGGCCCTCAATGAAGCCCCCTCTCCCTTGCCCACACAGGAAGTGCACTTCTCCATGCCCGGAATACAGCTCAGCTTGCAGGGCATACTGGGCTCCCTCAGAGCAGGCTGTACAAGGTGGGCTCTGCAGAGATGTGGGATATTGTTGGGGTCTCCATCATGGTGGATATAATCCTGGCTGCCAAGGTGACCCAGCCTGTGCTCAAAACCACGGTGACACTGTCCTGCTGCCCAACCTGGCATGGTCTCAACATGGTCATCCATGCATCCTCCCAACAGTGCTAGGAGGCTGGACACAGGGTCCCTTCTCCAGAAAGTGCCCAGGGAGCTTCAGCCATGTACCAGTCAGCAGTGGACGGTGCTGCCTGCCAAGCCCAGGACTCTCCATTTGCAGCCCCAGCAGGACCTCCTCCCCACTGCTCCACTGCAGGGAGAGGGTGCTATTGTGGCCCCACCACTTGGGCCATTGCAAGAAACATCTAAAATAGATACCACCTCACAAACAGATTCTTAAAATGACCAGCCCAGGAAGAGCAGATAAGCAGTAACCAGTTAGCAACTGGGCCAGACAAACCCATATAACATTGAGCCCACTCTGTTACTAATGAAGATGAGCAGCCAGGTCTCTGAGCCCCCTCTGAGAGGCAAGCATCATCCCCAAGCACTTTCCCTGAAACTTTGGGGCAGCAACCACACCCAACCAGTCAGAGGACAAAGAGCCATTTGAATAACTGTCTCTTGATACCTGAAGGTCTCAGTTAGCATCATCCCTAACTGAACTTCACACCAAATGCTCACTGGAAAGTCAGAAAGTCATCTTCAGAGCCATCCATGAGCCAGCAAGTGTGGGCTGCAGCTGTCACAGACAGCCAGAATCTCACCAAGGACAGAAGGATTGAGTTAGGGGTTGTGCCACTGTGGCAATATTATGATGGTAGTTATTCCTATGACCACAGTGACACAGCCCCAACCAAAAACCCCACCAGAACACACAGGGGACATGCTGCTTGTGAGTGTCTGGAGGCAAGGACAGCCATAACAGTCAACACATAAACCACGTATGGCATTCAGACTAAATGTCCCCCCAGGAAAGGCAGAGTACAGAGGCAAAAGGATAAGCATGCCTTAGTGATTATAATGAAAAAGAGAAACACACAACTGGAAGTAGGCTGGGCCTCCCATGTGCATCTCCTGCAGCTCGCCTTTCCTGTACCTGGGGCCCTCTACACCTACTCTAGGTGCTGCATGAATGAAGATTGGGACAGAGGCTGCAGAGGGTCACCACCTGGGCTGTAGAAAGCCCTGAGGGTGGGGGATAGGGGTGGCAGCAGAGAACTACTGAGGCCTGTGATCACTCCAATGGTGTAAATCCAGGCAGGCTTTGGGGAGAGGTCATGACATGGGAACACAACACAGGGAAAGAAGCCAGAGAGTGATGCATTTGGCCCTGAGGTAGAGCCAGTGAATGTGCTCAGGTGGGGTGAAGCCTGCAGCCCCATTTAGCTCTGCCCTTCACAGAATAAGGGGCACTCCCAGGGCAGGAGTGCCCCCTTCTAACCCTCCCAGGTCAGGCTCTGTGCCCTCCTCTGCCTTCCTACTTGGGTGGATAAAGTTCCCTGCAGTGACCAAGCACAAGGTAGGGGAGGTGGGGACCTTATCCCACTATGCCCAGAATGCCTTTCCTATGGGGCAGGATTCAAAAGAGACAGCTACTGACCAATGTGGTTCTGTGGGGGCACAAAAGCAAAGGTATAAAAGGGGGCATCCACCCACCCAGAGAGGTCTTCACAGTCTATGAGAAAGATACCACAGAATATGGAGTCATCCTCACACTCTCCTCTCAGCACTTTGTCTTGGTCCCCAGGGTCAGCCACTGCATCTGGGGTCTGCTTCTCCCAGGATTACCCTCCTGCCACACCATGCAATTATAGCCCCCCACGTCCTGTACTAGCAGCCCCCACAGCCCCCACCTGCCATGACATTGTCAATCTAGGCCCTTAGAAAGCAGGACCTGTTTCTCCCTGAGTTCCAGAAGACCCCGGCAAAATGCCATGGCCCCCACTCAATCTCAGTCCCAAGTTCTGGGTCTGGGAAGTCTGAGACCGCCCAGTGCATGGTGCTGCACTGGGGAAAGGGGCTGCACACTGACCTTTGCAATCTGAAGATGCACATTATACCACTATGCCCAGAATGCCTTCCCTATGGCACAGGATTCGAAAGAGACAGGTATTGACTGATGTGGTTCTGTGGGAGCACCATGGCAAAGGCATCCACCAACCCAGAGATGTCTCTATTGTCTATGAGAAAGAGACCCCAGAATGCAGAGTTGTCCTCACACTCTCCTCTCAATACTTTGCCTTGGTCCTAGGGTTAGCTAATGTCTCTGGGGTTTGCTTCTCCCAGGGTTACTCTCCTGCCACACCATGTACATACAGCCCCCACACCTCCTGCACTAACAGCCCCCACAGCCCCCACCTTCCATGGCCTTGTCACTCTAGGCCTTTAGATAGCAGGACCTATTTCCCCCTGAGTTCCAGGGAGAACCCAGTGAGACCCCATAGCCCCCACTCTATCTCAGGCCCAAGTTCTGGGTCTGGGAGGTCTGAGCCTGCCCACTGCATGGTGCTGCATTGGGGGAAGGGGCTGCACACTGACCTTTGTGATCTGAAGCTGCACAATGAGCTCACAAGGCTCAGGATCCATCTGGCCTCTGTGTCTCAGAGGCCAAGGCCTGGGCTCTCCTCCCTGTGAAGCCCCCAGAGAAGCCAGGGCAGGGGCATCTGAGGGAAGCACAGCCTCACCTGCCCAGGCTGTCCCTGCTAGGTTAGAGTCCATCAATGGAGGCCCTTCCTGCTCATTCACTTGCCAGGCTCTGAAAGCAGCTTGATGGATCCCAACCCAGTACACCAGGGTGGGACTCAGGGCCCACCTACACCCTGCAGAGCCAGAGTGTGCCCTGGACAAGTTTCCCCAGAGGCCCAGATAGACCCAGGATGGGGTGGAGAACCAGCCTGTGGCCACCCAGGCAACATAACTGCACCCAGCCTGCAAGGGGGTGGGGAAAAGGACATCTGGGACTCAACAAACATGCACAGGGCTGTCACTATCTGTCTGTGTCATGTGACTCAGGAGCTACACTGCCAGGGTCCAGTGCTAAACCAGGGTCATCAGACAGAGGCACAGAGGCCCAGGGGGTACAGGAGACACATTACCTCTGACAGAAGATATAGGGTGTTTCCTCCCTTCTCACCCCTGAACAACTTTTGCACAGTTCATTTAGAACAGTTCTGTGCCCCTCCCCAACCTCCACACCCCATGGCCTCTGCCACAGAGACACCCATGCTGCTCCCTGGGGACCCTCCCATGGCTTCACTCTGTTCCCAGACAGGACACCCCCTGAAACAGGAGCACACAGTGGGAGGGCCTCTCCCTCAGGTACTTAGGGCAGTGCCTGTGCCACCAAGGGAGGCATTGAAATCCAGGAGATGGTGCACAGCCTCTTTCACTCCTGGACCCCTGGCAGCCAGGTTCAACCTCTCTCCAAGCAGCCCTGGACCACGAGGGACAGGAATCTGGTCTGCTGGGCAGGTCTGAACCACACCTGTCTGGGCTGAACATCTCTTGCAAGAAGGAGAGCAGGAAGTGTAAATGCAGGTGCAGTGCTCCCTGCCTGGGCCAGCTGCTCTGGACATGGACTCCAGGCATGGGTGCTGCACTCCAACCCAGTGAGCTTACCAGAATGGATAAGAACCCCACACTGCTACTCATTGTTCATCTGCTCTCCACATTGTAAGGTGACTCCACATAAAAATGAAACAGCCAAGCAGAACATTTCCTCACTTGCTTCAACTTCTTCTGCTCTATTTAAGCTCCCCCTTTTCACCCCCTCAGTGGAGCCCCATTACACATGCAAATTGAATGCTGACTGATTCATGAGTTATAAACTGCTCAAATAAACTTCCTAAACATGTAGACTAATTTATTAGCAATTTTAATTGAATACTTTAGACATAGGCCAGAGCTGCTATAAATGAAGAAGGCTATATGCCAGCCCTTCCAAACCATGAGAAATCACCCTTGCTCCCACACAAAAGAGGAGGCAGAACACTCATGAAGAAGAGTCAGGAAGTGAGATCTATTTCTGAAGAAGAGCACAATCTCCTTTCCAGATTTCCAGAGCTCACCAGGCTCCCAGCTCCAGGCACTCAGAGCCTTGCTCAGCTCACCCAGAGCTCACCTCACCTCACACAGAGCCTGATTCACCTCACAGAGCCCAGATCACCTCATCCACTGGTATGCCAACCATGGCTCTAATCATCTCTCTCAAAACTTGACTCACCTCTTCATCAGCCTGATTAATCTTACTCACAGTCTGGCTCACCTCACACAGAGCTTGGGTCATCCCACTCACAGCATGGATCTCTTCACCTGGGCTCAGCTTGGCTCACCCAGAAATCCTGATCACCTCACCCAGAGCCCAGCTATTATCACCAGGGGCCTGATGACATCATCAGATCCTGGACCACTTCCCTCAAAGCCCAGCTCACCTCACCTATAACTGGCTTAACACACCCAGAACACCAACCCACACATTAAGTGCCCCAAGGCCAAAGAAGCATCTTCAGGGCAGCTGGGTGCTCCAAAAACAGACCAAGTGTTAGAATTCATTACAGCTGGAGACTCCTCACTGGTAGGGGACATTTAGGCCCCATCAACCACCCCCCAACCCACACAGTAGCAGTCATCAATCCTTGTGACTGCCCCACACAGTGGCCCAAGATTATCACTCTTGAACATGTCACTTTGTCATCCTGTCCTCTCCTAAGCCCCAGGTACCCTCTGGTGATGCCCCCATCCTAGATTCCCCCAGCTACAGCCTTCCAGCAACACCCATCTGGAGAAGCCTGGATCCTGAATGCCTGGAAACCAAGGCCTGGCTTGTTAATGGTGCTTCCACATTCCCACCTGGTCTGAGGTTTTGAAGACATTTTTGTGGTGCTTAATATGTGTTTATTGAAACATTGAATGAACGTTCTCCTATCTCTCCATGTTCACTTGTAACACAATGGCAATTTTCATTTAAGTGGGACTTTATACCCTGACTTCCAAGCCATCACTTCCTAAAAGAACTGAAACCACCCCACAAATATGGTCTTAAAACTGTCCTGCCCATGAACAGAAACTGAGCAATAACCAAGTTAACAACTGGGCCAGACAGAAGTCCTATAACACCAAGCCCACTCTTTTACCACCTAATACAAGCAGCCAGCTCTCCAAGGCTCCACTGATATGCAAGCACCTTCCCCAAGCACTTTCCCTGGAGCTTTTGGGGCAGCACCTTCTCCTCAACAGTCAGAACTAACATGCTGGAGGCCTGGCCTCATATCAGTGCAGGAGACTAACCTATGCATTTCTCTACAGAGGCGGTGGAGAGTATGGCCTGCTTTGGTATGATCTCAGTCCCACTGCTCACCAACTGAATGCATTGGGCAGCTGAAGGATTGTAAGCCTGTCCACATTAGGCAGGATGGGTGGGCTTTTGTAGGCTGAGCTCCTAGCAGCTGCTGGGTGGAGCTCCTGACCCCAGGAGGACAAATGTGTGGGATGCAGACTGCAGAGCTCCAGAGGACATCTGAGTGCATGAGCATGGAAATGGGGATAAGCTGCTTTAAAATCATCCCTGAGAAGGGAGCTCCTCGAAGCACAGAAAGGGGAATCATTGAGGAAGGTATATCTCCAGGAATATCCAGGACATGGAAAATCTCATGGTTCTCTCAATGCAGGACCCTCAAGGCTGGGAGGAGAGGTGCTGGCCATGAGGGAAGGAACTTCTTAACCATTGCTAGGGCTGAGGAAGAGTGCACACATGTGTCTCTAACCAAATATTTGTCATCAGATGAAGAGAAACAAAAGTGTTACATCAAGATTCAGACAGCCTATCACCAGTGCCCAGTCAATTGGATTGCAGGTTTGATCCCAAAGCCACAGTCAGGAATCACAACTGACATGACATCAAGAGGGTGCCAGAAACTCCCTGACTCCTTGGCCACCTATTCTGGTGCCAGCCACTCTGAGAAACAAGGCAAAACTCAGAGAAGTTTACAGAGAGCAGAATGGAAACAACTAGAGAACTGAAAGCCCAATCTGGACTGGGACAAATAAAAGGCTCTTCCCAGCCACTGCTGGGCAACCCCAGCACACAAACCCCAGAAGCCCAGAGAAACCTGCACTGGACACTTATTGCTGCAGAAGAGAAAGGGACAGCCATCTCTGCCTCACCATGAATCCTCATTTCCTAGACAAGCATGGAACCCACATGCTACTCAGAGGGCAGGGAGGCCTGCAAACAGCAGTCTCTTGAAAACTGGAGGTCTCAGTAAGGGTCATCCCTAACTGACCTTGAGAGTTAACACCCACTCAAAAGTCAACATGTCTTCAGAGCTGTCCCTGGGCCAGGAAGGTTGGGCTGCAGCTGTGCAAGGCAGTCAGGATCTCACCCACGGTGGAAGAATTGTGTTACAAGCTGCATTACTGTGGCAATATTGTAGTCGTAGTGATTGCTACTACCACAGTGACACAGCTCCATCCAAATGCCCCACAGGGGCTCACAAGGGACATTATGTGTGTGAACATCTGGAGACAAGGACAGCAGTAACTGTTAACACATAAACTTCATGCAGCATTAGACCTAGATGCCCTCCCAGGTGAGGCAGAGTGCAGAGGCAAAAGAACTGGCACACCTCATTGATTAAAACCAAAAAGGGAAGCAAATACCTGGAAACAAGTTGGGCCTCCCATGGGCATCCCCTGCACCTGGACATCCCCTGAACCTGCACTTCCCTGGCACCTGCACCTCCCCATCCCTGAGCCTCCCATGGCCTTCCCTGCACCTGAGCCTCACCTGGGCCTCCCCTGCACCTGCTCTACTGTAACTGTGCCTCCCCTACACAGCCTCCAGGTGCTGCAGGAGCTGAGACTGGGACAGAGGCTGTTCAGGTTCTCCACCAGGATTTAAGGAGGCCTCAGGGAGTACCGAATTACAAAGGTTTCTGATCTCTGCAATGGTGCAATTCCAGGAGGGTTTAGGGAGAGGTGATGCACTCAGGACACAGCATAGGAACAGTAGCCAGAGAGAGGGTGCTGCAGCTTAGCTCTCAGGTAGAGACAGCAACTGTGCTCAGGAGGAGTGAATGCTATGCCCTTCACATAATAAGAAGCACTTCCTAGAGCTGGAATGTCCCTAATCACCCTTCCAGGTTAGCCTTTGTGTCCTCCTTTGCCTTCCTATGGTGAGGATAAATGACCCCAGAGAGACCAGGCACTGGATAAGGCAGGGCAACATAACCAATCCCATCACAATGCCATCCCCTTGGGGCTGAATTCCAAAAATGACAGATACCAACTAGATGCAGACAGCACCCTGATATCTTTCAGTGTGTGCCCTGGGACAAAGCCAGGCAAAGGGGAGTCCACCCCACCCAGAGATCCATGGGCTTAGAGCATGAGACCCCTAGAGTATGGACCCATCCTCACACTCTCCTCTAAGTGCTCTGTCTTGGTCCCCAAGGTCAGCCTCTGCCTCTGGTTCCCCCAGGGAACCCTCCCACCACACCCCTGCAGGCAGAGATTAGAGGTGGGTGTGTAGCACTGTGGGATACTACTGTACTGGTTTTACTTGCTATGGCCAAGCAGCACAGTGCCTGTCAAAAAACCCCTAGGACAAAGCACATGCTCTCTCAGTTTTCCGAATGAGGCCACATTCCCAAGTATAAGGTGGCTTCTGTCCTGAAACAAAAACCTGCTGGGGCACAGGTGCTGATGGTGTGAACACAGCCCCACCCTGCAGCACCTCACCACCCCCAGCCATGGCAGACAGGATTAGGCCCCTGTCCAGAAAGTCCACAGGATCATGAAAAATGTAGGCCAAAGCCACCACCAGGTCTCAACTGGACTTTGCTCTTTGCTGGGTGTGCCCTGTCAACTCTCCCTAAACCAGAGGGGCAGGCCCAGCATGCAATTGCAAAGCCCATTCCTTGGAGGTGGTTGGCCCCTTGTAAGGACAGGGTCTGGACTGCTGACTCAACAAGCCAAGTGCCCCCAAAATGTCTGAGCCCTTTCCCAGGGGCCTCAGGGGGTGCCAAGAGCTACATGGGTTCAGGGGCCCTGGATGAGCCCCCCCCTTCCTTTCCTGCCCACAGCTTGGCTTCCAGGACTCCCCCTGCAGCAGCCTGGACAAGGCAAATTGGGAGCTGCCTGTGGCTTCCTCCAGCTCTGTGGGGACACACGATATTGTCAGGGTCTCTGTCACTGTGGGTGGGGTAGCAACTACCACAGTGACATCTCCTGTGCTGAGAACTGTACTGTCACCACCTGCCCCACTGCCCTCCCTGTCAGGGACTGGGCCTGGTCTTCTGTGCATCCTCCCAACAGTCCTAGAAGGCTGGAAAAAGGGGTCCCCTCTCATGATGGGGCTCAAGGAAGCTTCAAGCCACTCTGAACCCCCACACCACCTGATATCATCAGCCACTGGGGCCATCCCTGGAGCATATGAAAAGAAGTGGGTCAGGGTCTCATCTCCCTTGGGGCAGCTGATTGATTTGGTTTTAGACACTTTTCTCCCAGAGAGGAGAGATCAGTGGGGGCCTGGGCAGAAGGCAGGTAAGGGTAGACTCCTGCATGGGGGCAGTGACTGCTTGGGTGGACTCAGGAGGGGCAATAGCAGAAGGGCAGGGTAGAGGGACCCTGTAGTGGGCCCTGTGCACCTCAGCATGACCAGGAGGCACTGCCTTAAAGCAGGCATCAGTCCAAGGCCAGGGTGGAGAGCAGGAACCATGAAGATTTGGCAGGGAAGGTGGGTTGCCCAGCAGCTATGAAGGCTGAGGTCTCTACCCCAGCCCAGACTGGCCCTGACTTTGCCACTCTTTCCTGTGGTCATTTCCAGAAAAGAAGAGGTCAATCCCACTGGCCACAACTAGGGTCTATGGGACCTACCTGCCTGTGCTGCCCCGGCCCCCAGAGCCACCAAATGTTACCTGAACCATCCTGAGTCAGGCCCATAACTTGACCTCACCTGGGGAAGCGAACAGGGCATCCAGGCTCACACATTCAGAATAAAGTAACCCTCCAGAATCCTCATGTTCCTGCAAGTCTCCCTCTCCCATGCAGGGACAGTCAGAACAGCTGTCAGGGCACAGGGCTGGTGTCCTGTTCTGCCCAGACCCCAGGAAGTGATGCACTGGTGATCCCCACAACTCCCCCACAGATGTGCCAGTTCTCAGGAACTAACTCCTGGGTCCACTTGGCTCTGATCCACCCCAGAGCATGTGGGTGCCACACGCTGCCAGGCAAGCCCCTTCCTGGGAGACAGGAGTGTGGGAAGGACCGACCCCTGCCCACAATGGCAGAGGACATGCAGGAAGGTCTGAGGCCTGAGCACCATCCACAGGGTCATCAGAGGGCCCGAGCAGGGCAGGGGCCCTCACAGCTCAAGCAGAGGCTTTTTGCAAAGGGCCCTCCTACTGTGTTACTAACAATCACAGCCATAGACCCAGGAGCAAAAACCTGGCTGGGAACCCCACTGGGACAACACCAGCTCCTCAGATCTAAATCCCCCACCCTACCCCACAGACTTGGAGGGGCCTGGATCCTCTGCTGCATCAGATCCCTCCAGCTACAGCAACTGCCCATTGACCACCTGCACTGACCATCTCCACCTTTCTGTGTCTCCCTCTGACAGCTGTACATGGACCCCCACAAGGATGCGTGCATTACAAGCACCTCTTCTGGCTTCCCAGACACAGAGACTGCTCTGGGGCAAACCAACCTTGGTGGGCAAGCTCCCAATCAGCTAAACCCCCAGTGAGCCTCCCCTTTGAATGGCCCTGTGACTCCCAGAGCCTGGCCACAGATAC
Organism: Choloepus hoffmanni; assembly: GCA_000164785.2. NCBI lineage: Eukaryota > Metazoa > Chordata > Mammalia > Pilosa > Megalonychidae > Choloepus > Choloepus hoffmanni. Next base: position 88,147 of record KN190424.1, on the reverse strand, counting down.
AGAGATCCCTTGCCACCCACTCACCCACCAAGGAAGTGCCTGCTCTCCCCAGCTAGGCTGGGGCTGCTCAGCAGATGAGGGCCTTTGGGGAAGGTTCCCTAGGACTGTGGCTGTGTGCTGCAGCCCGGGAGTTCAGGATGAGTGTGTGGGCAGCAGTGTCCTTGGGGGAAAGGAGCTCATATAAAGACAAAGAGACCAGTTCCTGGGCTGTCTTAGATTCCTGGAGCTCCAGGGAATCCATTTCCAGACACAGGTGTTGTGCAGTGCTCTCAGCCTAAGACAGCATAACCAAGGGCCATTGTCAGTACAGATGCCATGCCCCAAATCAGCCATAGTGCATGATCTGCAGAAACTCCTCTAAAGAGACAGCTCACATAATCCAGTGTGGTCAGGGGAGATAGAGCCTGAAGAAGGAGGCCTTCCCTAAAGGAACTCCTGCTGCACACTGGCAGGCTCCCCAGCACCACAGCCAGGACTTACCAAACCCCATCATCCCTGCCCTCCTCCACCCAGCCCAGAAGACAGAGAGCCACTCTGAACTGAGGTGAGGCCATACATGCCCCTCTTGGCCCTTACTTTCCAATGACTTCCATCTCTCTGTCTCAGGCCTTGATCCTTCCCTTGGGATCTGGCCTGTCTGTGTTAGCTCTGGGTTCCCCAGCTCCACAGGCAGCTCCTCCTGGCCTTTCCCCTTCCAGCTCTGCTCTGCCCTGCCCAACACTTCCAAGCACTGCATCTCCTGGTTGGAGTCCTCCTGTTTGACCTGGTGGGTGCTCCATCTCCATAGTCCTCACATCATGGTTGTGCATGGCAGAACCAAAAGGCAGCCAGCCAGCAGGAACTTTGACTTCTTCACTTACAGACAGTGACAGAGACCAAGCTTAATCCCTCTGCAGGGCCCTGATCTTTGCAGAGACACTTCTTTTCTCTAGCATCCATCCTCATCCCCAATGGAATATGCTGCCCAGAGCAGGGTCACCCAGGGGCCAGTCTGACTTTAAGGGGTAGAGAGTTCCTCAGGGCCTTCCTGCCCCAGCCAAAGCCCTAATGGCCACCTCAGTGCTGGGAGCAACAGAGCCTGCAAACAAGAGTCAATTACTCTCCTCATCAGATGCTGGGCCAGTCCCCAGGGCCCTGCTGTGGCCCAAGGCAGCCTAATTATGTCTCCAGCAGGCAGTCCATAGTGGGTGGGCTCTTACAAGCCTATTCTATGACCTCCAGGAGGGCCTGCCATGGCTTGGGCCCCTGAAGACCCTATCCACCCCTGGGGGATAGTGCCTCCAAGTCAGCCAGTGTAGCCAGAACCACCCATTGTGTCACTGGTCTCATCACCCTCCACTTTCTTGGCCTCACCATCATGTATCCAGCAGCTCAGCCTGCCCAGGTGCAGACTTTTAAGCTTGCCACCTGGTGCCAAAAGAAACCCCTTCCCCCTGTCAGCTCTGAGCTCCCCCAGCTCCCGCTGGCAATGTGGTACCCCAGTGTGGTGGCTGAATGCTTTGACCTCTCCTGCCTGTTGGACATCCCTGCACAGGCCCTGCCTAAAGGGCCCTAAGCACTGTTATTATCATGGTGCATCCATCTGAGGTCTAGATGACTTGGAGACCACAGTGACACCCTCCATAGCAGCAACCAGGGCCATCATGATGCATACATAGCACTTCCCCAGACCCTCCCTGCTCTGAGCTGCAGCCTTCAGCCCCTGATCCTGGATGATCCAGGGCTTGCACTTTACAGTCTGAGGCTTGGGTCTCAAGGCCACCATGCTCTACCTCTGGCCCAGTCTGTTGGCCACAACCCTTGAGTTCAACCCTGGCTACACTGTCTGGACAGGAGCCTACAGGGTGAAACAACCCTGCTCATAATCCACCCCCCTAGCCAGCCCCTAGACACATCATGTCTGAGCCCTTTCCAGGGGCCTCAGCCAGGATCAGAACCCAAGTGGGCTCAGGGGCCCTCAATAAAGCCCCCCTTCCTTGCCCACACAGGTTATGCTCTCTTCCATGGCTAACTTGCAACTCAGCTGGTAGGACCCCCTGGGCTCCCCCAGAGCAGTCTATACAAGGCAGTACTCTGCACAGACATGGGATATTGTTGGGGTCTCCACCACAGTGGGTACACTCCTGGCTACCATGGTGACCCAGCCTGTGCTCAAAACCATGGTGACACTGTCTGCCCTGCTGCCCAACCTGCAAGGGGCTGGGCCTGGTCATCCATGCTTCCTCCCAACAGTGCTAAGAGGCTAGACACAGAGACGCTTCTCTTGAAAGGGCCCAGGGAGTTTCAGCCACAAACCAGTCAGCAGTGGAGGGTGCTGCCTGCCAAGCCCTAGAATCTCCATTTGCAGACCCAGCAGGACCTCCACCCCACTGCTCCACTGCAGGGAGACAGTGCCATTGTGGTCACAACTAGGGCCACTGCACAAACCATCTTAAAATAGAAACCACTTCACAAATAGAGTTAAAAATGACCAGCTCATGAAGAGCAGCTAAGCAGTAACCAAGTTAGCAACTGGACCAGACAAACCCTTAAAATATTGAGCCCACTCTGTTGCCACCAAAGATGAGCAGCTGGGTCTCTGAGCACCCAAGGATAGGGAAGCATCATTCCCAAGCACTTTCCCCAGAGCTTTGGGGCAGCACCCTCACCCAACCAGGCAGTGTTAACATGCTGGTGGCCTGCCCTCAACCAGAACAGGAAATGAGTGTGGCCAGCTTTGGTGTGGACTCAATTGCCCTGATCATCAAATGAAGGCAGTGGGGCAACTGCAGAGTTGGAACCCTGTCTGCATTAGGCAGGACAGGTGCCCTTTGGCAGGATGACTTCTTAGCAGCTGCTGAGTGCAGCTTCTCATCCCAGGAGGACAGATTTGCAGGCTGTAGGCATCCAGGATCAAGAGGACATCTGACTGCATGGGCTTGGAAATTGGGATGAGCTGCCCCATGGGGATTCTTTAAAATCATCTCTGAGAAGTGAGCTCCTCAGACCACAGAAATGAAAATCATCCAGTAAAGTTTATCTCCAGCAATGTCCAGAACATGGAAACTCTCACATTGATCCCAACACTGGACCCTTGATACTTGGGAGGAGAGGCACTGGCTGTGTGGGAAGGAACTCCTGAAGCCCTTGCTTAGGCTGGGAAAAGTGGACATGTCATCTAGCCACAGATCTGCCATCAGATGATGAGAAACAATAAATGATCCATCAAGATTAATTCAGCCAATCACTGTTTCCAGTCAGTTTGATTTACAGGTTTGATACCAAACCTGCAGTTGACAATCACAACAGATATGACATCAAGTTAGTGCCAGAACCTCCTTGGCTTGTTATCTACCCATGCCAGAGCCACTCACTCTGGGAACAAGAAAAACCCAGGAACAGTTACAGATTGCATAATGGAAATAACTGGAGAATTGAAAACCCATGTGTACTGAGAAAAATAAAAGGCTGTTCCCAGCCACTGCCATGCAGTCCCAAGCACACAAACCCCCAGGGGTCCTGACTAGCATGCACTGGGCAGTAAGTGCTGCAGAAGGGAGGCAACAGCCATCTAACCAGCCTCATATCCTAGACCAAGCATGGGCCCCATATGCAACTCAGAGGGCAAACAGCTGTTTGAATAACTGTCTCTTGGTACCTGAAGGTCTCAGTTAGCATCATCCCTAACTGAACTTCACACCAAATGCTCACTGGAAAGTCAGAAAGTTGTCTTCAGAGCTGTCCCTGAGCCAGCAAGTGTGGGCTGTGGCTGTCACAGGCACCAGGATCTTGCTGAGGATGGGAGGATAATGTGAGGAGCTGTGTCACTGTGATGGTTACAGTAGCTGGGTGGACCACAGTGACACAGCTCCATTCAAAAGCCCCACCAGAACTCACAGGAGACATTCTGCATGTGAGTGTCTGGGAGCAAGCACAGCCATAACTGTCAACAAATAAACCACATGTGGCTTTTAACCTAAATGCTCTCCCTGGAAAGGCAGGTTACAGAGGGAAAACAATGAGCATGCCTCAGCGATTATAATGAAAAAGAGAAATACACACGGAAGCAGCCTGGGCCTCCCATGGGCAGCTCCTGCAACCAGCCTGTCCTATACCAGGGCCTCCCCTAAACCTGCTTCAGGTACTGCAGGTCCCAAGATTGGGACAGAGGCAGCAGAGGGTCACCACCTGGCCTGTAGGAAGACCTGGGGCTGGGAGGGTAGAGAACTAATGAGGTCTGTGATCACTGCAATGGTGCAAATCCAGGCTGGTTGGGGTGAGTTTAGGCACACATGAACACAGCACAGGCAAAGAAGCCAGAGAGAGTGTGCAGCAATTAGCCCTGAGGTAGAGCCAGCAAGTGTGCTCAGGTGGGTTGAAGGCCCACAAATAGGGTCTTAAAACTGTCCCACCCATGTACAGCAGCTGCACAATAACCAAGTTAACAACTGGGCCAGACAGAAGTCCTATAACACTGAGCCCACTCTGTTACCACCAAATGCAAGCAGCGAGCTCTCCAAGTCCCCACTGATAGGCAAGCACCTTCCCCAAGCACCTTCCCAGGAGCTGTGGTGCCAGCAACCTCACTCCACATGTTAGAACTTAAATGCTGGAGGCCTGGCCTCATATCAGTGCAGGAGAATAACCAATACATTTGTCTACAGAGGCTGGTGGAGAGTGTGACTGGCCTTGGCATGATCTCAGTCCCACTGCTCACCAGCTGAAGGCAGTGGGCAGCTGCAGGTTTGTAACCCTGTCCACATTAGGCAGGATGGGTGTGCTTTCATTGGCTGACCTCCTAGCACCTGCTGGGTGGAGCTCCTGACCCCAGGAGGACAGATGTGCAGGCTGAAGAGAGCAGAGCTCAAGAAGACATATGAGTGCATGAGCATGGAAATAGGGACAAGCTGCTTTAAAATCAAATCTGAGAAGGGAGCTCCTCAGAGCACAGAAATGAGAATCATCAAGGAAAGGATATCTCCAGCAATATCCAGGACATGGAAACTCTAGTGTTTCTCCCAACACAGAACCCTCAAGGCTAGATGGACAGGTGCTGACCATGAGGGAAGGAACATCTTAAACCTTGATAGGGCTGGGGAAGAGTGCACACATATCTCTCTGGCCACATATTTTTCATCAGATGAAAAACAAAAATGTTCCACCAAGATTCAGACAGCCCATCACCAGTGCTCAGTTAATTGGATTGCAGTATTAATCCCGAAGCCACAGTCGAGAATCACAACCGATATGACATCAATGAGGTGTCATCCCTCCCTGGCTCCTTGGCCACCCACACTAGAGCCGGCCACTCTGGGGAGCAAGGCAAAACTCACAGATGTTTACAGAAAGCAGAATGGAAACAACTAGAGAATTGAAAGCCAGATCTGGACAGGGACAAGTAAAAGGCTCTCTGCAGCCACTACCAGGCAACCACAGCACACAAACCCCAGAAGCCCAGAGAAGCCTGCCTAGACAATAATTGCTGCAGAAGGGAAAGGGACAGCCATCTCTTCCTCACCACCAAGCCACATCTCCTAGACAAAGCATGGAGCCCTCAGGCTACTCAGAGGGAATGAGGCCTGTGAACAGCCATCTCTTGAAAACTGGAGGTCTCAATAAGGGTCATCTCTAACTGACCTTGAAAGCAAACACCCACTCAAAAGTCAACAGCTCTGTCTTCAGAGCTGTCCCTGACAGCAAGGCTAGGCTGGGGTTTTATCAGGCAGGAAGGATAGTGTGATGAGCTGTGTCACTGTGGCAATACTGTAGTGATAGTGTTTGCTACTACCACAGTGACAAAGCCCCATCCAAAAGCCTCACCGGGGCTCACGGTGGAAATTATATGTTTGAGTGTCTCAGGACAAGGACAGCAGTACCTGTTAACACATAAACTGCTTGCAGCATTAGACCTAGATGCCCTCCCAGGGGAGGCAGAGTGCAGAGGCAAAAGAACAGGCACACCTCATTGATTAAAACCAAAAAGGTAATCAAATACCTGGGAAAAAGCTGAGCCTCCCATGCGCATCCCCTTCACCTGGAAATCCCCTGAACCTGCATTTCCGCCTACCTGAGCCTCCCATGGACTTCCCTTCACCTGGCCCTTACCTCAGGATCCCCTGCACCTGCCTCACTGCACCTGTGCCTCCCCTACACAGGCTCCAGGTGCTGCAGGATCTGGGATTAGGACAGAGGCTGCACAGGTTCATCACCAGGAATTCAGGAGACCCTAAGGGAATATAGAACTACAGAGCTTTCTGATCTCTGCAATGGTGCAATTCCAGGAGGGTTTAGGGAGAGGTGACGCACTCAGGACACAGCATAGGAACAGTAGCCAGAGAGAGGGTGCTGCAGCTCAGCTCTCAGGTAGAGACAGCAACTGTGCTCAGGAGGAGTGAAGACCAGAGCCCCCATTTAGCTATGCCCTTCACAGAATAAGGAGCACTCCCCAGAGCTGGAATGCCCCTCCTCACACTCCCAGGTTAGTCTTTGCATTCTCCTCTGCCTTCCTACAGCAGGGATTAATGGCCACAGAGACAACAGGCACTGGATAACTCAGGGGAACCTGACAAATCCCATCACAATGCCATCCCCGTGGAGCTCAATTCCAAAATTGACAGATATTGACCAGCTGCAGACAGCATCCTGACATCATTCAGTGGGTGCCCTGGGACAAAGGCAGGCAAAGGGGTGCCACCTACCCAGAGAGGTCCATGGGCTCCAGAAAGAGCCCCCCAGAATACAGAGCCATCCTCACACCCTCCTCTCAGCACATTGTCTTGGTCCCCAGGGTCAGCCTCTGTCTCTGGTTCTCCCATGGAACCCTCCCAACACACCCCTGCAGGGGAAGATTAGGGGTGGGTGTGTAGCATGGTGGGATACTATTGCACTGGTTTTACTTGCTATGGTCACAGCAGCACAGTGCCTGTCAAGAAACCCCTAGGACATAGCTCATGCCCTCTCAGTTTTCTGAATGAGGGCACCTCACCAGGTATAAAGTGGTTTCTGTCCTGAGACACAAAACAGCTGGGACACAGGTGCTGATGGTGAGAACATGGCCCCTCCCTGAATCACCAGCCCACCCCCAGTCATGGCAGACAGGATTAGGTCCCTGCCCAGAAAGTCCACAGGATCATGAGACACATGGGCCAAAGCCACCACAAGTCTCAGCGGGACTTTGCTCTTTGCTGGGTGTGCCCTGTCAACTCTCCCTAAACTAGAGGGGCAGGCCTGGCTTGCAATTGCAAAGCCCCTCCCTTGGAGGTGGTCAGCCCCTTGCAAGGACAGGGCCTGGTCTGCTGACTCAACAAGCCAAATGCTCACAACATGTCTGAGCCCTTTCCCAGGGGCCTCAGTGTGTGTCAGGAGCCAGGTGGGTTCAGCGGCCCTGGATGAAGCCCCCCTCCCTTCCCAATCTGCCCACAGCTTGGCTTCCAGGACTCCACCTGTATCAGCCTCGACAAGGCAAATGGGTGCTGTCTGTGGCCTCCTCCAGCTCTGTGGGGAGATGCAATATTGTCAGGGTCTCTATCACCATGTGTGGGATAGCAACTACCATGGTGACATGTCCTGTGCTGAAAAATGTACTGTCAACATGTGCCCACTTCCCTCCCTGACAGGGACTGGGCACGGTCTTCTGTGCATTCTCCCAACCATCCTAGAACGATGGAAAAGGGGTCCTGTCTCCTGAAGGGGCTTGGAGAGGACCCATGCCACTCTGCCACCCACATCAGCCTGACAGCATCAGCCCCTGGGGCCATCCCTGGGGCATATGAGAGAAAGTGGGTCAGGGTCTCATCTCCCTTGGGGCAGCTGATTGATTTGGTTTTAGGCACTTTTCTCCCAGAGAGGAGAGAACAGTGGGGGTCTCAGCAGAAGGCAGGTAAGGGTAGACACCTGCATGGGGGCAGTGACTGCTTGGGTGGCCTCAGGAGGGACGGCAGCAGAAGGGCAGGGTTGGGCTACCCCAGAGTGGGCCCTGTGCACCTCAACTCAACCAGGAAGCACTGCCTTAAAGCAGGCATCAGCCCGAGGCCAGGGTGGGGGGCAGGGGCTGGGAAGAGATAGCAGCTATGAAGTTTGGGTTCCCTCCCCCAGCCAGGTCCAGCCCTGCCTTTGCCTCTGTTTCCTGGGGTCATTTCCAGGAGAGAAGAGGTCCATTCCTCTGACCACACCTAGGGTCTATGGGACCGGCCTGCCTGTGCTGCCCCAGGCCCAAGAACCACCAAATGTTCCCTGAATAGTCCTGAGTCAGGACCATAACTCCACCTCACCTGGGGAAGCCAACAGGGCATCCAGGCTCACACACTGACTAAAGTAACCCTCCTGAATCCTCATGTTCCTGCAAGTCTCCCTCTCCCATGCAGGGACAGTCAGAACATGTGCCAGGGCACAGGGCCGGCATCCTGCTCCACCCAGACCCCAGGAAGGAATGCACTGGTGACCCCCTACTACCCCCACAGATGCACCTGTTCTCAGGAACTAACCCCTGGGGGCACTTGTCTGCATCCACCCCAGAGCATGTGAGTGCCACACACTGCCAGTGCAAGCCCCTCTGTGGGAGAATGGAGTGTGGGAAGGACTCTCCCCCCTGCCCACAATGGCAGAAGAGATGCAGGAAAGTCTGAGGCCTGAGCACCATCCACAGGGATGAGAGCGGGCCTGAGCAGGGCAGGGGCCCTTGCAGCTCAAGCAGAGGCTTTTTGAGAAGGGCCCTCCTACTGTGTTACTATAACTACCACAGCCATAGACCCAGGAGCAAAAACCACCTGGGAACCCCACTGGGATCACACCAGCTCCCTCAGCTCTAAATCCCCCAACCCATCCTACAGGCTTGGAGGGGCCTGGACCATCTGCTGCATCAGAGCCCTCCAGGTGCAGTAACAGCCCACTGACCACCTGCACTGACCCCTTCCACCTCTCTGCATCTCCCTCCAAAACTGTACATGGACCCCTGCAAGGCTGTCTGCACTACAAGCCCCTGTCCAGGCATCCCAGGCACAGGACTGCTCTGGGTCAAACCATCCTTGGTGGGCAAGCTCCCACTGAGCTAAACCCCCAGCAAGCCTCCCCTTTGACTGGCCCTGTGACCCCCCAGAGCCAGGCCACAGATACAGAGGTCCCTTGCCACCCAATTTCCCACCAAGGAAGCACCTGCTCTAGCCAGCTAGGCTGGGGCTGCTCAGCAGATGAGGGGCTTTGGGGAGAGGTCCCTGATTGCTCAGGCACAATAATGATCCCTAGCCATTCACCTGGGGCCTCCAGGAGGCATGCAGAGGGACCTGGCCCTGCTGTTGGGGCTGTGTGCAGCCACCCAGGAACTCAGGATGAGGGCAGGGAACCAGGGACCTGGGAGACAGGAGCCCATTTCAAGTCAAAGAGGCCAGTACCTGGGCTGTCACAGAGCCCTAGGGCACAAGAGAATCCACTCCCAGAGACAGGGTTTGTGCAGCACTTTTGGTCTAAGGCAGTGTCCACACAGCACTTTGTCAGTAGGGGTTCCATGCCTGAAATTAGCCACAGTGCATGATCTCTTCTATGGAGCCAGCTCACGTACATCCAGTGTGGTCAGGGAGTGATGTATCCTGAAAAAGGAGTCTTTCCCTAAGGGGGCCATTGGTGCATCTTGCCCAGGCTCTGCAGCAGCACGCACCCTGCCCCACAGCACAGCCAGGGCTTCTGACCCCTGGGCATCCATCTCTACCTCCACCCAGCCCAGCAGTCTGGAGCCACCCTGAACTGAGATGAAGCCAAACATGCCATGCATGGCCTTTACTTCCCAATGCCTGCTGCCCTGTCTGGTCCTGGGGTAGCTCTCTGCCCTTGGGCTCTGGCCTTTCCATTTCATTTCTGGCTTCCTCAGCTGCAGATGTGGCTCTTCCTGGACATTCCTCCTCCAGCTGTGCCCTGCCCTGCCCACCACTTCCAAGTACTGCATCTCCTGCTCAGAGCCCACCTGTCTGCCCTAGTGGGTGCACGATCTGAATGGCCCCCATGCCCACAGAACCAGAAGGCTGCCAGCCAGCAGAAACTTTGATTTCCTCACTTACAGACACAGTGGCAGAGCTCAAGCTTAATCCCCAACCAGGGCCCTGACCTTTGCAGAGACTGTTCTTTCCACTAGGAGACCTCCTTGACACCCCATGGAATATGCAGCCCAGACTAGGGTCACCAAGGGATCCAATCTGACTTTAGAGGGCAGAGAGTTCCTCAGGTACCTCCCACCCCAGCCAAACCCAAATGGCATCCTCAGGACTGGGAGCATCACATACTGCAACCAAGAGTCAGACCACCCCCTCATCAGATGCTGGGCAAGGCCCTGGGGCCCTTCTGTGGCCTGAGGCAGCCTAAATATGTCCAGCAGGCAGCATGGGATGGACAGACTCTTACCAGCCTATTCTACAACCCCCAGGAGGGCCCACCATGGCTTGGGTCCCTGAAGACTCTGTCCACCCCTGCGGGATAGTGCCCCCAAGTCAGCCAGTGTGGCCAGAACCACCCATTGTGTCACTGGTCTCAACTCCCCTCCAATTTCTTAGACTCACCATCATATATCCAGCAGCTCAGACTGCCCAGGTACTGACCTTGAAGCTTACCCCCTGGTGCCACAAGAAACCCCTTTCCCTGTCAGCCCTGAGTACCCCCAGCTCCCACTGGCTCTGTGGTGCCCCAGTGTGGTGGCTGACTGCTTGGACCTCTTCTGCCTGTTGGACACCACTGCACAGGCCCTGTCTAAACAGCCCCAGGCACTGTTACTGTCACAGGGTGTCAGGCTGTGGTCTAGATGACTATGACTATGGAGACCACAGTGACATCCCCCATAGCAGCAACTGTGGCCAGCATGAGGCATACCCAGCAACTACCCAGGGCCTTCATGCTCTGAGATGCAGCCTTTAGCCCCTGACCCAGGCTGATGCAGGGCTTGCACTTCACCCTTCATTGCTGGGATCTCAAGGCCACCATGCTCTACCTCGGGCCCAGCCAGTCAGACCCCAGCTCGGAGTTCACACCTGGTTGCACTGCCTACAAAGGACCCTACAGGGTGAACCAACCCTTCTCCTAATCCACCCCTCCAGCCCCCCATGAAAACATCATGTCCGAGCCCTTTCCGGGGGCCTCAGCCAGGGTTAGAACCCAGGTGGGCTCAGGGGCCCCCACTCCCTTGCCCACACAGAGTATGAAATCTCCCATGGCAAGATTGCTGCTCATCTTACAGGGCCCCCTGGGCTCCCCCAGAGCAGGCTGTACAAGGTGGGGCTCTGCAGAGATGTGGGATATTGTTGGGGTTTCCATCACAGTGGATACAAACCTGGCTACCATGGTGAACCAGCCTGTGCTCAAAAACATGGTGACACTGTCTGCCCTGCTGCCCAACCTGCCGAGGGCTGGGCCTGGTCATCCATGCTTACACCCAACAGTAAGAGGCTGGACACAGAATCCCTTCTCCTGCAACCACCCAGTGACATAGAGCCATGTACCAGTCAGCTGTGGAGGGCACTGCAGACCAAGCCCAGGACTCTCCATTTGCAGTCCCGGCAGGGGCTTACTGCTGCTCACACTTCCACTATAGGGAGATTGTGCCAATGTGGCCCCACCACTTGGGCCATGGCACAAAATGTCTTAAATAAGAAACCACCTCACAGTCTTAAAATGACCAGCCCATGAAGAACAGCTAAACAGTAACCAAGTTAGCAACTGGGCCAGACAAAACTTTATAACATCTAGCCCACTCTGTTACTACCAATGAGGAGCAGCCAGTTCTCTCATCCCCCACTGACAGGCAAGCATCATCCCCAAGCACTTTCCCTGGAACTTTGGGGCACCACCCTTACCCTACCAGGCAGCACTAACAGGCTGGAGGCCTGCCCTCAACCCAGCACAGGAATCTCAACCTGTGCATTTGACTATGGTGCATGGTACAGAGCATGGCCAGCCTTGGCGTGGACTCAGTTGCACTACTCACCAAATGAAGGCAGTGGGGTAGTTGCAGGTTTGTAACCCTGACCACATTAGGCAGGACAGATACCCTTTGGCCATCTGACCTCCTAGCAGCTGCTGAATGCAGTTTCTGACCCTAGGAGGACAGGTTTGCAGGCTGAAGGCAGCTGGGATCAAGAAGACATCTGACTGCATGAGCATGGATATGGGGACAAACTGCTGCATGGGGATGATTTAAAATCATCACTGAGATGTGAGCTCCTCACACCACAGAAATGAAAATCATCCAGGAAAGTACATCTCCAGCTATGTCCAGAACATGGGAACTCTCATATTGCTCCCTATAAAGGACCCTCAAGAATTGGGAGGAGAGGCACTGGCTCTTTGGGAAGGAATTCCCGAAACCCTTGCTGAGGCTGGGAAAAGTGGACACCTCTCATTCTGCCACAGATTTGCCCTCAGATGCAATTTGACTTGCAGGTTTCTTCCCAATGCTGCAGTTGAAAATCACAACAGATATGACACCCAGTTGGTGCAGATCCTCCCTGGCTCCTTCTGTATACATGCCACAGCCAGTCTCTCAGGAGAACAAGAAAAAACTCAAAACAGTTGCAGATTTGAAAGCCCATGTGAACTGAGACAAATAAAAGTCTGTTCCCAGCCACTGCCATGCACACCCGAGCACACAAACCCCCAGGGGCCCAGAGTATCATGCACTGGGCAGTAAGTTCTGCAGAAGGGAGGGAACAGCCATCCACCAAGCCCCATATCCAGGACCAAGCATGGGCCCCTTATGCAACTCAGAGGGCAAAGAGCCCTTTGAATAACTGTCTTTGATATCTGGAGGTCTCAGTTTGCATCCTCCCTAACTGAACTTGACAAAAAATGCTCACTGGAAAGTCAGAAAGTTGTCTACAGAGATGTCCCTGAAACAGCAAGGGTGGGCTGTGGCTGTCACAGGCAGCCAGGATCTCACCAAGGATGGCAGGATTGTGTTAGGAGCTGTGTCACTGTGGCAATATTATAGTGCTAGTAGCTACTATTACCACAATGATACAGCCCCATACAAAAGCCCCAACAGAACTCACAGGGGACATGCTGCATGTGAGTGTCTGGGGCAAGGGCAGCCATAACCATCAGAGGCCAAGGGCATTTGACCCAAATGCCCTCCCAGGAAAGACAGAGTACAGAGGGAAAAGGACAAATGTGCCTCAGTCATGTAATGAAAAAGAGAAACACACACCCAGAAGCAGCCTGGGCCTCCCATGGGCATCTCCTACACCTGGATCTCCCCTACACCTACTCCAGGTGCTGCATGAGCAAAGATTGGGACAAAGGCTGCAGAGGGTCACTACCTGGTCGGTAGGAAGCCCTAGGGGTGGGAGGGTAGAGAACTACTGTGGACTGTGATCACTGTCATGGTGCAAATTGCGGCAGGTTTGTGGGAGAGGCCATGCACAGAGGAACACAGCACAGGGAAAGAAGCCAGAGAGAGTGTGATGTACTTAGCTCTGATGTAGAGCCAGTGACTGTGCTCAGGTGGGGTGAAGTCTGCAGCCCCCATTTAGCTCTGTCCTTCATGGAATAAGGAGCACTCCCAGGGCTGGAGTGCCCCTCCTCACCCTCCTAGGTCAGGCTCTGTGCCCTCTTCTGCCTTTGCCATGCAGTGACCAAGCACAGGGCAGGGGGAGTGGGGACCTTATCCCACTATGCTCAGTATGCCTTCCCCATGGGGCTAGATTCAAAAGAGACAGGTACTGACTGATTTGGTTCAGTGGGAGCACCAAAGCAAAGGCATGCAAGGGGGCATCCACCCACCCAGAGAGGTCTCCACAGTCTATAAGCAGCAGACCCAGAACACAGAGTCATCCTCACACTCTCATCTCAGCACTTTGTCTAGGTCCCCAGGGTCAGCCACTGCATCTGGGACTGATTTTCCCAGGGTTACCCTCCTGCCACATCATGCACTCACAGCCCCCATACCTGTGGCATTAACAGCACCCAAAGCCCCCAACTTCTATGGCCTTGTCCCTCTAGGAAGTTAGAAAGCAGGACCTATTTCCCCCTGCATTCCAGGGAGACCCAGGAGAGACCCCATGGCCCCCACTCAATCTCAGGCCCAACTTCTGGGTCTGGGAGGTCTGAGCTTGTGCACTGTATGGTGCTGCATTGGGGAAGAGGCTGCACACTGACCTTTGTGATTTGAAGATGCACAATGAGGCTCCCCAGTCTCAGGATCCATCTGGCCTCCATGTCTCAGAGGCCAAGGCCTGGGCTCTCCTCTCTGTGAAGCCCCCAGACAAGCCAGAGGAGGGGCCTCTGAGGGAAGCACAGCCTCACCTGCCCAGGCTGCCCCTGCTGGGTTAGACTCCATTGAAGGAGGCCCCTCCTGCTCATTCACTTGCCAAGCCCTGAAAGCAGCTTCATGGAGCCCAAACCAGTACACCAAGGGTGGGACTCAGGGCCCACCTCCCACCCTGCAGAGCCAGGCAGTGCCCTGGACCATTTTCCATAGAGGCCCAGCCAGACACAGGATGGGGTGCAGAACTAGCCTTGGGCCACCTAGGCAACAAAACTACACCCAGCCTGCAAGGGGGTGGGGATCAGGACACCTGGGACTCACCAAATTTTCCAAGGGCCATCACCATCTGTGTGTGTCATGTGACTCAGGATCTACACTGCCAGGGTCCAGCACTAGACCTGGGTCACCATAGGCACAGAGGCCCAGGGGGTACGGGAGACACATTACCTCTGGCAGAAAATATGGGGTGTCTCCTCCCTTCTCCCCCCTGAACCACTTGTGCACAGTTCATTCAGAGTAGTTCTGTGCCCCTCCCCAACCTCCACACCCAATGGCCTCTGCCACAGAGACACCCATGCTGCTCCCTGTGGCCCCTCCCCTGGCTTCACTCTGTTCACAGACAGGGAACTGCCAGTTACAGGAGAACACAGTGGGAGGCCCTGTCAGTTGTATACTTAGGGCAGTGCCTGTGCCACCAAGGAATGCTTTCAACACCAGGAGCCCATGCACAGCTTCCCTCACTGCAGGCTCCAGGCAGCCAGGTTCAGCCTCTCACTGAGCAGCCCTGGAACAGAAGGGGAAGGAGTCTTCTCTGCTGGACTGGTCTGCACTACACTGGCCTGGGCCAGACCTCTCCTGCAAGAAGGAGAGTGGGAAGTGTAAATGTAGGTGTAGTGTTCCCTGCCTGGGCCAACTTCTCTGGACATGGACTCCAGGCATGGGTGCTGCACTCCAACCCAGTGAGCTTAGCAGAATGGATAAGAACCCCACACTGTTGCTCATTGTTCATCTGATCCCCACATCTTAAGGCCACTCCACATAAAAAGGAAATAGCCAAGCAGAAAATTTCCGCACTTGTTCCAACTTCTGCTGCTGTATTTAAACTCCCTTGTCCATCGCCTCAGTGGAGACCCATTCCACATGCAAATTGAATGCTGACTGATTCATGAGTTACAAAACTGCTCAAAGAAACTCCCTAAACATGTAGACTAATATATTAGCAATTTTAATTTAAGTCTTTAGACACAGGCCAGAGTTGCTAAAAATCAAGGAGGCTGTAATGTATGCCAGCCCTTCCAAATCATGGGAAATCACCCCTGCTCCCACAGAAAAGAGGAGGCAGAACCTTCATGAAGAAGAACAAGGAAGTGGGATCCATTTTTGAAGATGAACAGAATATCCCACCCAGATTCCCAGGGCTTGCCAGTCTGCCCAACTGCAGGCACTCAGAGCACTTCTCATCTCACCAAGAACTCAGCTCACCTCACCCAGAGCCCTACTCACGTCATACAGAGCCGAGATCATCTCATCCACTGGTGTGTCACACACAGCCCCAATCATCTCTCTCAAAACTGTACTCACCTCCTCATCAGGCTGATTAATCTTACTCACAGTCTGGCTCACCTCACACAGAGCTTGGGTCATCTCACTCACAGCCTGAGTCTCCTCAACCTGAGCCCAGCTGGCCACACCCAGAATTCTGATCACAAAATTCAGAGCCAGCTTGCCTCACAGAGAGGCTGGCTCACATCACCAGGGGCCTGATCACCTCACCAGATCCTGGATCACCTCACTCAGAGCCCAACTCTCCTCACCTATAACCTCTTTACCTCACCCAGAACACCAACCCATGTATGAAGTGCCCCAAGGCCAAAGAAGCATCTTCAGGGCAGCTGAGTGCTCATCACAAGAGAGCAAGTGGTAGGATTCATAACAGCTGGAGACACCCTCACAGTTAGGGGACATATAAGCCCCATCAAGCACCCCACCATCCCACACATTAGTAGTCATCAATCCTCGTGACACTTCCCCGCACAGTGGCTCAAGATTATCACTCTTGGACATGTCACTTTATCAGCCTGATGGTTCCTTAGTCCCAGGTACCCTCTGGTGAAATCCCCATCCTAGTCTCACCCCAGCTATAGCCCTCCAGCAACACCCAGCTGGAGAAACCCTGGTCCATAATGCCTGGGACCCAAGGACTGGCTTGCTAACAGTGCTTCTACACTCTCACCTGCCTTGAGGTTTCAAAGACATCTTTTGTGGTGCTTAATACGTGTTTATTGAAACATTGAATAAAAGTCCTCCTCTCTCTCCATGTTCACTTGTAGCACACTGGCAATTTTTACTTAAGTTGGTCTTTCTCTCCCTGACTTCCCAGACATTATTTCCTAAAATAACTGAAATAACCACACAAATAGGGTCTTAAATATGTCCTGCCCATGAAAAGCAGCTGAGTAATAACCAAGTTAACAACTGGGCCAGACAGAACTTCTATAACACTGAGCTCACTATGTTACTACCAAACACAAGCAGCCAGCTCTCCGAGGCCCCACTGATAGGCAAGCACATTCCCCAAGCAACTTCCCTGGAGCACCTTCACCCCAACAGTAAAAACTAACATGCTGGAGGCCTGGTCTCATATCAGTGCAGGAGAATAACCAATGCATTTATCTACAGAGGTTGGTGGAGAGTGTGACTGGCCTTGGCATGATCTCAGTCCCACTGCTCACCAACTGAAGGCAGTGGGCAGCTGCAGGTTTGTAACCCTGTCCACATTAGGCAGGATGGGTGTGCTTTCTTAGGCTGACCTCCTAGCAGCTGCTGGGTGAAGCTCCTGACAACAGGAGGACTGATGTGCAGGCTGCAGACAGCAGAGCTCAAGAGGACAGCTGAGTGCATGAGCATGAAAATGGGGGCAAGCTGCCTTAAAATCATCTAGAAGAGAGCTCCTAAT
The DNA here is from genome assembly GCA_000164785.2 of Choloepus hoffmanni. Taxonomy (NCBI): domain Eukaryota; kingdom Metazoa; phylum Chordata; class Mammalia; order Pilosa; family Megalonychidae; genus Choloepus; species Choloepus hoffmanni. The sequence continues at coordinate 70,976 of KN190424.1, read as the reverse complement.
AGCACAGATAAGAGAAACATCAAGGAAAATATATCTCCAGCAATATCCAGGACATGGAAACTCTCATGTTTCTCTCAACACAGGACCCTCAAGGCTGGGAGGAGAGGGGCTGACCATGAGGGAAGGAACTCCTTAACCCTTCCTAGGGCTGGGGAAGAGTGCACACATGCCTCTCTGGCCATGTATTTGTCATCAGATGAAGAGAAACAAAAATGGCCCATCAAGATTCAGACAGCCCATCACCAGTGCCAAGTCAATTGGATTGCAGGTTTGATCCCAAAGCCACAGTCAGGAATTACAACAGATATGACATCAAGGGGGTGCTGGACGCTCCTGGCTACTTGGCCACCTATGCTGGAGCCAGCCACTCTGGGGAACAAGGCAAAACTCAGAGATGGTTACAGAGACACTAATGGAAACAACTGGAGAATTGAAAGCCCAATCCAGACTGGGACAAATAAAAGCTTCTTCCCAGCCACTGCCAGGCAACCCTAGCACACAGATCACAGAAGCCCAGAGAAGCCTGCACTAGACAATAATTTCTGCAGAAGGGAAACGGACAGCCATCTCTTCCTCACCACTAAGCCTCATCTCCTAGACCAAGCATAGAGCCCACATGCTACTCTGAGGGCAAGGAGGCCTGCAAACAGCAGTCTCTTGAAAACTGGAGGTCTCAGTAAGAGTCATCCCTAACTGACCTTGAGACCAAATGCCCACACAATAGTCAACATGTCTACACAGCTGTCCATGAGCCAGCAGGGCTGGGCTGGAGCTGTGCCAGGCAGGGAGGATCTCAACTAGGGTTGAAGGATTGTGCAATGAGCTGTGCCACTGTGGCAATATTATAGTAGTAGAGATTGGTATTGCCACAGTGACACAGCCCTGTCCAAAAGCCCCATTGTGGCTCACATGGGACACTATGTGTTTGAGAATCTGGGGGCAAGGACAGCGGTACCTGTTAGCACATAAACTGCAAACAGCATTAGATATAGATGCCCTCCTGGGGGAGGCAGAATGCAGATGCAAAAGAACAGGCATGCCTCTTGATTAAAACCAAAAAGAGAAAGAAATATCTGGGAACAAGCTGGGCCTCCCATGGGCATCCTCTGCACCTGGACATCCCCTGTACCTGCACTTCCCCTGCATCTGCACCTCCCCTTACCTAAGCCTCCCATGGCCTTCCATGCACCTGGCCTCACCTGGGCCTCCCCTGCACCTGTCCTACTGCACCTGTGCCTCTCCTACACAGGCTCCAGGTGCTGCAGGAGCTGGGATTAGGACAGAGGCAGCACAGATTCACCACCAGGAATTCAGGAGGCCCTCAGGGAGTACAGAACTACAGAGCTTTCTGATCTCTGCAATGGTGCAATTCCAGGAGGGTTTAGGGAGAGCTGATGCACTCGGGACACAGCATAGGAACAGCAGCCAGAGAGAGGGTGCTGCATCTTAGCTCTCAGGTAGAGCCAGCAACTGTGCTCAGGAGGAGTGAAGGCTGGAGCCCTCATTTAGCTATGCCCTTCACAGAATAAGGAGCACACCCCAGAGCTGGAATGCCCCTCCTCACCCTCCTAGGTTAGCCTCTGCATCCTCCTCTACCTTCCTAGTGGGAAGTGCAGGCACTGGGTAAGGCAGAGGACCTTAACCAATCCCCATCAAAATGTCATCCCTGTGGATTTGAATACCAAAATGGACAGACACTGACTGGGTGCAGACAGCACCCTGACATCGTTCAGTGGGTGCCCCAGACAAAGGCAGGGAAAGGGGAGTCCATCCACCCAAAGAGGCCCATGGGCTCCAAGAAAGAGCCCCCCAGTATATGGAGCCATCCTCACATTCTCCTCTCGGCACTTTTGCTTGGTCCCCAAGGTCAGCCTCTGCCTCTGGTTCTCCCATGGAACCCTCCCACCACATCCCTGCAGGAGGAGATTAGGGGTGGGTGTGAAGCACTGTGGGATACTGCTGTACTGGTTTTAGATGCTATGGCCACAGCAGCACAGTGCCTGTCAAAAAAACCCTAGGACAAAGCACATACCCTCTCAGTTTTCTGAATGAGGCCACATTAGCTGGTATATGGTGGTTTCTGTCCTGAAAAACAAACCTGCCGGGGCACAGGTGCTGATGATGAGAACATGGCCCCTCCCTGAATCACCACCCCACCCCCAGCCATGGCAGACAAGATGAGGTCCCTGCCCAGAAAGTCCACAGAATCATGAAACACATGGGCCGAAGCTACTACTGGGTCTCAACTGGACCTTGCTCTTTGGTGAGTGTGCCCTGTCAGCCCTCCCTAAACCAGAGGGCTGGACCTGGCTGGCATGTGCCAAGCCCCTCACTTGGAGGTGGTTAGCCCCTTGCAAGGACAGGGCCTGGCTTGCTGACTCAACAAGCCAAGAGCTCCCTATATGCATGGGCCCTTTCCCAGGGGCCTCAGGGGATGTCAGGAGCTAGGTTGGCTCAGGGGCACTGGATGAAGCCCCCTCTCCCTTCCAGTCCTGCCCACAGCTCAGCTTCCAGGACTCCCGCTGGAGCAGCCTGGACAAGGCAAAGTGGGTGCACCCATGGCCTCCTCCAGCTCTGTGGGGGCAGATGATATTGTCAGGGTCTCTTTCCCTGTGGGTGGGGCAGCAACCACCAAGGTGACATGTCCTGTGCTGAAAAATGTGCTGTTACCACCCACTCCGCTGCCCTCCCTGCCGGGGACTGGGCCTGTTCTACTCTGCATCCTCTCAACCATCCGAGAAGGCTGGAACAGGGGTCCCCTCTCCTAACGGGGCTTGGGGAGACACCATGCCATCCTGCCACCCCACATCAGCCTGATAGCATCAGCCCCTGGAACCACCACCAGGGCATATGATAGGAAGTGGGGCAGGGTCTCATCTCCCTTGGGACAGCTCTTTGATTTGGTTTTAGACACTGTTCTCCCGGAGACGAGAGAACAGTGGGTTTCTGGGCAGAGGGCAGCTATGAAAGCCTCCTGTTTGGGGGCAGTGACTGCTTGGGTGGCCTCAGGAGGGATCTCAGCAGAAGGACAGGGCTGAGGGACCCCAGAGTGGGCCCTGTGCATCTCAGCATGACCAGGAGGCACTGCCTTAAAGCAGGCATCAGCCCGAGGCCAGGGTGGAGGGCAGGGGCTGGGAAGAGCCGGCAGGGAGGGTGGGTTGCCCAGCAACTATGAAGGTTGGGGTCCCTCCCACAGCCCAGCCCAGCCTGGCACTGCCTTTGCCTCTGTTTCCTGGGGTCATTTCCAGGAGAGAAGATGTTGATGCCACCAGTCACACCTAGGGTCCATGGGAACTCCCTCCCTGTGCTGCCCTGGCCCCCAGAGCACCTAATTGTTCCCTGAATCATCCTGAGTCAGGGTTGACCTCATTGGGAAAGGTGATGGAGCATCCACACTCACACACTCAGACTAAAGGAACCTTCCAGAAATCCCCATGTCCCTGCAAAGGTCCCCCTCCTCCATGCAGAGAGACTTTCTGGGAATGGCTGTCAGGGTCCAGGGCTGGCATCCTGCTCCACCAAGAACCCAGGAAGGAATGCGCTGGTGACCCTGCATCTCCCTCACAGATGTGCCTGTTCTCAGGACCTCACTCCTTGGCTCCCATTCACCTCGCAGCATGCAGGTGACACATGCTGCCACCACAAGCCCTTTCCCGGGAGACAGGAGTGCAGGAGGGACTGTACCCCCTGTCCACAGTGGCAGAGGAGATGCAGGAATGTCTGAGGCCTTAGCACCATCCACATGGTCAACAGTGGGCCTGAGAAGAGCAGGGGGACTTGCAGCTCTTGCAGAGGCTTTTGGCAAAGAGCCCTACTACTGTGTTACTATAATTACCACAGCCATAGACCCAAGAGCAAAAACGAGCTGGGAATACCACTGGGACCACACCAGCTCTTCAGCTCTAAGCCCCTCACCCAACCCCACAGACTGGGAGGGGCCTGGTCCCTCTGTGGTGTCAAGAACCTCCTGGGGACAGGCTGGCAACTGAGCTTGTATCCATGTGCAGTGCCTGTCCACTGACCGGCTGCAATGACCCCCTCCGCTCCTCTGCATCTCCCTCTGACATCCGTACTTGGACCGCTGTAAGGCTGTCTGCACTATGAGCCCCTGTACTGTCTTCTCTGGCACAGAGACAGCTCTGGGAAATACCATCCTTGGTAGGCAAGCTCCCAATGAGCTAAACGCCCAGCTAGCCTCCCATTCGATTAGCCCTGTGACCCCCAGAGCCAGGCTACCAATACAGAGGTCCTTCACCACCCACTTACCACTAAGGAAGTGCCTGATCTGGACAGCTATACTGGGGATGCTCAGCAGATGATCGCCTTTGGGAAGGGGTCCCTTGTTGCTCAGGCACAATGAGGATACCTAGCTATTCACCTGGGGCCTCCTGGAGGCATGGAGAAGGAGCAGGCCCTGGTGTTGGGGCTGGGTGCAGCCACCCAGGAACTCAGGATGTGTGGGGAACCAGGCTCCCTGGGGGACAGGAGCCCATTGCAAGACAGAGGCCAGTTCCTGGGCTGTCACAGATCCCTGGGGCTACAGGGAATCCACTCCCAGAGACAGAGGTTGTGCAGCCTCCTCAGCCTAAGGTGGCATCCACACAGGGCCATTGTCATTAGGGGTTCCATACCTGAAATTAGCCATAGTGCATGATTTCTAAGGAGCTGACTCACGTACATCCAATGTGGTCAGGGAGTGATGTAGCCTGTCAAGGGAGTCCTTCACTAAGGGGGCCATTGGTGCACCCTGCCCAGGCTCCCCAGCAGCACATGTCCTGCCCCACAGCACAGCCAGGACTTCACACCCCCAGGCATCTATCTCCACCTCTACCCAGCCCAGCAGTATAGAGCCACTCTGAACTGAGGTGAAGCCACACATGCCTCACTTGGCCCTTACTCCCCAATGCCTGCTGACCCATCTGGTCACGGTGTAGCTCTCTGCCCTTTGAGTTCTGGCCTTTCTGTGTCAGCTCTGACTTCCCCAGCTGCAGAAGTGGCTCTTCCTGGACATTCCTCCTTCACCTCCTCCCTGCCCTGGCCACCGCTTCTAAGTACTGCATCTCCTGCTCAGAGCCCTCCTGTCTGCCCTAGTGGGTGCACCATCTGAATGGCCCCCACACCCGCAGAACCAGAAGGCTGCCAACCAGCAGAGACTTTGACTTCCTCACTTACAGACACAGCAGCAGAGCCCAAGCTTAATCCCCAACCAGGGCCCTGACCTTAGCAGAGACAGTTCTTTTCACTAGCAACCCTCCTTGACCCCCCATGGAATATTAGGCCCACAGCAGGGTCACCCAGGGATCCAATCTGACTTTAGAGGGCAGAGAGTTCCTCAGGGGCCTCCCACCCTAGTCAAACCCAAATGGCATCCTCAGGACTAGGGGCATCCAGTCTGTAACCAAGAGTCAGACCACCCCCTCATCAGATGCTGGGCATGGCCCCGGGGCCCTGCTGTGGCCCGAGGCAGCCTAAACATGCCTCCAGCAGGCAGCACAGGATGGACAGACTCTTACCAGCCTATGCTATGACCCCCAGGAGGGCCCACCATGTCTTGGGCCCCTGAAGACCCTATCCACCCCTGCAGGATAGTGATCCCAAGTCAGCCAGCATGGCCAGACACCCATTAAGTCACTGGTCTCATCTACCCTCCAATTTCTCGGACTTACCATCAGGTATCCAGCAGCTCAGACTTCCCAGGTGCTGATCTTTAAGCTTACCTGCTGGTGCAACAAGAAACCCATTTCCCCTGTCAGCCCTGAGCACCCCCAGCTCCCACTGGCTCTGTGGTGCCCCAGTGTGGTGGCTGACTGCTTGGATCTCTCCTGCCTGTTGGACACCCCTGCACAGGCCCCGCCTAAAGGGCCCCAGGCACTGTTATTGTCATGGGGTGCCAGGCTGTGGTCTAGATGACTATGGAGACCACAGTGACACTTCCCATAGCAGCAACCATGACCAACATGAGGCATACCCAGCACCTCCCCAGGCCATCCCAACTGAGCTGCAGCATTCAGCCCCTGACCCAGGCTGATCCAGGGCTTGCACTTCACCCTTGGTGGCTGGGGTCTCTAGGTCACCATGCTCTACCTCAGACCTAGCCAGTTGGCCCCCAGCTCTGAGCTCAAACCTGGCTACACTGCCAGCACAGGAGCCTACAAGGTGAACCAACCCTGTTCCTAATACACCCCTCCAGCCCCCTCAAACACCCACCATGTCTGAGCCCTTTCCAGGGGCCTCAACCAGGGTCAGACCCAGGTGACTCAGCGGCCCTCCATAAAGCCTCCCTCCCTTGCCCTCACAGGGTATATACTCTCCCATGGCTAGTTTGCAGCTCATCTTACAGGGCCCCCTGGGCTCCCCCAGAGCAGGCTGTATAAGGTGGGGCTCTGCAGAGAGGTGGGATACTGTTGGGGTCTCCATCATAGTGGATATAATCCTGGCTGCCATGATGACCCAGCCTGTGCTCAAAACCACGGTGACACTGCCCTGCTGCCCAACCTGGCATGGTCTCAACATGGTCACCCATGCATCCTCCCAACAGTGCTAGGAGGCTGGACACAGGGTCCCTTCTCCTGAAAGCACCCAGGGAGATTCAGCCACATCCCAGTCAGCAACAGAGGGTGCTGCCTGCCAAGCCCTGGACTCTCCATTTACAGCCCCAACAGGACCTCCTCCCCACTGCTCCACTGCAGGGAGAGAGTGTCATTGTGGACCCACCACTCTGGCCACAGCACAAAGTGTCTTAAATAAGAAACCACCTCACAAACAGTCTAAAAATGACCAGCCCATGAAGAACAGCTAAGCAATAACCAAGATAGCAACTGGGCCAGACAAACCCTTATAATGTTGAGCCCTCTCTTTTACTACCAATGATGAGCAGCCAGGTCTCTGAACCCCCAATGACAGGCAAGCATCATCCCCAAGCATTTTCCCCAGGACTTTGGGGCAGCACCCTCACCCCACCAGGCAGAGCTAACATGCTGGAGGTCTGCCCTCAACCCAGCACAGGAAACTGACCTGTACATTGGACTATGGTGCATGGTGCAGAGCATGGACAGCCTTGGTGTGGACTCAGTCCCACTGCTCACCAGATGAAGGCAGTGTGGCAGCTACAGGTTTGCAACCCTGACTGCAGTAGGCAGGACAGGTACTCTTTGGCCCTCTGACCTCCTAGCAGCTGCTGAGTGCAGCTTCTGACCCTAGGAGGACAGGTTTGCAGGTAGCAGGCAGCCGGGATCAAGAAGGCATATGACTGCATGAGCATGGAAATGAGGATGAGCTGCTGCATAGGGATGGTTTAAAATCATCTCTGAGAAGTGAGCTTCTCAGACCACAGAAATGAAAATCATCCAGGAAAGTATATATCCAGGAATGTCCAGAACAGGGAAACTCTCATATTGCTCCCAACATAGGACCCTTGAGACTTGGGAGGAGAGGCACTGGCTGTGTGGGAATGAACTCCTGAAGCCCTTGCTCAGGCTGAAAAAAGTGGACACATGTCTTTCTGGCAACAGGTTCACCCTCAGATGAAGAGAAACAAAAAATGATCCATCAAGATAAAGTCAGCCAATCACTGGTTCCAATCAATGTGACTTGCATGTTTCATCCCAAAGCTACAGTTGACAATCACAACAGATATGACATCAAGTTAGTGCCAGACCCTCCTTGGCTTATTCTCTACCCATGTCAGAGCCAGTCACTCTGGGAACAAGAAAAACTCAGGGACAGTTATAGATTGCATAATGGAAACAACTGGAGAATTGAAAGACATGTGGACTGAGACAAATAAAAGGCTGTTCCCAGCCACTGCCATGCAGTCCTGATCACACAAACCCCCAGGGGCCCAGAGTGGCATGCACTGGGCAGTAAGTGCTGCAGAAGGGAGGAAAGAGCCATCTACCAATCCCCATATCCTAGACCAAGCATGGGCCCCATATGCAACTCAGAGGGCAAAGAGCCCTTTGAATAGCTGTCTCTTGATAACTGGAGGTCTCAGTTAGGGTCATCCCTAACTGAACGTGACACCAAATGCTCACTGGAAATTCAGAAAATTGTCTTCAGAGCTGTCCCTGAGACACAAGGGTGGGCTGTGGCTGTCAAAGGCAGCCAGGATCTCACTAAAGATGGGAGGATTATGTTAGGAGCTGTGTCACTGTGATGATTACAGTACCTGGGTGGACCACAGTGACACAGACCCATCCAAAAGCCCCACCAGAACTCACAGGAGACATGCTGCATGTGAGTGTCTGGGAGCAAGCACAGCCATAACTGTCAACAAATAAACCACATGTGGCTTTCGACCTAAATGCTCTCCCTGGACAGGCAGGGTACAGAGGCAAAACAATGAGCATGCCTGAGTGATTATAATGAAAAGGAGAAATACACACGGAAGCAGCCTGGGCCTCCAATGGGCAGCTCCTGCAACTGTCCTGTACTGTACCAGGGCCTCTCCTGAGGTACTGCAGGACCCAAGATTGGGACAGAGGCTGCAGAGGGTCATCACCTGGGCGAAGCCCTGTATGTGGGAGGGTAGAGAACTCCTGAGGTCTGTGATCACTGCAATGGTGCAAATCCAAGCTGGTTTGGGGTGAGCTTAGACACACAGGAACACAGCACAGAGAAAGAGCCAGAGAGACCATGCAGCAATTAGCCCTGAGGTAGAGCCAGAAAGCGTGCGCAGGTGGGGTGAAGGCTGCAGCCCCCTTTTAGCTATGCCCTTCACAGAATAAGGAGCACTCCCAGGGCTGGTGTGCCCCCTCATCACCCTCCTAGGTCAGGCTCTGTGCCCTCCTCTGCCTTCCTACTTGGGAGGATAAAGGTCCCTGCAGTGAAAATGCACAGGGCAGGGGAGGTGGGGACCTTATCCCACTGTGCTCAGAATGCCTTCCCCATGGGGCTAGATTCAAGAGACAGGTACTGACTGATGTGGTTCAGTGGGAGCACCATGGCAAAGGCATGTAAGAGGACATCAACCCACCCAGAGAGCTCTCCACTCTCTAAGACCTAGAAACCCAAGAATATGGAGTCATCCTCACACACTACTCTCAGCACTTTGCCTTGGTCTTCAGGGTCAGCAACTGCCTTGGGGTTCTGCTTCTCCCAGGGTTACCCTCCTGCCACACCATGCAATTACAGCCGCCACATCTCCTGCCCTCACAGTCACCACAGCCCCACCTTCCATGGCCTTGTCACTCTAGGCGGTCAGAAAGTAAGACCAACTTCCTGCTGAGTTCCAGGGAGACCCCAGAGATACCCCATAGCACCCACTTGATCTCAGGCCCAAGTTCTGGTTCTGGGAGGTCTGAGCCTGCCCAGTGCATGTTGCTGCATTGGGGGAAGGGGCTGCACACCAATCTTTGTGATCTGAAGCTGCACAATGAGGCTCACCAGCCTCAGGATCCATCTGGCATCTGTGTCTAAGAGGCCATGGTCTGGGCTCTCCTCCCTGTGAAGTCCCCAGAGAAGCCAGAGGAGGGGCCTCTGAGGGAAGCACAGCCTCACCTGCACAGGCTGCCCCTGCTGGGTTAGAGTCCATCGAAGGAGTCCCCTCCTGCTCATTCATTTGCCAAGCCCTGAAAGCAGCTTGATGGATCCCAACCCAGTACACCCAGGGTGAGACTCAGGGCCCACCTCCCACCCTGCAGAGACAGGCAGTGCCCTGGGCCAGTCTTCTCAGAGTCCCAGCCAGACACAGGATGGGGCGCAGAACTAGCCTGGGCCAACCCAGGCACCAACACTGCACCCAGCCTGCAAGAGGGTGGGGATCAGCACTCCTGGGACTCACCAAATATGCCCAGGGATGTCACAATCTGTGTGTGTCATGTGACTCAGGATCTACACTGCCAGGGTCCAGCACTAGACCTGGGTCTCCAGCCAGAGGCACAGAGGCCTAGGGGGTACAGGAGACACATTACCTCTGGCAGAAGATATGGGATGTCCCTCCCTTCTCCCCCCTGAACCACTTGTGCACAGTTCATTTAGAGCAGTTCTGTGTCCCACCCCAACCTCCACCCCCATGGCCTCTGCCACAGAGACAACTGTGCTATTCCCTGTGGTCACTCCCCTGGCTGCACTCTGTTCCCAGACAGGGCACACCCTGATACAGGAGGACACAGTGGGAGGGCCTCTCCCTTGTGTATTTAGGGCAGTGCCTGTGCCACCAAGGGATGCTTTCAACACCAGGAGCCCATTCACAGCCTCCCTCAGGCCTGTGCTCCTGGCAGCCAGGTTCTGCCTCTCGCTGTGGAGCCCTGGACCAGAATGGGCAGGAGTCTGGTCTGCTGGGCAGGTCTGCATCACACCTGCCTAGGTCAGACCTCTCCTGCAAGAAGGAGAGTGGGAAGTGTAAATGCAGGTGCAGTGCTCCCTGCCTGGGCCAGCTGCTCTGGACATGGATTCCTGGCATGGATGCTGGACTCCAACCCAGTGAGCTTATCCGAATGGATAAGAACCCCACACTGCTACTCATTGTTCATCTGCTCCCCAAATCTTAAGGCCACTCCACATAAAAAGGAAACAGTCAAGCAGAACATTTCCTCACTTGCTTCAAATTCTTCTGCTCTATTTAAGCTCGCCCTTTGCACCTCCTCAGTGGAGCCCCATTACACATGCAAATTGAATGCTGACTGATTCATGAGTTATAAACTGCTCAAATAAACTCCCTAAATGTGTGACTAATTTATTAGCAGTTTTAACTGAATACTTTAGACACAGGCAGGGCTCCTAAAAATCAAAGAGGCTGTTTGCTCGGCCTCCAAATCATGGGAAATCATCCCTCCTCCCACACAAAAGAGGAGGCAGAATCTTTGTGAAGAACGAGGAAGTAGGATCCATTTCTGAATTTGAGCAGACTATCCATCCCAGATTTCCAGGGCTTGCCAATCTGCCCACCTGCAGGCATTCAGAGCCCTTCTCAGCTCACCTGGAGCTCAGCTCACCTCACTCAGAGCCCGATTCACCCCACACAGAGCCGAGATCACCTCATCCACTGGTATGTCACACACAGCCCCAATCATCTATCTCAAAACTGGACTCACCTCTTCATCAGCCTGATTAATCTTACTCACAGTCTGGCTCATCTCACACACAGCCTCAGTCATCTCACTCACAGCCAGGGTCTCTTCACCAGATCCTGGATCACCTCACTCAGAGCCCAGCCCACCTCACCTATAACTGCTTTACCTCACCCAGAACACCGACCTATGCATTAAGTGCCCCAAGGCCAAAGAAGCATCTTCAGGGCAGCTAGGTGCTCAACAAAAGAGAGCAAGTGATAGGATTTATGACAGCTGGAGACTCCCTCACTGTTAGGGGACATTTAAGCCCATTCAACCACCCCACAACCCACACATTATCACTCATCAATCCTTGTGACTCTTCCACACACAGTGGCTCCAGATTATCACTCTTGGACATGTCACTTTGTCAGCATGTTCTCTCCTTAGCCCCAGGTACCCTCTGGTGATACCCCAATCCTAGACTCCCTCCAACTACAGCACTCCAGCAACACCCATCTGGATAAACCCAGGTTCACTTGTAACACACTGGCAATTTTTACTTAAGTGGCTCTTTCTCCTACTGCCTTTCAAGCCATCACTTCCTAAAAAAACTGAAACCACCCCACAAATGGGGTCTTCAAACTATACCACCCATGAACAGCAGCTGAGCAATAACCAAGTTAACAACTGGGCCAGACAGAGCTCCCATAGCAATGAGCCCACTCTGCTACCACCAAATACAACCAGCCAGCTCCCCAAGGCCCCACTGATAGCCAAGCACCTTCTCCAAGCACCTTCCCTGAAGTTCTGGGGCAGCACCCTCACTCCAACAGTCAGAACTAACATGCTGGAGGCCTGGTCTCATATTAGCATGAGACTAATGTATGCATTTGTCTACAGAGCCTGATGGAGAGTGTGGCCTGCCTTGGCATGATCTCACTCCCACTGCCCACCAACTGAAGGCACTGGGCAACTGCAGGTTTGTAACCCTAACCACTTTAGGAAGGAATGGTGTGCTTTCATAGGCTGACCTCCTAGCAGCTGCTGGGTGGACCTCATGACCCCAGGAGGACAGATGTGCAGGCTGCAGACAGCGGAACTCAAGAGAGCATCTGAATGCATGAGCATTGAAATGGGGACAAGCTGCTTTAAACTCATCTCTGAGAAGGGAGCTCCTCAGAGCACAGAAATGAGAATCATCCCGGAATGTATATATACAGCAACATCCAGGACATGAAAGCTCTCATTTTTCTCCCAACACAGGACCCTCAAGGCTGGAAGGAGAGGTGCTCGCCATGAGGGAAGGAACTCCTTAACACTTGCTAGGGCTGGGGAAGAGTGCAGACATATCTCTCTGGCCACATAATTGCCATCAGGTGAAAAGAAACAAAAATGGTCCATCAAGTTTCAGACAGCCCATCACCAGTGACCAGTTAATTGGATTGCAGGTTTGATCCCAAAGCCACAGTTGGGAATCACATCTTATATGACATCAAGGGGGTGCTGGACCCTCCCTGGATCCTTGGCCACCCATGCTGGAGCCTGCCACTCTGGGGAACAAGGCAAAACTCAGAGATGGTTACAGAGAGCAGAATGGAAACAACTGGAGACTCGAAAGCCCAATCTGGACGGAGACAAATAAAGGGTTCTCCCCAGTCACTGACAGGCAACCCCAGCACACAAACCCCAGAATCCCAGAGAAATTTGCACTGGACAATAATTGCTGTAGAAGACAAAGTGACAGCTATCTCTTCCTCACCACCAAGTCCTATCTTGTAGACCAATCATGGAACCCACATGCTACTCAGAGGGCAAGGAGGGCTGCAAACAGCAGTCTCTTAAAAACTGGAGGTCTCAGTAAGGGTCATCCCTAACTGACCTTGAGACCAAACGCCCACTCAAAAGTCAACATGTTTTCAGAGCTGTCCCTGAGCCAGCAAGGCTGGGCTGGAGCTGTGCCAGGCAGGCATGATCTCACCCAGGATTGAAGGATTGTGTGACGAGCTGTGTCACTGTGGCAATATTATACTGGTAGTGGTTGGTACTACCACAGTGACACAGCCCCATTCAATAGCCCCAGTGGGGCTCATAGGGGACATTCTGGTTTTGAGCATCTATGGGTAAGGACAGCAGTACCTGTTAACACATAAACAGCATACAGCTTTAGATCTAGTTGCCCTCCTAAGGGAGAGAGAGTATAGAGGCCAAAGGACAGGAATGCCTCATTGATTAAAACCAAAAAATGAAACAAATACCTGGGAACAAGCTAGGCCTCCCATAGGCATCCCCTGCACCTGGACATCCCCTGAACTTGCACTTCCCCTGCACCTGCACCTCCCTATGCCTGAGTTTCCCATGGACTTCCCTGCACCTGGGCCTCACCTGGGCCTCCTCTGCACCTGCCCCACTGTACCTTTGCCTCACCTACACAGGCTCCATGTGCTGCGGGAGCTGACATTGGGTCAGAGGCTGTACAGGGTCACCAGGAGGATTTCTGATCTCTGCAATGGTGCAGTTCCAGGAGGGTTCAGGGAGAGGTGATGCACTCAGGACACAGCATAGGAACAGTAGCCAGAGAGAGGGTGCTGCAGCTCAGCTCTCAGGTAGAGACAGCAACTGTGCTCAGGAGGAGTGAAGGCTGGAGCCCCCATTTAGCTATGCCCTTCACAGAATAAGGAGCACTCCCAGGAGCTGGAAAGCCCCTCCTCACACTCCCAGGTTAGCCTCTGCATCCTCCTCAGCCTTCCTACTGGGAAGATCAGGCACTGGATAAGGCAGGGGACCTTAAGAAATCCCCATCACAATGCCATCCCTGTGGGGCTGAATTCCAAAACAGACAGATACTGACTGACTGAAGATGGCACCCTGACATTGTTCAGTGTGTGCCCCAGACAAAGGCAGACAAAGGGGAGTCCACCCACCCAGAGAGGACCATGGGCTCCTTGCAAGAGCCCCCCAGAACACAGAGCCATCCTTGCACTCTCCTCTCAGCACATTGTCTTTGTCCCCAAGGTCAGCCTCTGCCTCTGGTTCTGCCAGGGAAACCCTCCTACAACAATCCTTCAGGGGGAGATTAGGGGTCAGTGTGTAGCAGTGTGGGATACTACTGTACTGGTTTTAGTTGCTATGGCCACAGCAGCACAGTGCCTGTCAAAAAACCCCTAAGACAAAGCACATGCCCTCTCAGTTTTCTGAATGAGGCCACATCAACAGGTATAAGGTGGTTTCTGTCCTGAAACACAAACCTGCTGAGGCACAGGTGCTGAAGGTGTGAAAATGGCCCCTCCCTGCAGCACCTCCCCACCCCCAGCCAAGGCAGACACAATGAGGTCCCTACCCAGAAAGTCCACAGGATCGTGAAACGTATGGGCCAAAGCCACCACCAGGTCTCAGCTGGACCTTACTCTTTGGTGGATGTGTCCTGTTAGCCCTCCTTAAACCAGAGGTGTGGGCCCAGCTGGCATGTGCCATGCCCCTTCTTGGAGGTGGTCAGCCCATTGCAAGAACAGGACTTCACCTGCTGACTCAACGAGCAACGTGCCTACAACACATGCCTGAGCCCTTTCCCAGGGGCTTCAGGGGGGTGTTCAGAACCAGGTGGGCTCTGGGGTGTCCGATGAAGCTCCCTCTCCCTCCCCAACAAGACCACAGCTTGGCTTCCATGACTCCCCCTGGAGAAGCCTGGACAAGACAGGGGGGTGCTGTCTGCGCTCACCCTCCAGCTCTTTGGGGACACCCAATATTGTCAGGGTCTCTGTCACTGTGGTTGGTGTAGCAGCTACCACGGTGACTTGTCCTGTGCTGGAAACTACTGTCCCAACCTACCCCACTGCCCTCCCTGCTGGGGACTGGGCCTGTATATCTGTTCATCCTCCCAACAGTCCTAGAAAGCTAGAACAGGGGTCCTATCTCCTGAAGGGGCTTGGGGAGGCCCCATGCCCCCTGCCCTCCTACATGAGCCTGATAGCATCAGCACCTGGGGCCATCCCTGGAGCATATGAAAAGAAGTGGGGCAGGGTCTCATCTCCCTTGGGGCAGCTGATTGATTTGGTTTTAGACACTTTTCTCCCAGAGAGGAGAGATCAGTGGGGGCCTGGGCAGAAGGCAAGTAAGGGAAGCCTCCTGCATGGGGGCAGTGACTGCTTGGGTGGACTCAGGAGGGATGTCAGCAGAAGGGCAGTGAGGGGGACTTTGGAGTGGGCCCTGCGTACCTCAGCATGACCATCCCGAGGCCAGGGTGGAGGGCAGGGGCCTGGAAGAAATGGCAGGGAGGGTGGGTTGCCCAGCCCAGCCCTGCCTTTGCCCTGCCTTTGCCCTGCTTTTGCCATGCCTTTGTCTCTGTTTCCTGGGGTCATTTCCAGGAGAGAAGATGTCAATCCCAATGGCCACACCTAGGGTCTATGGGACCTGCTTGCCTGTGCTGCCCCAGCCCCCAGAGCATCTAACTCTTCCCTGAATCATCCTGAGTCAGGTTCATAACTTGACCTCACCTGGGGAAGGCAACGGAGCATCCAGGCTCACACCCTCAGTATAGGGGAATCTTCCAGAAATCCTCATGTCCCTGCAAGAGTCTCCCTCTTCCATGCAGAGACAGCCAGAACAGCTGTCAGGGTGCAGGGCCCCCATCCTGCTCCGCCCAGACCCCAGGAAGGAATGCACTGGTGACCTCCCACCTCCCCTGCAGATGTGCCTGTTCTCAGGACCTCACTCCTGGGAGCACTTGGCTCCCAACCACCCTGGAGCATGGGGTGCCACACGCTGCCAGGGCAAACCCCTTCCTGGGATACAGGAGTGCAGGAAGGACCATTCCCCCTGCCCGTGATGGCAGAGAAAATGCAGGAAGTTCTGAGGCCTGAGCACTATCCACAGGGATGACAGAGGGCCCAAGCAGGGCAGGGGCCCTTGCAACTCAAGCAGAGGCTTTTGGCAAAGGGTGCTCCTACTATGTTACTATAACTACCACAGCTATAGACCCAGGAGCAAAAACCACCTGGGAACCTCACTGGGATCACACCAGCTCCCTCAGCTCTAAGCCCCCCACCCCACCCCACAGGCCAGGAGGGGCCTGGACTCTCTGCTGCATCAGGGCTCTCCTGGGGACAGCCTAGCCAATGAGCTTGTGTCCAGGTGCAGTATGTGTCCACCGACTGGCCGCACTGACCACCTCCACCCCTCTGCATTTCCCTCCGACAGCCGTACTGGACCACTGTAAGGCTGTCCACACTACCAGCCCCTGTCCTGTCTTTCCAGGCCCAGAGACAGCTCTGGGGCAAACCATCCTTGGTGGGCAAGCTCACAATTTGCAGGACCCCCAAATCTTCCCCTTCAACTGTCCACCGTGACCCCCAGAATCAGGCCACAGATACAGAGGTCCCTCACCATCCACTTAACCACCAAGGAACCCCCTGCTCTGGCTAGCTATGCTGAGGCTGCCCAGCAGATGAGCATCTTTGAGGAGGGGTCCCTGGCTGCTCAGGCACCATGATGATCCCTAGCCATTTGCCTGGGGCCTCCAGGAGGCAGGCAGAGGGAGCTGGCCCTGGTGCTGAGGCTGTGTGCAGCCACCCAGGAACTCAGGAGTGCAGGGAAGCAGGGTCCCTGGGGGACAGGAGACCATTGCAAGACGGAGAGGCCAGTTCCTGGGCTGTCACAGAGACCTGAGGCTCCAGGGAATCCACTCCCAGAGACAGGGTTTTGTCAGTGCTCTCAGCCTAAGGCAGTGTCCCCACAGGGTCATTGTTAGTAGGGGTTTCATGCCCAAAATTAGCCATAGTGATTGATGTCCTCTAAGGACCCAGCTCACCTGCATCCAGTGTGGTCAGGGAGTGATAGAGCCTGAAAAGGGAGTCCTCCCCTAAGGGGGCTTCTGCTGCACCATGTCCAGGCTCCCCAGCAGTACACACCCTGCCCCACAGCACAGCCAGGACTTCCCACACATGGGCATCCATCTCCTCCTTCGCCCAGCCCAGCAGTTAGGAGCACTCTGAACTGAGGTGAGGCCACACATGCCATGCTTGGCCTTTACTTCCCAATGCCTGCTGCCCTGTCTGGTCCTGGGATGGCTCTCTGCCCTTGGGCTCTGGCCTTTCTGTGTCAGCTCTGGCTTCCACAGCTGCAGAGGTGGCTCTTCCTGGACATTCCTCCTCCAACTCTTCCTGCCCTGGCCACCACTTCCAAGTACTGCATCTGCTCCTCAGAGCCCACCTGTCTGCCCTATTGGGTGCACCATCTGAATGTCCCCCATATCTGCAGAACCAGAATGCTGCTGGCCAGCAGGGACTTTGACTTCCTCACTTACAGACACAGCAGCAGAGCCCAAGCATAATCCCCAACCGGGGCCCTGAGTTTCATAGAGACTGTTCTTCCACTAGCAGCCCTCCTTGCCCGCATGTGGAATATGCTGCCCAGAGCAGGGTCACCAAGGAGTTCAGTCTTCCTTTAGAGGGGCAGAGAGTTCCTCAGGGGCCTCCCACCCCAGCCAAAGTCCAAATGGCTACCTCAGAACTGGGGGCATCAGAGCCTTCAACCAAGAGTGAGACCCTCACCACATCAGATGTTGGGCCAGGACCTGGGGCCCTGCTGCAGCCCCAGGCAGCCTAAACATGGCTCCAGAAGGCAGCATGGGGTGGATGGGTTCTTACCAGTCTATGCTATGACCCCCAGGAGGGCCCACCATGGCTTGGGTCCCTGAAGACCCTATACACACCTGGGTGACAATGACCCCAAGGTCAGCCAGTGTGGCCGGAACCACCCATTGTGTCACTGGTCTCATCCACCCTCAACTTCTTCAACCTCACCATTAGGTATTCAGCAGCTCAGCCTGCCCCGGTGCTGACATTTAACCTTACCCTTTGATGCCATAAGAAGCCTCCTTTCCCCTGACAGCCCTGAGCTCCCCCAACTCCCACTGTCTTTGTGATGCCCCAGTGTGCTGGCTGACTGCTTGGACCTCTCCTGCTTGCTGGACACCCACACACAGGCATGCCTAAAGGGCCCTAGGCACTGTTATTGTCACTGGGTGCCACACTGTGGTCTAGGTTACTACGGAGACCACAGTGACACCCCCCATAGCAGCAACCGGGGCCAGCACAATGTACACTCAGCACCTTCCAGACCCTCCTTGCTCTGAGCTGCAGCCTTCAGCCCCTCACCAAGGCTGATCCAGGGCTTGCACTTTGTCCTTTGAGGCTGGGGTCTCAAGGCCACCATGCTCTACTTCTGGTCAAGTCAGTTGGCCCCCAGCTCTGTGCTCACCGCTGGCTATACGGCCTGCACCAGAGCCTACAGGGTGAACCACCCCCCACTCCTACTCCACCCCCCAAGCACACACAACATGCCTGAGCCCTTTCCCAGGGACCTCAGACAGGGTCAGAACCCAGGTGGGCTCAGGTGCCTTCGATGAAGCCCCCTCTCCCTTGCCCACACAGGGAATACACTCCTCCATGCCTGGCTTGCAGCTCAGCTGGCAGGGGCCCCTGGGCTCCCCCAGAGCAGGCTGGGCAAGGCAGGGCTCTGCAGGGACATGGGTTATTGTTGGGATCTCCATCATGGTGGATATAGTAGCAGCTACCACAGTGATGCAGCCTGTGCTCAAAACCATGCTGACACCATCTTCCCTGCTGCCCAACCTGCCAGGAGCTGGGCCTCGTAATCCATGCTTCCTCCCAACAGTGCTAGGAGGCTGGAAACAGGTTCCATTCTCCTGAAAGGGCCCAGGGAGGCTCAGCCACACACCAGTCAGCAGTGGAAGTGCTGCCTGCCCAGCCTAGGCCTCTCCATGAGCAGCCCCACTAAGAGGCCCCTCCCCACTGCCCCACTGCAGGGACAAAGTACCATTGGGGCCCCACCACTGGCCCTTTTGAGCCCCAGCCTGCAGCTCCTTGCAGTGTCACCCCAAGATTTCAAGAAAAGAAGACACAACCTCCTTCTGCTGGACAGCCTCAGGGTAACCTGCATCAGGGGGCAAAGGGCTCCTGGTGGTGACCTGAGCACCATGGCTGGAACAGAGCCCTGTGCACAGCTCTCCATGGGCAGTGGGTTTGCTGTACCTCCAGGATGGTGTCCTGTACAGGAAAGGTGTCAGTGGCACTGGAGGGGCTGAGACGCCCCACCGCTGGAGCCACCTGCATTCCTGCCCACTGCTCAGCCCCTTTCTTAGGCCACAAGAGTCAAGTCAGCTCCAGACCCTGCCTGGGAGACCCCTCTGTCACCACCTCCCCCATCCAGAGACCACAGAAGGACAGGACAGGACAGGGCATAGCCAGGGTCATAGCCTCTGGGAAACCCAGTGCTCCTGCCCAGGGAGCTGCAGCCCCTCCCTGGGGTCACAGAGCACCCCTGGCCTCATCTCTTCTTCCTCTAGCCTCTGCTCTCTTTCTCTCCTTCTCTCCATGGGGCATCCATGGGGAGTGCCAGGAGACCATCCTGTGGTGGGAGTGGGCACACACAGATGCAGGCATACCAGAGGGATTTGGTACAGGGCTCTAACACTGTGATACTACGGTAGCTACCACTGTGGCAGACATCAGAACAAATACCAACTCCTGTGAGAAAGCTCGACTGGGGGTACCTAATGGGGATGAGCTGGGTGAGACCTGGTGGAGTGTGGCAGAGCAGGGGCTGAGGAGGGGCTGGGCAGGGCTCAGCAAGGATGAAGCCAAGCCTAGTGGAAGCTGAGCCAAGCTGAGCAAGAGAGACCAGAGCTCCAATGTCAAGTACTGAACCCACTGCCCTCCTCCCTGTAGCCATACCCACTTACCTTCCATGTAGAGAGGAAGGTACAAGGGGCTCAGTTGACAATCCCCCACTTCTCCTCCAACCCATCTCTTACCCCGGGTCCTCACTCTGGGATCTGCAGACCCTGCTCCCCAAAGCCTCTTTGAGGGGGCAGGAAAGGACATTTTGCATGGGACCCTATTATGGTGGACTCTCCACAGTGGCTTAGGAAGAACCTAAAGCCCCCCCCCCAGGAGCCCTCTGCTTACCCTAGGGGGATCCCTGCACCCACAGAAGCCAAATGGGGGAACCAGAGCACAGACCCCTCAGGGACAGGACAGGACCCAAACCGGACAAAGATGGGAGAACAACAAAGCTTGGCTCAGCTATGTGCTAGGACTCAAACTGACTCCAGGTGCGGGAGGAGTGACCATCTCCACCTCACAAGTGACTGGAAGATCCCAAGCTGTGGCGTGCCACATTGTGACAACAGGCAAAGTTAAAAGAACCTTGGAAACTGACTTGGAAGATGTTCAGAGCCCAGAGAAAAGAGTCCAGCTGCCACCCCACCTCCAAGGCCCAACAAGACCAAGGTGTTGAACAGGGAAGGCCTAAGTGTCATCCAGGCTGAACCAGAATTTGTGCAGGCCTGTGGCACAGTGGTAGTAACTGGGATCACAGTGACACACACCACGCATGAAACTATCCCTGCAGTTGCCCAAGGTTCAGGGCTGATGGCCAGGCCCTCATGACAGACAGAAATTTTGTTCCAGTGAAGACCCTCCTCTCTCCAAGGGCACTCACCTCTGGGCAGGGCGTGCAGTGCCTGGGGAATTCTGGACGGCTCTGTGTCACTGTGGATATAACTGGAACTACCACTGTGAGGAAAGCTGCATCCAAAACTGACCCTTGACAGCCAGCCAGAGGTGCAACCAGGGCTGGAGGTCAGAGCAGGGAGCAGCACTCCAAGCACTCACACTCCACCAGCCTCCTGGTGGGCACTGACCTGCAGACGATCCATGTATATGTCCATTTCATGCTGAGGACAGAGGGTGCTGACCACTCATGGGTGAGCTGGTCCATGCCCTTGTCCTCTGGCCCCGGCTAGGTCATCCCTGGCTTAAGCAAACCCTAAGGGGGATGTCTCCTGGGGAGACAGGCATGTCCAGTTCCTACAGAGCTGCAAGTTGGGGGGGCCAGGCAGAGAAATGACAGCCAGCAAGCAACAAGGAGCTACCAGCCTCTTCTCAGGAAGCCCAGACAGACACAGGCCTAAGGTGTGGGTGGCCCAGCCTTGGCCCCTGAACTCTGGGTGACCCCACAGCAGGGTCAGGCTGAGGGTGACAGGTGTGTGACCCCTGTACTGCCATATCCCTGAAGGTCTCTGCTCAGGAAACGGAACTGTCTCACCAACGATCAGCCTTTCTAGGGCGATGACCCAGGGGGTTGCCTTCAGACATTTGAGGGCCTCCTTCCTTCCCAAAAGAATGTTTAAAGTATTTTACAGATGCATGGGTATAAAGATTTATACAACTCAGGTCACATCCATTATTATGCATTCATCAGTATGTGTATCTTTCCTTGTGATTTTGAAAGAAATAATTAACACCTTTTCATCAGCCTCTAAAACTGTGCCCATTGTGCCTGGCAGATTTAAATACAAATCTGACTGCCCCCACCCCTGAGGCTGGGGCACAGGTAAATAGGCCCATCCCTGCACTGAGGGGAGGCCAGTGCCATGGCAAAGGCAGGAGAGTGGCAATGACTACAATAAACATGGCCCCATGCCCTCCAGGAGCCAACTTGGGGAGCTCAGACACTTCTACCACTTGGGGTATCCCTGAGACCCAGGTGGCCCAGTGCCTGGCTGTGCCAACTAGGATCCAGTCCAATGCATCCACCAGAACCAAAGAAAAGCCCTCTCTGTCTCAGCTACCCTGGGCAGCCAGGACCTGGCACTCAGGTCCACTGTGGGACCCCTGGAAGCATGAACCCCACTGTGGAGCAGAACTAGGTACATATGGTCTGGCTGACTCCCCCTCCCAGACCCCCACCCCAAGATGCACTCACCAACCATCTCCAGGTGGTCTGGTTCTCCTTGCCCCAGAGGAGGCTCAGCACATCCCTCACCCCTCTCTTTGTGGGTGAAGTCACCTAGCACCCAGGTCCCGAAAGGCCAGCACCAGTCACAGGTAGGGGCAGTGCTGACCATGGCTTCTGGGTTCCTGCCAGCCACTAGTCACCCCACTCTCTCCCAGAGGCCTGAGTTTGTGCACACCGTGGCTTCACCTCCCACTGTACTCCTTGATCCCCCTTCCCCCAACCCCTGCCCTGGGCACACAGGAAACAGATAAGCTGGACATGAGCACAACTGCACAGCATGGGCCTCTCCTAAACCAGCTGCAAGGAGTTGAGTCCCCCTTCCTGCCCCTTCTTCCTGCCCTCAGCCTGTTCTGAAACCCTCCTGCTCACTGCCAGAGACCTCAATTTCCTGCATCCAGCCCTCCCTCAACCCCCACCCCTCCAGTTACACACAAGGCAAGGATATTTTCAATTATAGTTATTAACATAAAATTGGGATTACTCTGCACGTATTTCTCCACAACTCGAATTTTACCTTGTATTTCTTCATCTAGTGCCAATGTCACAATGCTTCCTTCCTTCCTTCCTTCCTTCCTTCATTCATTCATTCAGTAAATACTGTGGTGGGCCCAGTACATGTCAGGCCCTGAGCCAGGCACTGGTAATCTGATGGGATCATGTGTTGGCTGATTTTACATGTCCACTTGGTGAGACTATGATGCCCATTTGTTTGGTCAAACACTTGCCTATGTGTTAGTGTGGAGGTATTTTGTAAATGTGATTATAAAAGCATCTGAAATCAGTTGACTTTAAGTAAAGAAGATTACTTTCAGCCATATGGTTGGACTGGAGGTCTTAAGAGCAAAAGCTGAGGTTCCTGGAGAATTTTGGATTCAAACATAAAGGAAAGAGGAGAAGGGAGGAAAGGAAAGGGAGGAAAAAGAGGGAGAAAAGGAGGAAGAAAGGAAAGAAAGGAAGGGAGGAGGTAGAGAGGAAGGGAGGCAGGGAAAAAGAAAGAAAAAAACAATTCTCTTACTAGAATTTCAGGCCTCTGGTCTGCCCTATGGATTTTGGACTTGCCAGCCCCCACAAATACATGAGACATTTCTTAAAGTGTCTTTTACCATATGCATGTGTCCTGTTGGTTCTGTTTCTTTGGAGAGTCCTGACTGATAAAGCCTGGTACAAATGTGTCCCTGCCACCTGTGATTCACAGTCAGTGACAGACAATACCACACAGACATGCAGAAACACAGTGAGAGACCATGAAGAGACACTTGGGGTATCCTCATAGAGGCTCACCCTGCCTGATCCAGCCTGTGTCAATCTAGGTGACTTGGAGGAGGCAGCACTTTCAGCTGAGCCCTGAAGATTTGTAGGCATCAACTACAACAAAGGGGTGGGGGCTGTAAGCAGAAGCCCTGAGCTGGGAGGGTCAGTAAAGGAATCCAGGGCCTGAGGAAGGATGCTGGAGGATAGAGGGGGCCCCAGGGTCACTGGAATGAGGGAAGTTCACTCACTGCAGCAGGAGAAAAGGCACCAGGAGTCTCTGGAGAGGCTCCAACAGGAAGGCTTTGGTTTGCAGGGGAGCAGGAGTGGAGGGGAGGAGAGAGGTTAAGCACTGGTGCCAGCAGGACCCCGAGGTTTTTGCTGGCTTATAAGAAGCCCTCCATAAACACTGAGCCCCTGGGGAAGACCCTGGGGAGGGGTGAGGCAAAGAGAGACTAGAAGAGACTTTGGATGGGACAGGTTAGGTCTGAAGTACTTGGGACCTTCACTGAGATGCTAGGATCAGCTAGGTATGTGAGTGTCCTGACCACATAAAGGCTGGACTGGGGGAGATGGCAGCTGGAGGTAGCTTGGAGGGGAGTGCAGAGTGCCAATGGAGGGAGCTCTGAGACACACCATCCTGGCAAGCAACAGACCTGTGCAGAGCTGGGACACAGAGGGCTTTGAGAGACATTCTTGGTCTGCAGAGGCAAAGGACAAGTGGTGCCTCTCTCCCTGGGGAGCCGGGGAAGGCACCCTGAAGGCAAGTGTGGAAATGGAAAGGGGAGCAAGTTAGACAGGGAGGTCCTACATGAGGGTCTCCCTGAGGAAGCTCTGGGGGTACTGACAGGTCTTGGGGTGTGGAGACAGGGGTGGCCAGAGAGCAGCTGGAGGTGGAGAGGCCAGCAGGCCATGTCCCCACACCATGAGCACACATGTGTCCCTGCTTGGCCATGCAGCCCCCTGTAGTCCACCAGGGCCTTGCTACAGGACATAAGGAGGACCCTGGTGGGGCTGAACCAGGGAGGGGTCAACACAGGATCCCAAGGACAAGGCTGCTTCACAAGGTCCCTAGGTCCCTTCCACACTGGGGTTTGGATTTGAGAAAGGAACTGTGTGTATTTTGGGGGTGTGGTAGACCCCAGACCAGAAGCAGGCCCAGCATGGTCACTCCTGCTTTGTGGGAGAAGGGTTTGTAGAGGGAGTCTTGGGGTCTCACAGCCTGTGCTGCTTGCTGGAGCTGAAGCAAAGTGGATGAAGGCACTGCTGGTCCGTGGATGGGGAAGACAGGACTGACAGGACCAAAAGGGAACAGGCAGCCCACACGCCCCTTGCTCTTTTCTCCTCCACTATTCCTGGTGTCCACAGGGTTCTAACTGTTCCAATACCCAGCCATCAGTTCTCTAACCCATCCCCAGGAATTGCACATCCTGAATCCAACATCTGGACTTATTGTCTGTCACACCACTTGCTAAATCACAGTATCCAGCATCCCTACCTCTGCCCATCATCTCCTCTCCTCCCAGCTACTCTCCTACAGTACCACACTTCATATCCTTGGACCCACTGTGACCATGACTCTTTGGTCCTCTACCTCTCTCTCTCTTTCAGACACATATCCATCCAGTTCATATCCACAGGCTGATTGCGGTGGGCCCTCACTTCTCTCCTCACCTAGCTTGAGTCCATGCCCAACATCACAGCTGATCATCTGCATCCATCAACTTCCCCCACCCCACCAACAACACACACACACACACACACACACACACACACACAAGCCTACCAAGCAAGATTGATCCAACTCTACACATGCTCATTGGGTCCAGGCCCAGGACTGTGACTGTCAGTGCTCCCAAGCACCTTTTGGATTCATGGCCACACACTGCCAAGGGCTATAGACTGCCCAGCTTGGCCTCTACAGCCCCCTCCTCAATCATTCTCTGGGACAGAAAACCCTAAGTGCCCACCTAATATCCAATCTCTCCTCTTCCTTCTTAACACAGTCCCAGCTCCT
Source organism: Choloepus hoffmanni (assembly GCA_000164785.2). NCBI lineage: Eukaryota > Metazoa > Chordata > Mammalia > Pilosa > Megalonychidae > Choloepus > Choloepus hoffmanni. The sequence goes on along the minus strand of KN190424.1, from coordinate 45,899 downwards.
TTACATCTAAGGGTGGCCACCTGAACCCACTTCTGTTCAATGAGGTATAAGCCAAGTCACCAGGTGGGTCTTCTGGAGAAACACATTAAAAGCAGTAGTCAGCCAGAGGGTAGTGCCCCATTTGCCCTTTGCCCATCCTGGGATGCAGACACAATGCCTGGAAATGAGCAGCCTCTTTGGCCACCTGCTAAGGATGACAGAACAGAAAGTTAGATGAAGCTGTATACCATAAGGATTGAAGGAACCTGGATCACCAGTGCTGTTTTGAGGGTCTTCTGCATTAATGTCGCATGAGAGAAATAAACCTCTCTCTGGTTAACCACTGTCATAGAATTTCTATTATGCTGACTTAATTGAGTCCCAGCCACCCCCTAATTTGCTTCCTATGCATTCTCCTCACACCTCAGACAGCCCATTCCACCACCTCACTTTGCTGATGTGGGAATCATAGAAAAGTACTTGCTCATTCTCCCACTGCCACATCTACCAACCTGCTTACATTTGTAGAGCTCCCTAGAGTGGCTGCCTTTTCAGAGGGCTAACCCAGAACAAGCCAAACCAGGTGAAAGATAACATAATACTGTCATATATAACAGATAATTATGCTTGTAGGTGTTATTGGCTTAACATAAAAAAGAAATGGGTGCTTAGTTGAAATTATACATTATCTGGTATTATTTATTTTTTCACATGAATGCTATGTTTAAATCAAAACAATAGGACAGCAATAGGACTAGTGGCAATTAATAATTTCTAATGAGACTAATTAAATAAATAATGTGTGAGAAAAATTGAACAACATTGATATAAAATCTCTATATTCTCTGATACAGCAATTTATTTTAACTTTTAAAAAATGTCTGTTGGCTTTATTTAAACTTTGGTGGCTATGTAATTGAGTGTTCTTAAGAGAAATGAATGTAAGACTTTAAAAGGAGAATATAAATACAAAAGGGATAATTAGACCAGTATTACCTAAAATTAATAATACAAAAAGTAATAACAATGGTGTGTTTCTCTGCCCCATGATGCAGTGGGACACTTTCACCCTTTCCGTTCCCTTTTCTAATAATACTTCTCTGAACCTCCCACAGCGTCAGGATATCCTTTTCTTTTCTGCTAGCAGTCAACTGTAAAGTTCACTTTGATTTACAGCTCTGCCCTAATCAAGCCCACATAACACTGATTCTTGGTTTCAGTCCAATGTGACAACATGGAGCCGAATAGTCTCTCCAGCAAAACATTTAAGCTTAACACTTAGGATTCTACAGACTGTTTTCAGACTTTCAGGAGCTGTTGTTCTGCTGTCCACTTATGTCCATCCACTTCATGTCCACAGGCTGATTGCAGTGGGCCAGCAATTTATCAATCACCTCTTTGCATCCATAAATGCATCATTACTGATTCTCAGTGTCTAAAATATCTGTCACTGTTAAACATCCCAAGGCACAATGGATAACATCATAAAGTAACCCCCTCTTTCTCAGGGTTAAAGATAATCTGAATGTGAACTCAGCATCGGATTCCAAATAAGTTTCGGCAAATGATTCTAGAAAGCCCTGTTATCGTGGCTGCCCTTTTCTGGTAACACTTGTTTGAGTTCTGAAGCAGTCTGATTTCCAAAAGATAAGTCATTTGTTCACTGTATGAGTTTTTTCACAACCTGAACAAAATGAACAGCTGAGAGGAAGTCAGTTCATTCTTTGGCAGGCCCTCATGGTCTGTTCAAACATCATCAAACAGTTTTAGAGAAATTGCATGTTCATTTCTGTTTTACAATAACCCTTTTCTCCATTCTCTTCCTCAATGTGGTTCTGAATTATAGAAGACCATTCTTCTTGAGGGAATACTGTTTTACATCAGGTCAACATTTGAACACTTTTTCATGGCCAGCAGTGATGCTAGATATCTTGCAAGCATGTGTCTAACAGGGCCTTCTTCTTTCATTTCTAGAAACTCAAAGGTCTTATTCAGTGCTCCCACATGGTTGCAGGAACTGACAAGTGACCAAAATCTTTCTTTATGAAAACTTCAATGTCACAAACAAACAGATAATACCTCCTTTTAGTAGTAGTGTGTACAATGTGTGCAGAACACTTGGCAGATAAGATCTTTCCATTTTATTTGGTAATAAGTGTATACACTGAATGGAATTTGCCAAAATTTACATTTGCACTGTCTGCTAAATGTGCAGATAGATGATCAAAGTCCACTTGATATTTGCAAAAGCCATTAAATAGTCTTTTCTTTTATGTTTTCTGCTGCTTGAATTAAAATCTTCCTGGAGATCAAGAATACAATTTGAAACTCCCATTCCTAAATTAAAGTACCTGAGGGCTGGGAAAACATTCTTTGGTTGCTGTGATTTGACGCGCCACTTGGAATACAGTAGAATGCATGATTTTTCATAGAATGGAACAGAATCAGCTCTATACTGCAAGAGGACAATGAATTGGTTATCAAGCTCTGTTCCCCCACTTTTTAATCTATATTCATTTCCTAGACCAGCTTCTCTAGTCCTCTGTCCTAAATATCATTTCCAAGCTAATGATGCCCAAAGAGAAAAGGTCTAGCCCCAAACCCTGCATAACATCCCCCTGTTCACATGACAGCTCCATTTGAATGTCAGATAAGCAGCTCTGTTTACTGCATCTGAGCCAGAATTTACTATTTTTTCACCTCCAGGTCTGCTCCACATCCCTTTGTTCCATCTTAGCTGATAGCACCCCCATTCACACCATTGCTCAGAGCGCATACTTTTATTGTGGCCCTTGAAACCTCTTTTTCTCTCACCTTCTATGCCTAATTAATCCAAAATCCTGCCAGCTCCACCCTGGAAGCTACACAAGGTCTGACTGCATCTACCAGCCCCCACTACCAGGGGCCTCAATGGAGCCAGCCCCATTCCCACAATCTGCAGCATCACCCTCCTAACTGAGCCTCACACCTGCCAGGGGAATCTGGAACTCTCTATGCAATTCACAGCAGTGGAGCAAGACTTTCAGAACTTTAAATTAGATCCATTTGGGCCCTTGCTAAAAGCCCAGAAATAGCTTTCCATCTTTCTCAGAGAAAAAACCTTGCAAGGTCCCCAAGGCTGGATCCAGTCTATCTCCTCCCTGCCTGCCCCACACGCTGCTCCATCTCTTTCCTCCATTCAGCCACATGGGCATTCTTGCAGGTTCGTAAGTACATTGAGCTCATGATCTTTGCAGGTTTGTTACCTATGCTTGGAAAGCTACTTCCAATGTGTCAGGCATGGGGACCTAGATTATGTTGCAGGATCAATCTCCACTCAAACTTCATACCACAATGATAAGCATCTTATACCCAAAGATGTCAAGCTCCTTGGCAGTTACCTGCAGCCTTACCTTGTGTTTAGTTTTCTTGGCTGCTCAAGCAAATACCATGCAATGAGTTGTCTTAAACAATAGGAATTTATTGGCTGATGATTTTGAGGCTAGGAAAAGTCCAAGTCCAGGCATCATCAGGACTCACTTCCTGGAAGCTCAGGGAGATCCCTTATAGAACTGTTTCTTGCCTTAATCCCAGAGCACCCTCTCTGCCTAGTCTCAAAAATTTCCAAACCATCCATTTTTTTTTTATTTCATTGTGCTTAGGCATTCAGTTATCAGCTTATCCCTTTCCTCTCACATTTTACCATTAGCTGAAATGAGAAACCAGGCTGAATTTTTCACACTTAGCTTGGAAATCTATGCAACTAAATATCCAAGTTCATCACTTCCATCCAAAATCAGAACTCAATTTTGTCAAATTATCTGCAACTTTCAAATAAGGATTTCCTTTCCTCCAGCTACCAATAACACATTCATCATTTCCTTCTAAGGCCTCATTGGAAGTACCCTTAGCATATATATTTCTACCAAAAGTCTCTGCAAAGCAATCTAGGCCTTTTCTGTCAAGCACCTCAGCATTTTTCCAGCCTCCACCCGTTACTGAATTCCAAATTGCACCCACACTTTTGGTATTTGCAATAGTGGCACCCCTCTCTCCTGGTACCAAAATCTGATTTAGTTTTCTGGGCTGGTCAAGCAAATACCATGCAGTAGGTTTGCTTAAGCAATGGGGATTACCAGCTCATGGTTTTGAGGCTAGAAAAGGTCCAATCAAAGTGATACTTTCTTCCTGAGACTGAAATTCTGGGGTCAGATGCCAGTGATCCTTGGTCCTTGGTTTCTCTATCACATGACAAGGCACATGGGGGCCTCTCCTGGCCTCTCCCTTCTCTTCTGGTTTCCAGGGACTTACAGCTTCTGGCTGCTCCCTTTGTGGCTTTCTCTCTGTCTCAATTTCATTCTGCTTATAAATCTCTCCAGTAATAGGATTAAGACCCAACCTGATTGGGCTAGGCCACCCCTTAACTGAAGTAAGCCATCCTACTTGCAGTGGGTGCACACCCACAAGAACAGATTAAATGTAAGAACATGTTTTCTTGGGGTACATAGCTCCAAACCATTCCAACCCTTATCACCTCTACATCCCCACATGCTTCCAGCCTCAGAGTGGCAGGGCTGGGCAAAGCTGAAGGGTAGCCCAGAAGAGGGGCTCTTCACTTTCAGTCACCACCAATGATCAGAACTATGCAATCACCCCATTCTCAAGGGTTATGCAGCCATACGCCTGCCAGAAATCCAAAACAAATATTCAGAGGCAGGTTCCAAAAAAATGTTCTATAAGATTTTTTTAATCACCAGCAAAGGATTACTCAAAACAGTCAACATCAAAGTATGTATTTAAGAATGGAATTATTTTTTAAATTGATTTAATATTTTAAAATATTTCATTATAGCAGTATTATGTAGAGAAAAATCATGCCTAAAATATAGAGTTCTCTTATACTAACCTACTATTAACATTTTGCATCAATTTGGTACATTTGTTGTAATTGATGAAAGAACATTTTTATAATTATACTATTAAGTATAGTCCATGGTTTACTATGAGTTCACTGTGTTGTACAAGCTTATGTATTTTTTTTAATTTTTTTATTCTAGTCACATAAATACAGCCCCGAATTTCCCCTTTTAACTACATTCAAGTATATATTTCAGTGTTGTTAATTATGTTCACAATGTTGGGCTACCATCACCACCATTCATTACCAAAACATATCCATAATCATAAATAGAAATTCTGTATAATTTAAGCATTGGCTCCACAGTCACTACTCATACCTCAGGCTTTGGTAACCCATATTGCAGATTCTGACTCTATGAGAGTGATTATTCTAATTATTTTATATCAGCAAGACAATACAATATTTATCCTTTTGTGTCTGGATTATTTCACTCAACATGATGTCTTCAAGGTTCATCCATATTGTCACATGTATCAGAACTTCATTCCTTTTCACAGTTGAATAGAATTCTGTGAATATATCACATTTTGTTTATCCGTTCACCAATTGATGGACACTTGGGTGGCTTTCCTCTTTTGGCAATTGTGAACAATGCCCCTATGAACATTGGTGTGCAATTACCTGTTTGAATCCCTGCTTTCAATTCTTTTGGGTATGTACCCAAAAGTGGGACTTGCCAGGTCATAATGGCAATTGAATATCTAACTTTCTTAGCAACTGCCAAACTGTCTTCCACAGCAGTTGCACCTTTTTACATTTCCATCAAAATTGAATGAGTATTTTTATTTCTCCACATCTTCTCCAACACTGGTAATTTTCTGTTTTTAAAATAATACGCATTCCAGTAGATGTGAAATGGTATATCATTGTGGTTTTTATTTGCATTTTCCTTATGGCTAATGATGTTGAGCATCTTTTCTCTTGCTTTTTGGCCATTTGGAGAGATATCTATTCAAGTCTTTTGTCCATTTTTAAATTAGTATGTTTGCCTTTTTGCTGTTGAATTGTAGGATTTCTTTACATATTGCAGATATTAAACCTTTATTGGACATGTGGTGTGATGGTTAGGCTAATGTGTCAACTTCACAAGGTGATGGTGCCCAGTTGTCTGGTCAAACAAGCACTGGCCTAACCATTACTGCAAGGACATTTCAGGGCTGATTTGTTAAATCATCAATCAGATGATTGCATCTGTGACTGATTACATCTACAATCAACTAAGGGAGTGTCTTCTGCAATGATTTAATTCAATCAGTTGAAAACTCTTAAGGGAGAGGAGAGAACTTTCACTTTTTCCTTAGCCAGCCAGCCTTTCCTGGGGAGTTCATCAAGGCCTCCATGGGAGTTGCCAGCTTGTGGCCTGCTCTGTACAATTTGGACTTGTGCATCCTACCATACAGAATTTGGACTCATGCATCTGCACAGTTGCATGAGACACTTTTATAAAATCTCATATTTACAGATATCACCTGTTGATTATGTTTCCCTAGAGACCCCTGACTAATATGTACGGTATACAGATATTTTCTCCCATTGTTTAGGTTGTTATAGTTTCATGATAAATTCATTCAATGCATTATTTTGGTGATGTCCCATTTATCTACTTTTTCTTTCATTGATTGTGCTTTGGTTGTAAAGTCTAAAAAGCTATTTTTAACAAAATTTCCTAAAGAGGCTTCCTTATGTTTGCTACTAGGAGTTTTATAGTTGTGGTTCTTTTACTTAGGTCTTTGATACATTTAGGGATGATTTTTGTATGTGGAGTGAGGTAGAGGTCCACTTTAATGCTTTTGCACATGGTCATCCAGTTTTCCCAGCACCCTTTGTTGAAGAGACTATTATTTCCCCCATTCAGTGGACCGAGCACTCTTGTCAAAAAGCAGTTGGCCATAAATTTGAGGACTGATATCCAAACTCTCAATTGATTCCACTGGTCTATAGTTCTGTCCTTGTGTCAGTAGCACATTTTTTTTATTACTGTGGCTTTGTAATATCAGGGATTGTGAGTCCTCCAACTTTATTCTAATGTATCAAGATGGCTTTGGCTATTTGGGACCCCTTACCCTTCCATATAAATTTGATGATTGGCTCTTCCATTTCTGCAAAGAAAGCTGTAAGAATTTTTATTGGGATTGTGTTGAATCTATAAATCACTCTGGGTAGAACTGATATCTTAAATAAATCCTTCCGTTTATTTAGATCTTTGAATCTTTTAGCAATGTTTTTGTAGTTTTCTGTATACATGTTCTTTGCATCCTTGGTTAGATTTGTTCCTAGACAGTTTATTCTTTTAGCTGCTATTGTAAATGGCATTTTTCTCTTGATATCATTCTCAGGTTGTTTGTTATTAGTGTATAGAAACACTACTGATTTGGGGATGTTGATCTTATATCCTGCCACTTTGCTGAATTGGTTTATTTGCTCTTATAGTTTCATTGAGAATTTTTCAGGATACTCTTGTATATAGGATCATATCTGCAAAAAGGGAAAATGTTACTTCTTCCTTTCCAATTTGGATGTTTTTTATTATCTTTTCTCACCTAACTACTTTTCATAGAACTTCCAGTTCAATGTTGAGTAACAGAGGTGACACTGGGCATCTACTGCAGTGAGCAGAAAAAAAAAATGAATTTGAGAAAGAAAAAATAGCCATGTCTCTCCTTCTGTTCCTCAACCTGACTTATTTCTATTGTGTTGTCTTCAAGTTCCTTGATTCTTTCTCAGTTTTTTCTAATCTGCTGTTGAAACCTCCTGGGAATTTTTCCATTTCACTTAGTGTGGTCTTCAACTCTAGTAGTTCTGTTTGGTACCTTTTTAAAATTTCTGTCTCTTTACTGAGATTCCCTTATTGTCTATTCATGTTTTCCTGATATCCTCTGTGTTTTCCTTCATCTCCTTGAGCATATCAAAGATCATTTTTTAAAATCATTTGTTGGTATATACACAGTCTGGTCTTTGTTCATAATTTCTGGATTTTTATTCTCTTTTTTTAAATGGGTCAACATTTCCTGTTTTTTGTTTGTTTGTTTGTCTTGTAACCTTTTATTGCACACTGTACATTTTAATGTTTTAAAATGTTAACTCTGAGATTTAGTCCCTGAGCTGACTGTTTCTTGAGTTTGTATCCAGGTAGTGATATGACAGAGATTTCCTTGAGTGCCAAGAGCTAATAAGCCCAAACAAACAAATGCAAACTCCTTCAGAGATTAACCTTCCTAGCAAGAGTGTCAGCCCAAGGCAAATGTAAAGTGCAGTGTCCTCCCTGTGTTTTCAGAGCCTGTATCTTGTCCTGGGCATTTGCTTGCTAGTGGCCTTAAGAGTCCTCTGTTTACAGAAATTTGAATGCCCCCTCTATTCTCCATCTCTCAGGTGCTCCCACAAGACTTAAAGGAGGCAGGCCTTTGCCCCAGGCCACCCAACTCAATTGCTTCATATTCAGCTTTCACATCACAAGCTGCTTTGGCCTGAAAGGCATATTCTGGGAAGGGGGCAAGTTGGAGAGGAGTGTCCTAGGTTAGTGTTTCCCATCGATAGGGAGCCAGGGTCCCACAAAGGGAGTGCTGGCCAGCTGCATACTGCCCTGGTGAGGGGTGAGGGAGGGGCCAGCATGGGTCCAGAAGCTTCTCCTTTGTCTCTTTGAAGTTATGTTTTCTTGATTCAGCACTTGCCCAGTAAAAGAAGCCCTTTAATACTTTTCCACAGTTTTGAGGAAAGGAACTGTCTTTATGATGCCTCTGTCACTTTTGCCTGAGGCATGTGGAAACAATGGCTGCCCTCAGAGTCAGGCCCCAAGCAATTATTTTTATTGAGATTTTTCAGATATCATACAACTATCCAAAGATCCAAAATGTACAATCAATTGCACGCAGCACCACCATAAAGCTGTGCATCCATCAACAAAATTAATTTGTTTTCAATATTTAGAACATTTTCACTCATCCAGAAAAGATATAAAGACAAAAAAAAGGAAACTCAGATCCTCTCATACCGCTAACCATGCCCCCCTCCTTTACTGATTCATAGTTTTGGTATAGTACATTTGTTACTATAGATGAAAGAATGTTAAAATACTACTACCTGTAGTATATAGTTTGCAATAGGTATATTTTTTCCCTATATGCCTCTCTAAAGTTAACTTCTAGTTACAGTGACATACATTTGTTCTAGCCTATGAGAGAGACTTCTAATATTTGTATAGTTAATCATGGACATTGTCCACCACAAGATTCACTATTTTATGCATTCCCATTTTTTACCTCCAACTTTCCTTCTGTTGACATGCATACTCTGAACTTACCCTTTCCACCACATTCACGCACCTTTCAGCACTGTCAGTTATTCTCATAACATTCTGCCGTCACCCCTGTCCATTTCCAAACATTTAAGCTCACCCTAGTTGAACATTCTGCTCACAATAAGCAACTGCTCCCCAATCTTTAGCCTCATTTCTATTTCTTGGTAACTTATATTTCATTTCTATGAGTTTACATATTATAATTAATTCATATCAGTGAGATCCTGCAATATTTGCCTTTATGTGTCTTTCCTATTTCACTCAATATAATGCCCTCAAGATTTCTTCATCAACCCATTTCTTTCAAGGTGGTTTTCTTCACACACTCCCAAGCAATTTGAACTTGCTGATCCAAAGCAGTTGTCAGCAATCAGACTGCACACCCCTGGATCTTGGGGAACTAGGTCTTTATATCCTACCTTGGCACCAGCAAGCTGTACCGGGAGCATGAATTGAGGTTCTCACTGCTGCCTGCTGTGAGATTGGGGAATGGGCATTGGTGAAAGTCACTGACGTTGACTGCAATTTTCCAGGGCTTCCCTCCTGCTTTTCCCTGGATCCTGTGCAATGTCCTAGCAGACTCCAAAGTTTCAAAATAGTTGATTCAGAAAGTTCCTTCTTGTTTAACAGTTGTTCTGGTGGAGGGAATGTTGTCCTGGAGCTACTCCACCATCTTCCCCACAAAATATGTTTTATTAAAGTTAATTAACTACAAAATAAAGAAGACATTTAGCACCTAAACAAAAACATCAGATTACTTGTAAGGAGTAAATCCATCTAGTATCATATTTCTCCAAAAATGCAAAAGTTTATCCAAGCTTGTATAAACCCTACTGGAAGGAAAATATGATCCATGAGTTTTATCCCCAATAAAACTATCAATCAAACATATTTTACGTAATTACAAACAGAGAATTTTGTCCCCTTGTGTCATTAATGAAAAAGTAAGTTCACTTAAATAAAGGCAAACTTTATCTAACCAAGTATGAATGGAAAAATTCTGACATATAACTATTAAAAGCAAAAATTAGAACATACACTGTAGAGTTTATAATGTGTATGGATATAATAAACACTATATATGGAACAAATGAAAGTGTAACATTGCAAATTCCTAAATGTGTAAGTGAAACATACAACATTAACTCTAAATGCACTGTGTAGGAGGTATATTATTATCTTTAGAGCAACCACTAAAAAATAATATAAACAGCACAGCTAAAATGCAAATAAGGGAGCTTAAACGTAAAACTAAAATAAATTCAATCAATCCAGAAGAAGGCAAGAAAGGATGAAGAGAGGCACAAATGTTGAGGAAAACATGATAAAGAAACTATTTACAATGGCATAGATTTCTGCAACAGTCTCCAGGGCTAGAAATGGTGCCAATACCACCTTGATGTTCAAGGCTTAGTGTGATGTCCTGGGTGAGTTTCCTTTGAAATGACTCTGAGATAAAGATGGACTGTAGGAGGCTTACTGATGGTTCTCTGGAGTGTGAACAGAAGGATGAAGTCAAGAGGGAAGTTGGACTGAAGTACAGCTGAGAGCACTAGAGCTGGGATGACCCCACCAGAAATAACCCAAGATGGCACAGGGCCCTCTCCTTGAGGTCCTCACATCAACCAGACATTGGCTTCAGGCTACACCCCAGGGGCAAGCAATCCATGAAGTACAACCTCTTGGGACACAGAGCAGGCTGGAGAAGGTAGAAAGTGAATTGAATCATAAAAACTTCTAGAAACTTCCAGTATTATGGTAGAAACTTCTAGAGTTTTACCTATAGAATACTACTATCTTCTACACTACCTATATGTGGTTCCCTTTCCTCCTAGGGACATTTCCCTACACAGCAGTTTCCCCTTATTCCAGAATTTGTACAAAAGCAATATGAAGAATTTTTTAAGACACTGAAAACTCCATTTTAGTGAAACTAGGAAAGCAGTTATAACCCACAGAGTCTGAAATATAAATAATGGCTGGCAAACGAGCTGACATTGGCAAAGACCACATAGAATAGGTGAACAGATGACAAAAACTAGTGGTAAGATAGCCCAGCAGCAGTACCAGGGCCAGCAAACATACTTTCTGAAAGTGAGAAACTCCTCTTAATTTTCAAAAATTTTGTCCTTTGTTTGCAATGACCATGACAGGGACTTGATTGAAGTTAGCTATCAGCAGAAGCCCTCCTATGTTCAGTTCAGTTAAGTTCAGAAAAGGAGAAGACACTGGACCATGCAAAGAATCACACCAATTAGCGATTTTTGCTGGAAGCAGTTTGTCTTTTTGGCAGCAGAGAATGAGACAGCCTTTACATTATAAAGTCTCAAAGGCTACTCTTCCTTCCTCCTCCTGGAAACCCTTACAAAATAATGGGTCCAGGGCAATTTAATTCATGAAATAATGAGTAATAAATTTAAAGTGGAACAGCACAGATCTATAAAAAGAAGGCAGCAAAATTTAGCTCACCAGAAAAACGTTGTCAAAGGATAAGACAAACATGTTGATCAAATAATTTTTATGAATAAAAATACATAAGCAATTTTTATTTAGGAGGAAAAAGTACAAAATGCAAACACAAGTGCTTAGAGAAGAGACTAAAAGACAAAAGGAGATGAAATATGACCTTGCCAAAGTTAGAAAATAAATATGAGGAAAAAAAACTTTACAAAGACAAGTAGAGAGCACACAAGGATAAACAGACACTATAAAAAGCACAGGAAGGAGCATGGAGGATAGAAATGAGAGAAAAAACATAGAGGAGAAATAAAGAATTTTAAACAATTAAAGCAAAGTGAAAGATATAGATAACAGGCAAAGAAGAGATAACCTACATATAATCCAAGTCACTAAAAAGAAATGTAGTACACTTACCAGTATATATCTCAGGAGTCACCATTACAGGTCAATTTTCTCTAGCTCACCATATATCTTAACAATATATGGATAGTCTTATTTTCTTTCAGGATGGAATTTTTGAATTTCATTTTAAGATATTTGTTCTTATTACTTTGGTCATTAATTTTGGAAAAAGAATAATTTGGGCAGCATTTTAAAAATAGCAAATCATTTAAAAAAGATGAAAACAGGCTGGTCTCTGATTTCTTAACAGCCACATTCAGCACTAGTAAATTGTGGAACAAAACCTACAGGACTCTCAAGGGGAAAAGAAAGTGTGGATCTAGAAATTTATATACAACCTAACAGTTCTTCCAGAATAAAGTCTACTATAAAACAGTTTTGAACACTCAAAAACCCATAAAATTAGTTTCCGTAATTTCATTTTGATGAAACTACTAGAGGAAAATCTTCAGGCACCAATGGATGGCTGGAAAAGCTGGGACCAAAGAACCAACAGTAAATATTAAACGTGTTTAACTGAAAGACTAACAATAAAATAACTGTGGATATTGTATTGCCTGGAAAGAAGGGAATTGGTGTATGCACTGACAAAATAGAAATTTTACAGCGATCAAAAATCAATGAAAAATTATATGAAAGTGGAAGTTAGAGTACTTATGAATCACTATCTCACTACTAAGAGCAAGGAGTCAAAAGGCATCATTAAAGCTGAATCAAGTAATAGAAACATAGGCATATTATTCAGTACAAATACTAAAAAGTAATATTATTGACTAAAATCATATGATGTTAGGGATGGAGAGAAGGAGGAAGGAAGAGGAAAACAGTCAACTTCACTAACTATATATAGTGCATGACTGATGCACACTGTCTAAAGAAGCACAACAGAAAAGATATTTTGGAAACTTAAGAAGGGAACTATCTCACACACAAAATCACAAGGAAAAGATGTTATAAATTGATAACCTTTTTTTTTGGAAGTATAAAAATAAAAAACATAAAATAGCACTACAGAATTAAGACTAAATGTACCAGTCTTATCAATTAATGTAAATGATCTTAATATATCTTTTAAAAGAAACTTTCAAACTGGGTCACAAAACATAACCCTACTCTATATGGAAAACAAGTATTTACAGATAAAAATAGGGTGATTTAGAAAAATCAGAAAATCATATGAGCAAATTTATTCCAGACAATTTCAAATTAGAAGAAAGCTAACATTACAATTTTATATCAGGCAAGGTAGAATCCAGGCTAACATTATGTGTGATAAATAGTGTACTTTATAATGCTAAAAGGTACAATTTAAAATGAACATATGACAGTTATAAGAATCTAAGCACCAAATAAGACAGTGGCAACATTCATAAGGTAGAAATCTCAAGGGAGAGAAGTTGCAGTAGAAAACATCAACTCTCTCAGTCCAACATAGACTGACAAGAAGCAGGATACTTGATAAGTGAAGTTATAGGAACCATATATATCAAATAACTAAGATTTAACTGACATAAATCGGCCTCTGTGCCCTGAAAATGGAGAATAAATATGTTCTTCAGGTATTCATGGAATAGTAAGGAGTTTCCCAATCTTCAGTGTAAAATCTTCATTGGTGTCTTTTGGATTTTACCATTGAAGTCTTGACTAAACCTTCTCTTACTCTCTGCAAATGTGGATTATACTATAGGTATCACCAGTGCTGTTGATTTTTCCTAACATTCTGCTGGCCCAAAGAAAGACAATGCAGAAGATTGGGCCAAAACATGTGCACATCTTGAAGTCCAAAGGCTCTCTGGGATGATACCAACAGAGCTTAAATTCTCTACCCCAGCTGTAGAAGATGAACTAGAATATCAAGGAAAATCAAAACACAGGCAGTTAGGAGACTGCCCTTTCCAATTTGCAGAATTGCAACCTTATGGACACTGCAGGCTGCAGTTCACTGATTCATTTTGATTTGAGATAAATGCTTTGCTGAAAATGGAGGCTAAATGGTTGAAACCTGAATTTTCTTTCAGGCACATTTGTATAAAACTGTGACACAGGGAGGTGGAGGAGTTAGCTACCACCTGTACTCATTTGTCTTCAGAGGAAGCCTCAAGGAGCCCTGATGACCTAAGAGAAAGGAACTCTTAATTCCTTGAATTAAAAGAAGAGCAGGAACAGAAGTTGTTTCGTGGAGGCAGAAGGCAAGTAGGAGGAATGTAGTAAGTCCAGAGAACCTCACCACTAAGATGAAAGATCTCATTGAAATAGTCTCACTGAGAGAGAGAGAGAGAGATGGCAATGACAAAGAGGACAATTACAATGGTAATGGTGATGGCTATGATGACAACTATTTCTTCTGTGATAAAATTTCCAGTTCTGTACGAGAGACAGATAACTCTCCATGGATCTTCTCCTCACCCTCCCTATCCTCTTAGGTAAGGAAGAAGGGAGAGAGGGAAACAAAAGACTACCAGGATATACTGAATGCCTTTTGGTTTACATCCTTGCACAAGCATCCACTACCTCTATTAATTCAACAAGACTGTTCCAAGGAAGACGCAATTGGTATTAGTCAGGGTTCACTAGGGAAACAGAACCAATAGGAGATATCTGTAAATATTATGAGGATTTTATAAGAATTGTCTCACATAACTGTGGAGATGCACAAGTCCAAATTCCATTGGGCAGGCTGCAAGCTGGGAACTCTGATAATGGTTTTGGGGATGAATTCCCCAGGAGAAGCTGGCTGGCAGGAGTAGAGATAGGAATTTTGTCTTCCGGCTGCCAAAATCATCACTTCACCTTTTAAAGACTTCAACTGATTGTACTAATTGTATGAGACTTCTCTCATTGTTAATGGAAATTTCCTCAGTTGCTTGTAGATGTAATCAGCCATAGATACAATCAACCTACTGATGATTTAAGTCATGAAATATTTTCACAGTAACAATTAGGTCAGTGCTTGCTTGACCAGAAAACTGGACACCATAAACTGGCCAAGTTGACCCAAGAACTTAACAACCATACTGTCACACATATTTTTTACAGATGGGGCATGGAGTTGGATTAGTGATGATTTAGAAGTCCTTATCTCTTTTCTACTCCAATGGCAGTGGAATAGACCTACTTCAGGGACAACAGCGGCTGGCGTGGCTCAGCACAGACCCATTGCTGCCAGCAGGAAAGCAATTCACCATGTGTGATCTAAATGCACTGGGTCAGGTAGGCAGTGGTGGCACTTTGGTATAGGGCCAGCACATCCCAAGTCTTCAAAGTGAAATTTTTCATTTTCTGGAAGCCAAGGAAGCTGTATTTCATGGTTCTGCTCCAAGGTTTCATCCAGAGAGCATCCATCCCTCATGATAAAAGGTCACTCAGAGTCTTCTGAGAATTCCAAGGGCATTTTTCTCTTCTCTCCTTTCACCATCAACTGTAAATTTATGATGTGAGGGGTCCAAGTGAATGATGAGGGAGCAGGAGGCAGGAAAGAACTACAAAATTAAGTCAAGATAACCTTCAAAGAAAAACTTAAAAGATGCCTCAAAAAATTCACAAGGCTTGGTAATGTAAATGAATGTATGTAAATTGCATGCAAAAATTATGAAGGGTTGAAAGATGGGACTCACAGAAACTTTTATACCAATGGTCACCACAGCATTATTCACAATAGCCAAAAGGTGGAGGCAACCCAACTGCCCATCAACAGATGAATGAATAAACAAATGTGGTATATCCATACAATGGTATGTTATTTAGCCATAAAAAAGGAATTAAGTTCTGATACATTTGACAACATGAATGAATCTTGAGTACATAATGCTAAGTGAAAGAAACCAAACACAAAAGAACAAATATTGTATGTTCTATTTTATATTAGATACCTAGAATAAGCAAATCTGTAGAGACAGAAAGGAGATTTTAGGTTCCCAGGAGCAAGGAGAGTGATGGAATGGGGAGTTATTGCTAAATGGGTTCAGAGTGTAGTTTCTGTTTAGGGCGATGGAAAAACCTTTGGTAATGGGTGGTGATGATAGTAGCACAACATTGTAAATGTATTTAATACCACAGAATTGTATACTTTAAAAATGGATACAATGGGAAATTTTAGGTTTTATGTATATGCTTCCACAATTAAAAATTTTTTTAAGTTATAAGCTTTAGGTTTGTCCACTCCTCCTTGTGCAGGTACAATGAGGTGAACCCACTAGCTCCTTCCACCCCATGTGAGGCTAAACATCTCCTGCCCTGGACCACTGTTAACTGAACAATGACCTTGGGACTATTTATTTTGGTCTTAGGCCAAGGAAGGGGGAGGGAGAGCACTGTAATTTCTGAGACTTTTTTAAATGTCTAGGGCTATTCCAGAGAAGGAACAATTGTATCTTAATTTTGTGGGGTGCCGTCCTCAGGATTTGAACCCAGGGTGGTTCCTAGAGTCCATGCTTCCATCAGTCTGTCATGCTTTCCTCCTTCCACACCTCTGGCTCCTGAGCAGCCAGGTTGTGCTCTTGCTGAGAAGCCATGAAAATGAGGTGCTTATGTGGCAGCATAGCTACCTTCAACTCAGGGATGCATCAGGTCCTAGGGGTCATTGCAGTCATGAATGGCCCAGTGTTTTGGCATGCTACAGCTGCCAGAATGCAATATACCAGACATGGGCTGGTGTTCGGGTTTGCTAATGCTGCCATTATGCAAAATACCAGAAATGGATTGGCTTTTATAAAAGAGAATTTATTTGGTTACAAAGTTACAGTCTGAAGGCCATGAAAATGTCCAAATGAAGAATACCTTCACTGAAGGAAGGCCAATGGCATCCGGAAAACCTCTGTTAATGGCGAAGGCATGTAACTGGCATCTGCTGATCCCAGGTTGTGTTCCAGCTCCACCCTCAGCTCCTGTGCCTTCTTCAAACTTTCTCTCTTCAGTGAAGCACCTCCTTCTGTCGGTGAACATTTTTATAGGCCTCCAGTGATTCAATTAAGACCCACCCGAATGGGTGGGGTAACACCTCCATGGAAAATATCCAAAGATCTTGCCCAGAGTTGATTAAGTCACATCTCCATAGAAACATTCAATCAAAGGATTCCAAACTAATCAACACTAATATGTCTGCCCCCACAAGATTGCATTAAAGAGCATGGCATTTTGTGGGACATAATACATCCAAACTGGCACAGTTGGCTTTTACAAAGGGGATTTATTAGCTTACAAATTTACAGTTCTAAGGCTGTGAAAATGTCCAAGTTAAGAAATCACCAGGATGATACCTTCTCTGAAGAAAGGCTTCTGGCAGCTGTGACACCTCTGTCACATGAGAAGGCACATGGCCATGATCTGCTGAGTCCTTTGCTTCTGGGGTTCCTTGCTTTCAGCTTCTGGTTCCAGTGGCTTCCTCTCTCTGCTTCTGTGGGTCCTCTCTTAGCATCTCCAGGTGCTTTTCTGAGTTACATCTCTCTGGGCTTTCTTTTTGTGTCCTTTATCCTCTCATAAAGGACTCCAGTAAGGAGATTAAGACCCACCTTGAATGGGCCAGGTAACATCTCAATTGAAATAACCTAACCAAAAGGTCCCACCCAGGATGGGTCTGTGCCTACAGGAAGGAATTAAAAGAATACAGCCTTTTCTGTGGTACATACAACTTAATACTACCTTGCCTAGGATTGACAAGTGGCAAAGTTCTGGACAAGGGGAAATGGAGGAAGCCAGGAATTCCAAGCTTGTAAAAAAAGGGAAAAAAAAAGCCAGACATTTCACAGTGAGAAAGCATTTGCTCTTGACATTCCTTCTCTGCCTCAGGCATTGGTGAGGGGTAGTCATTTTTCAGTCATGAAAGAAAGGTCAAGACTTTGAGTGAGACACCACCGACCACCCCATAGTGTCAGGGGCTGAGCTAAAACCAGAAAGTTTTCATCAGTCTTCATTTTTTGTTAATTACAACTTTACTGAAACATAACTTACATATCACACAGTTCATCTTTTAAAGTGCATAATACAATGACTTTTAATATATTCACAGAGTTGTGCAACCATCATCACTATCAGTTTTATGGCATTTTCATAACCTCAAAAAGAAAACCTGTACTCTTTAACCATCACCCACCAATTCCCTGACCCCCAATCCCAACCCTGGGAAACCATTAGTTTACTTTCTTTCTCTGTAGATTTGCCTATTCTGGACATTTCATACAAATGAAATCAAACACTTGCAAGTCATTTTTGTCTGGCTTCTTTCACTTAGCATGATGTTTTCAAAGTTCATCCATGTTGTAGAAGGTATCAGAAATCCATTCCTTTTTGTTGCTAAATATTTCGTTGTATGTGTGTACTGCATTTTGTTTATCCATTCTTCCATTGATGGAGACTTGGATTGCTTCCACATTTTGGCCATTGTGAAAATGCTGCTGCAACCATTTGTATTCAAGTATGTACGTGGCCAAATGTTTCATTTCTCCTAGGTATATGTCTAGAAACAGAATGCTGGATCATATGGTAACTCTAAGTTTAACATTTTGAGGAATTGCCAGACTGGTTTTCAAAGCAACTACACCATTTTACATTCTTACCAACTGTATATGAATGTTCTGTTTTTCCATTTCTTCATCAAAACTTGTTATTGCCTGTCATCTTTATTATAGCCATCCTTGTGGGTATGGAATGGTAATTCACTGTGGTCTTGATTCATATTTCTCTCATAAGTAATAATTTTGAGCATATTTTCATGTCCTTGTTGGACGTTTGTTTATCTTCTTTTGAGAAATGTCTCTTCAGATCTTTTGCCAATTTATTAATCATGTTGTTTGCCATTTTAGTTTCCTTGTTGCCAAAGCAAATAAAATGCAGTGGGTTAGTTCAAACAATGAGGTCTTATTAGCTCATGGTTTTGAGGCTAGAATTCCAAATCAAGGCATCATAAAGGTGATGCTTTCTTCCAAAGCCTGGCATCCTGGGGCTGATTGCTAGTGATGCTTGGTCCTTGGCTCCTCTATCACATAGCAATGCACATGGTGGCCTCTCTTGACTTCTCCCTTCTCTTCCAGGTTCTGTTGACCTTCAGCTTCTTGATGCCCAGGGCTTTCTATGCATCTCTCTGAATTTCATTCTGCTTATAAAGGAACAGTAATAGGATTAAGATGCAGCCTGTTTGAGTTGGGCCGCATCTGAACTGAAGTATCCTCAACAAATAGTCTACTTTCAATCAGTTCATACCCACAAAAATGCATTAAGTTTAAGAACCTGTTTTCTGGGGTACATGGCTCAAAACCACCACATTTACCTTTTTATTATTCTGTTGTAAGAGTTCTTATATTCTAGATACATATCCCTTGGCAGACACATGATTTGCAATTATTCTCTCCATTCTGTGGGTTGCATTCTCACTTTCTTCATGGTGTCCTTTGAAGCACAAAATTTTTTTTGATGAAGTCCAATTTATCTATTGTATCTTTCATTGCTCAAACTTTTGGTTTTATGTCTAAAATTTCTTTGCCAAATCCAAGGTCACAAAGATTTACCTCTCTGTGTCCTTCTAAGAGTTTTACATATTTGTTCTTACATTTAGGTCATTGATCCATTTCAGGTTAAATTTTGTGTATAGTATGAGGTAAAAATCCAATGTCATTCTTTTGCATGTGAATATTCAGTTGTCCCCATACCCCTCCTCCTTCTTCTCTACTCCCCCCTCCTCATTGTCCTCATTGTCCTGACTCCTTCTCCTCTCCTTCCTCCCTCCTCACCTCACTCTGTCTTAGGTTCCCTGGGGGCTGGCTGATGCTGGTGCAGCCTGGACAGGTGGCTGCTGTGGGTGAAGACTCAGATGGAACTGGGGCTGGGGGCTGGGTGGGCATAGCAGTGTTGGCTAAGAAATAACAAAAGGAGCTGCAAAGCAACAAAGATGATTATTTGGGGTCTTGGAATTGCAATTCATGGAGCACAGATACAGGTAGCAACCCAAATTGTGTCCTCTCTAGTTGCTTCAAAGCAAGGGTTTTTAAAGAAAAAGTTTACATAAGTTGTTTGAGATTGGTCAATATTTGGAGTGTTCCAAATGTCCTTCAAGTTAGATTGTTTACTGATTTCTTTACCTTGTGGTTTGTTTATGGTGTCCAGATGTCCTTGGTGTTTGAGGCTTTGCACACCTTGGCAGTTTGTAAGATCTGACTGAGACACATAAAACAGTAACCTCTTAAAAGGCCTCCAGTCTCCATTTTAAATTCCTTAACCAAGGCAACTCTATTTTGTTTTATCTCTTTCACAGGGGACCCTTCCCTTCCCCCAGACTGGAGCCTGCAGTTACAGAGAAGCAGGTGCTTCCTGTAGGGCCTGTGACAGCTCCCCTTGCTCCCTGGGAGGGAGACAGTGGCCCCAGATCCCAGTTGAGAAGGAGGAAGGGTCTCAAGGAACAGGCATGGAGGAAGCCCACCCATGAGCTAAGAGGCTCTCCCATGCCCTCTGGAGAACAGGAACCCAAGCCCATGAGAAGAGGACAGAGCACAGACCCTCCCCTCATCACAGATCCTGGCAGGGCTGGGCAGAGAAGGCCACAGCCTCACTTCCTGATCTGGCTCCCTCCCCACCCCCAATTTGCCTGTACAAGGTCAGCTGGTTTTCAGCATTGTCCCCTCTGCAGAGCAACCTTCTTTGTTCCTCTCCCTGCCTGACCCCCATTTCCTCTCCTCTACTGGGGACCTCTCCTTAGGTGCTTCCATGGCTATTCTCCTCCCTGTGAAGCCCCCCAAGGCTCAATCCATACATTCTCATCTGCCCCCTGGCCTCAGGCATACCCACAGGGGTCTCCCAGGCACTTCACACCTATTTTCCTCCAGCTGTACTGCAGCCAAGTGCCTCTCCACGCTGCAAAGGCATCTTGGTGTTCCTCCAAGAACCTGCTCAGAAACCCAGAACCCAACCTTTGTCCCCCAAATTCTGTGGCTGTGACATCAAAAACTGTGATTGCTCTCCCCTGCTCTCCATCTCCCACAGAGTCCACTCAGTTCTGCCAGAACCCCTGACCCCCTCCACTCTGACCTGCCTGGAACCCCTGCCCTCCCCTCCTCTATTCCATCTTGCCAGGACCCCTGCCACCCCCTCCACTCCAGCCTGCCTGTGTCCCCTGCCCTCCCCAACCACCCCATCTGAGCTGGACCTCTGAGCTCCCCATACAGCCTCTGCCCCATCCTACCTGGACCCCATGGGAGGTCCTAACCATCTCTCAGTCCCTACACTTTCCTCCCTGCCTGCCCCATCCTACCCTGATGCTGATGCACACTGTATCAGAGGGAGCCTCTAGCAAGAAAGTCCTTCCATAGCCTCCTGCCTCAGGCAGCCCCTTAGCTGGGCATGTAGGTCTCCTTCAAGTCCAGCCACATGACACCCTGCCATTCCCCGGGCAGCACACTGGGCCTCTGCCTTGGCTATAACTCTGCCTACAACTCCACCTCCCACTCCATGTCATCATCACAAGATGCCATACATCTGCCCCACCCCCAACAATCCTCAGGCCACCATCACCCCAGTCCTGCAGCCCCTTCTGCCCACCTCAGCAGAGACCCATCTGAGGGCATACTCCATGCACTCACACTTAGCCTGTAGGAGCCTGTGTCTCTACCTCTCTAAGTGCCAAGGGCTAATGCACCTGTGGGCCTATTCCCAACCCCAGATGAGCTGAGGGCAAATGCAGACCTACCCTCCTTCTCCAACAGGCTACCCCACAGAGGACACCTATCTTGGCCAGGAGAGCTCAGGTGAAGGCCACCAGCCCTGCCTGGGGATGTGGGAGAGAAATCCCTCCCACACCTGCCCTTCCAGCCAAGACCGCAGCCTGGGACCAGCAGCTCCAGAAGGGAGGAAAAAGGGATAACCATGTACCCACTGAGTTCACCGTGGTGAATTCAGAACAGGCCTTGCCCTCCAGAAGCTCTCACTGCAGGGAGAGACTGGCAGTGAACACAAAAATAACAGAGGCCAATTCTCTTACCAATGATGCCTTCGAGGAGACTGAAAAGCCACCTGAGGGCCAGGAGGCTGGCAGAGCCTCCAGAGGGGCCATACTAGGAAGGGCAGTCAGTGCTCTGGAGGTCCAAGAGGAGGCCCTATTCCCCTTGGGACCCCCGTCATGGGTTGCCCCTGACTCCCATTGCCTCCTCCACTGACTCCCTGTCTAACTCCAGGAAACCCTGTGAAAGGCAGGGGGTCCATGTGGGAGGCTGATGGGCCTGGCCTGCATCTGCTCTGATTTCTAAAACAAACAATGTGCCCTAGCCCTCTGCAGTAGCAGCAAGTCACAGATTGAGGAGCTGGCCCCTTCCCTAATGGTGCAGACCCTTGGCCAACCCCCTCTTCCCTGCCCAGGCTCCAGGTCTCCAGACACCACCTGGATTTTGGCTGAGAAGGAAATCACAGTGTTAACTGGTACCAGAGTGACTTACAATGGTACAAAATCCCAGGCCTCACCTCTGCTGGGCTGCCAAAGTAGGGACTCCAGAAAACCAGAAGAGATCCCTGAGGGGCTGTCCCCAGGACATGCTGTCAGTTGTGCAAGGGGGTGGGTAGCCCAAAATAGGCAGAAGAGAAGAGACAGACCATCTTGGCGGACGAGGGGGAGAACTTTCTGGTGGACTTGGCAAGCACGGATGTCACAAAGGACAGGGAAGGGGTCTGCCATCTGTGGCAGCTTGGAGTTGTCTGGGTTGGGGGAGGAGCCAGTCATATGCAGCAGCCTGGGGCTGTAGGAGTAGAGGGCCAGCTGGGGCAGAACAGGACAGGGAGAGTGGAGAATGGGCTGGCTGCAGAGAGCTTGCCTTGTCTTCAAACTGGCAGCACATCAGAAGCAGGGGAAGCAGTTACCCCAGGGGACAAATGCAGTCAAATGCCTGGAAGGACCCACTAATCAAGGAGCCAGGAACTGAGGGCAAGGGTGATGTTTGCAGGGACACCGGAGGTGGGGAGGCTCTTCAAGCTGAGAACAGATTTTCTGAGACTCTGGGCTCCCTAGGGGATCCCTGGAGACTCAGGACTGCAGGGAGTTTCTGTGGCCCCCAGCACAGCGCCTGCTCATTTTGGCTACGCTTCCCTCCAGTCCTGGGACCAGGGCACCCTACTCACCAGGTGAGTCTGGAATGTTGTCCCCTGAAACCAGGGACAGTGGGGATCAAGTGTGCTGAGGCACGTTGGTCAGTCTCAGGCTTGGGAGGACGGAGGCTCAGGGTCTGGCAGTGGATGGGGAGGGGAGGGGTGTACAGGAGAAGCAGGTGGGTGTAAGCTGTGCAGTTGTTACCTGCAGTTCTGAGCCCAGGTGCCCCCTTGAAATCAGCAAACCCTGGGTGGACAGGCAGGGGGTCCTGCTGAGTTCTGGTCTCAGTAGGGAGTTGGGAGCTGACAGATCATCCGTGTGGCTAAGCAAGTGGACAAGGCTCAGAGCTGGGTGGAGAGCAGCCACAGGCACGGGCTGGCCTCTGAAAGAGAAGTTGTAGGCAGTGCTGTGACAGGGCCTCAGGTTCCTGGGAAGTTTCTATGCTGGGTGCATACACAGCAGTGAGTATGGTGGTGTCATCTTTGAGTCCCCTTGGGTGAGTCTCCCCAAGGCCAGCTGGCCGGCTCTGAGTTTGTGCAGAGTTCCAGCCCTAGAGCCATCTCTCTCCAGGCCCAGCAGGGGACAACCTCTCATGGGGCCTGGGGGTCTCAGGCCAGGCATGGGGTGTCCAGGTTGCAGTGGGGTATTGTGACAGTGAGCTAAGCATGCCCATCAGTGTGTGTGCAATGAATTGGACTACTGGGGCCAGGGCATTGCAGTCACCATCTCCCCAGGTAACTGCTCCATTGCCTGCCTTCTCTCTTAGCCCAGGGGTGGTGGTCTGTGTGTCTGGGGCATGAGGCCAGCTCCCTGTGCTGAGGGCCCCAGGCTGGTGGGTTTGCCCATCCAAGGAGCCCACAGCAGGTTTTTGAAGGGCAAGAGCAGGGATTATGTCCCTGTGTGATGCTGTTGACCTCTGGGGCCAGGGCATCCTAGTCACCGTCAGCTCAGGTAAGAAAGCTCTCTCTCCCTCCTCAGCTTGCACTCAGCCTCCTCTGAGCAGGGACAGAAATTTCTTGAGATACCCTGGGCTGGTTGAATCCTCTGGGGTTCATGGGGCTCTCCTAGGCTCTCTGTGCATGGTCGGGTTCTGTGTTCTGCAAAAAGCATTCCTGTGGGTTAGGGGTTCTCTGCTCCAGAGATGCAGGCTGAGAGAAGCATGCCTTGTGTTTGGGGCACAGGGACCTTAGGAAATCAGGCTCTTTGCCACAGCCAGGCAGGCGTGGGGTAGCAGGGCCAGAAGAGAGATTTTGTACACCCCCTAATGGGGACCACAACAGTGTGATTACTTTGATACCTGGGGACCAGGAATCCAGGTCACCGTCTCCTCAGGTGAGTCCTCTCTCAGCCTCTCTCCTGCTTCTTTCTGAGGGTTTTTGCTGTATTTTGGGGAAGAGATGAGGATGTCTGGGTCTCAGACCCTGAAGGACTGGGTACTGCCTGGGGGCTTCTGGGAGGGACCGGCAATTATTGAGGGCTTCATATGGATGCCTTCTCCTCCTGAACTCTGTGGCCTGGGGATTTCTCTGGGGTTCTCGGCCACTGTCAGCCTCTGGAGTGCTCTGTGGCCTTTTGTCCCTACCGGGCTACATTTGAGATGGTCCTGTGGCCCCTGACAGCTTCAGTCAGGCACAATTCTTGCCTGGGACCCCAGTATGTTTGTCACAATGTGACAACAGATTTGATCTCTGGGGTCCAGGGACTGAAGTCACCATCTCCTCAGGTGAGTCACCCCCTCCCCACTCAAACTGCATTTTAACTGCCTTTGGGGGAATTTAGGGGTGTCTGGGTCTCAGGAGTCAAGAAAGGGATCCTTTCTCAAAGGGCAGCCCACTGCTATTCTGGCTGGTCTGGGGCCGTGACTGAGGGTGGCCACTCTCTGTTTCTTTGGATTCCTCAGCAGAATGCAATATCAGGGACTGTCATGACTGTGGGGCATAACTGGGGCTTCCATCCCCCTCCAGGCCACCTACTTCTGGGGGCAGTTATTGGTCTCAGTTTATGGTTGTCTTCTGGGTGAGAGTTAGGACTTGTCTCCAGAGCAGGCTGATCTCTTCAGTTCACTCCGCCTGCCCGGGCAGGCAAAGGTCCAGGTCAGAATGTGGGGTCTCTGGGGCCAGTCAAGGGTTCCAGGATTCTCTGACCCCAGACAGAGAGAGGGGTGAGTGTGGAGACCCCAGATAACAGGGCACAGACCACTGGCTTCTGTGAGAAGCCATGAGACATTGCAGTTCTCTGCATGGTCCATTTTCTGGGCAGCAGGCAGCTATGCCCAGGCCAGTGCCCAGGGTTTTTGTGGGGTGGGCACAGAGAGTCCACCATCGTGACTACTATGGTTTTGATGTCTGGGGTCCAGGGCTCCAGGTCACCGTCTCCACAGGTAAGAACAGCCCCTCCGGGGCCTTCATTTTCTGCTTATTCTTATGGGTTTTTCTGAACATCGCAGGGATGTTGCGGGGCCGGCAGGGAGCGATGGGGCTTGGTCTGCCTTAGGAATTTTGGAGCCTCCATTGTTTCTCTGATGTCTTTGTAAAATTTGTATGATGTCCAGCTTGTCCGACGGGGTGCCTGAGCTCCTAAAAGAGGGAATTGCTGGGCTGAGGGTTTGAAGGGCCATATTTGGGCAAGGGAGCCAGAAAGGTCAGGTCCTCCCATGCCCAGAGGACAGCCTGGGGCGTAGCAGGAGATTTCCTCTCTGGAATCACAGTGTTGGCTGAATGGTGTGCCTTTGTAGTGGCATCTCTAGAACCACAAGATTCCCTCATATAGAGAGAACAGTGAACTATTTCCTTTAGAATGTTGAGATATGTTCTGTGCCAGATTTGTGTTTAAATTCTGAATCAGTTAGAAAGAAAACTGCCTCTGATAAGTGTCTCAGAAAGGAGAGACACGTAGTCTTTGTCTTAGTAAACTTCAGAGGGCTCTGTCCAAGCCCATTCCCCTGAAGAGCGCAGCCCGCGGGCAATCTGTACACGGACCTTTTAGGGAGCTTCGTTTGTGAGAGCAGTTTCTAAAAAACAGTGGTTTTAAAGTATTAACAGAGTGGATATCTTTGAAGTGGCTTGAGGGAGATGATCAGAGAAAATGTTACTTAAAAATTTGAGAGATTGTCAGGTATGTTAAATTGTTAAATGCCAAAGGACTTATAATTCAGATTCAATTAATAACTTGAGTGCTTCTTTCTGGAATTGATAACGCCGCAGGTTCAGCCAGGAGATGGTAAAATGTGGTACTGTGGTTCCCCCGACTTGGGGCTGAGTTTTGATAATAATAAATCAAGTTTACTTTTAAAAATTAATCAAGCAATTTTCAGAGACATTGGTGCTGAGTTAGAGTCAAGATGGCCGTGGGCTGGCCCCAGGCACCTGCAGCAGGTGGCCGGAAGCAGGTCACATCTGGAGTGTATTTCAGGAACCGAGAAAACACAATTGGTAAATTTATAGCTTCTGGTTCTGAAGAAGTGGTTTTCAGATGGTTTTGCCCAACCCCACATACCCGAAAGTGTTCCACTGAACAAAACAACACCTGGGTAATTTGCATTTCTAAAATAAGGCATGCACCCTGTCAGAAGCTGAGAGGGTTCTGTTTTCAACTATTTGATTTTAATTTTTCAGACTTAGCTTTATCAACTTTTAATTTTTATTCATTTACAACACAAGACATTTAAGAAATTAAAAGTTTTAGGCATGATTTGTTAATTTATTAATATAATTTCTTTAATTGCTCTGTCATTCTCTCATATGATAACTAAAGTCAAACCATTTTCTGTTGACCTGAAGTATTATTCTTGCAATGGTTGTGTCAGAATTGTTTAAGTCAGTTGGTTTTCTCTTTGTGATTAAGAAATGCTTGAATATTGTGAAACAGTTACCCTCAGTTCAGTATTTTTCAAGACCACCCTTCAAGTATTAATTATAGATAAATTTTAGGTTAAATGCATAGATTTATGCTGGATTATTTCAGTTAAATGTGCTAGTTGGTGGATTAAGAGAAGACTGAGTCAGATAGAGCATCAGAAAGGAACTTCTGAAACAAAGCAACTGCAGGACCACTTGTGAAGTGGTCTCTGTTTTTACTGTTGACTGAGCTTCTTAGTTGAAGGAAAGTAAGGAAGGGCAGAGAGCAGGGTTCCCACCAAGGCTGGCCTTGGCTGTGCCATCTCCTGGGACCACATGGAGTCTGGGAGTCTGGAATGTACAGTTGTAGCTTTTGCCACCAAAGACCAACCCAGCTATTTATGAATCTACCATTTTTAATGGATTTGGAGGAATTGTTCAATGCCAAAGAATTCCACGGAATGTGCCAGTGACCAGGCAGCAAACATGGTAAGAAAGAGGCAGCCAGCACTGCCAGATTTATTGTTCCTGTATGTTTGTGTTTGATGTTTTGTTTCTACTGTGATGTGGAATCAGCCTTTATATGATTTCTCATTTGGATGAGCTCTTCCTCATTTAACTTTTCCTAATGACATTTCAAGAAAAATGTGGAATGAACTGATCTATTGCTTACTAACTATTGATGATACTGTTTGTTATGCTTTAAAATGTACAAAGCACTGCTTAAATTTTCTTTATTTAAATTATAAATGCTCTTCTGGATTTTAGATCATTAATGTGCACTCCTATGCCTTTTAAAGAGCTTTACAGTAAAAAGCATAGTTAAAAATGGCCAATTCAGATACAATTCATTTCCTGGTGGTTTCTAATGATGATTTTTATCTAGAGGGAATTTAGTTAAAGCAAAGAGGCTATGGAGGAATTTAGGCTCAGGGGATACATCCAGGAGTGTAAAGATGCCTGAGGGGAGAAATCTCCCAAGTGTCTGCCTCCACGCAGAAGCCAAGCTGTTCACTATATGGCAAAAGAGGGGCTTTCATTTTTTTTTATAGGATTTGTTGTTCTTCAATTCTTGTGAGATGTTTTAGTGAATTTAAAGTTGCCTAGAAATATACTAGTGGAGGAAATGAAGGCAGTCACTGCTTTGGAGCCAAAGCCGGTAGGGCTGAGGCACAAGGACTGGGATTCGGGACATGAAGTGGAGACTGCACAGAATGTATGAGGGTGGAGAAAGGCAGGAAGAGGCACCAGAAAGGAATCAACCCTGGGCAGGGCCAGGCTGTGCAGGACTCCTGAAATGGCATGGCTTTAGCTGAAGTGAGCAGGTCTGGTTGAGCTGGCCGCTCCTGGCCGTTACCCTACCAACCAGTTTGAGGGCTGTACCGGCTGCATTAGGCTGGGTGTAGCTGGACTGAATTGGGCTGAGCTGGGCTGAGTTTAGCTGAGCTGAACCAGGTTGAGCTGAGCTGGCAGAGCTGGGCTGGGCTTGGCTGAGCTGGGCTGAGCTGAACCAGCAGAGCTGGTCTGAATTGTACTGAGCTGAACCAGAACAGCTGGGTTGAGGTGAACTGGCAGAGCCTGGTAAACTAGTCTCAGCTGGGCTGAACTGGATGGAACTGAGCTGGGCTTAGCTGAACCAGCACAGTGGGGCTGAGCTGGACTGAGCTGAACTGGCACAGTTGGGTTGAGCTGGGCTGAGCTAAGCTGGGCTGAGCTGAGTTGAACCAGGCTGACCAGAGCTGGTGAGCTGGGCTGAGCTGAACCAGCACAGCTGGGCTGAGCTGGGCTGGGCTGAACTGAGCTAGGCTGAGCTGAACTGGCACAGCTGGGCTGAACTGGGCTGAGCTGGGCTGAGCTAGGCTGGGCTGAGCTAAACCAGGCTAACCTGAGCAGGTGAGCTGGGCTGAACTGAACCAGCACAGCTGGGCTGAGCTAGGCTGAGCTGAACCAGCAGAGCTTGGTTGAGCTGGGCTGAGCTAGGCTGGGCTGAGCTGAACCAGGCTAACCTGAGCAGGTGAGCTGGGCTGAACTGAACCAGCACAGCTGGGCTGAGCTAGGCTGAGCTGAACCAGCAGAGCTTGGTTGAGCTGGGCTGAGCTAGGCTGGGCTGAGCTGAACCAGGCTAACCTGAGCAGGTGAGCTGGGCTGAACTGAACCAGCACAGCTGGGCTGAGCTAGGCTGAGCTGAACCAGCAGAGCTTGGTTGAGCTGGGCTGAGCTAGGCTGGGCTGAGCAGAACCAGGCTGATCTGAGCAGGTGAACTGGGCTGAGCTGGGCTGAGCTGGGCTGAGCTGGGCTGAGCTGGGCTGAGCTGAACCGTCAGAGCTGGGCTGAGCTGGTCTGAGCTAGGAAGAGCTGAGCTGAGCAGAACGAGCAGAGCTGGGCTGAGCTGAGCTGAACCTGGCTAACCTGAGCTGGCAAGCTGGGCTGAGCTGAATCGGCACAGCTGAGCTGAGCTGGGTTGAGCTGGGCTGAGCTGACTTGGAAGAGCTGGGCTGAGCTGGGCTGAGCTAGGTAGAGCTGAAATGGCAGAGCAGGGCTAAGCTGTACCGGCACAGCTGGGCTGAGCTAGGCTAAGCTGAACTGTCAGAGCTCGGTTGAGCTGGGCTGAGCTAGGCTGGGCTGAGCAGAACCAGGCTGATCTGAGCAGGTGAACTGGGCTGAGCTGAACTGGCACAGCTGGGCTGAGCTGAGCTGGGCTGGACTGGGCTGAACTGAGCTGGGCTGAGCTGAACCAACACAGCTGGGCTGAGCTGGGCTGAGCTGGGATGAGCTGGGATGAGCTGGGATGAGCTGGGATGAGCTCTGCTGAGCTAGGTTGAGCTGAACTGGCACAGCTGGGCTGAGCTGAGCCAGCACAGCTGGGCTGAGTTGGGCTGAGCTGTACTGACACAACTGGGCTGAGCTGGGCTAAGCTAGGAAGAGCTGAGCTGAGCAGAACCAGCAGAGCTGGGCTGAGCTGAGCTGAACCAGGCTAACCTGAGCTGGCAAGCTGGGCTGAGCTGAGCTGAACCGTGCTGACCTGAACTGGTGAGCTGGGCTGAGCTGAACTGGCACAGCTGGGCTGAGCTGGGCTGGGCTGGGCTGAACTGAACTGGGCTGAGCTGAACCAGTACAGCTGGGCTGAGCTAGGCTAAGCTGAACTGGCAGAGCTTGGTTGAGCTGAGCTGAGCTAGGCTGGGCTGAGCTGAACCAGACTGACCTGAGCAGGTGAGCTGGGCTGAGCCAGGCTGGGCTGGGCTGAACTGAGCTGGGCTGAGCTGAACCGGCAGAGCTGGGCTGAGCTGGGCTGAGCTGAACCGGCAGAGCTGGGCTGAGCTGGGTTGAGCTGAACCGGCAGAGCTGGGCTGAGCTGGGATGAGCTGGGCTGAGCTAGATTGGGCTGAACCATCAGAGCTGGGCTGAGCTGAGCTGAGCTGTACTGACACAACTGGGCTGAGCTGGGCTGAGCTAGGAAGAGCTGAGCTGAGCAGAACCAGCAGAGCTGGGCTGAGCTGATCTGAACCAGGCTGACCAGAACTGGTGAGCTGGGCTGAGCTGAATCAGCAGAGCTGAGCTGAGCTGAGCTGAGCTGAGCTGAGCTGGACTGAGCTGACACGGCAGAGCTGGGCTGAGCTGGGCTGAGCTAAGTAGAGCTGAACTGGCAAAGCAGGGCTGAGCTGGGCTAAGCTGTACCGGCACAGCTGGGCTGAGCTGGGCTGAGCTAGGAAGAGCTGGGCTGAGCAGAACCAGCAGAGCTGGGTTGAGCTAGGCTGAGCTAGGCTGGGCTGAGGTGAGCTGAACCAGGCTGACCTGAACTGGTGACCTGGGCTGAGCTGAATCAGCACAGCTGAGCTGAGCTGGGCTGAACTGAGCTGGGCTGAGGTGAACTGGCGGAGCTGGGTTGAACTGGTCTGAGCTAGGCTAAGCTGAACTGGCGAGCTCGACTGAACTGAACCAGCACAGCTAGGCTGAGCTGGGTTGAGCTAGGCTGAGCTGACCTGGCAGAGCTGGGCTGAACTTGGCTGAGCTGAACCAGCACAGCTGGGCTGAGCTGAGCTGAGCTGAAGTGGCAGAGCTGGGTTGAGCTGGGCTGAGCTAGGCTGAGCTGAACAGTTGAGCTGGGCTGAGCTGGGCTGAGCTGAATTTGCAGAGCTGGGCTAAACTGAGCTGATTTGAACCAGCACAGCTGGGCTGAGCTGGGATAAGCTAGTTTGGGTTGAGCTGAGCTAAACCAGGCTAACCTGAACTGATGAGCTGAGCTGAGCTGAACTGGCAGAGATGGGCAGAGCTGATCTAAGCTGAATGGGCACAGCTGGGATGAGCTGGTTGAGCTGAACCAGCAAAGCTGGGGTTACTGGGCTGAGCTGAACAAGCACAGCTTGTCTGAACTGGGCTGAGCTGGACTGGCATGACTGGGTTGAGCTGGGCTGAGCTAGGCTGGGCTAAGCTGTATCTTGAACCAGGCTGACCTGAACTGGCAAGCTGAGCTGAGCAGAGCTGAACTGGCAGAGCTGGGTGAGATAGGCTGATCTGGGCTAAACTGAACTGGTGGAACTGGGTTGAGCTGATCTAAGCTGGACCGGCACAGCTACGCTGAGCTGGGCTGAGCTGAAGCAGGCTGAGCTGGGCTATGTTGTGCTGAGCTGGGCCAAGCTGGACCAAGCCTGGCTGATGTGGCTGACTGACCTGGGCTGAGTTGGGCTGAGCTAGCCTGGGCTAAGCTGGGCTAGGCTGAGCTGAACTGGTCTAAATTGGGCTGAGCTGTCTTGACTGAACCAGTTTTCAGCTGGTCTGAGCATGGTTGAGCTAGATGGGCTGTGCTATGTTATGCTGAACTGAGCTAAGCTGGCCTGGGCTAAGCTAAGATGAGCTGAGCTGAGCTGAGCTGAACCAGTGGAGCTGCACTGAGCTGGGCAGGGCTGGGCTGAGCTTGGCTAGTCTGGAATGGCCTGAGCTATGCTGAGCTGGACCAGGTTGAGCTAGCTGGGCTAAGCTGCACTGAACTGGACTGGCTAGACTGAACTGAGCTGAGCTTAGCAGAACTGGACCGTTAGTCTGGAATGGCCTGAGCTATGCTGAGCTGGACCAGGTTGAGCTAGCTGGGCTAAGCTGCACTGAACTGGACTGGCTAGACTGAACTGAGCTGAGCTTAGCAGAACTGGACCGTTAGTCTGGAATGGCCTGAGCTATGCTGAGCTGGACCAGGTTGAGCTAGCTGGGCTAAGCTGCACTGAACTGGACTGGCTAGACTGAACTGAGCTGAGCTTAGCAGAACTGGACCGTTAGTCTGGAATGGCCTGAGCTATGCTGAGCTGGACCAGGTTGAGCTAGCTGGGCTAAGCTGCACTGAACTGGACTGGCTAGACTGAACTGAGCTGAGCTTAGCAGAACTGGACCAAGCTGGCAGGCTGAGCTGAGCTGAGCTGTGCTGCACCATGGTGGTCTGAGCTGGGTTCATCAAGGCTAAGCTATCTGAGCTGGGCTAAGCATGGTTGAACTGGGTTGAGCTGAGCTGGACTGGGCTAAGTTGATGGGTTGAGCAGGGTTAATTAAGGTGAGCTGAGCTGGGTCCAGATAGGCTGAGCTCTCTGGGCTGAGCTAACTAGTATGAGTTGATGGCTGCTCTGAGCTGGACTGAACTGAACTAGGCTTGGCCAAGTGGGTTCAGTTTGAGCTGAGATGGCTATGCTGGACTGTCCTGGATGACACTGTACTGTGCTGATAATGAGTAATCCAGCTGGGCTAAGGTGGTCAGGGCTAGCTAGGTTGGGCAGCACTTGGTCATACCCGTCATTCACACCCTCCTCCCACCCCCAACACTAAGCACTCTGCACTGAGCTGGTCAATCATTAGACTTCAGGACTGGGCTCTGGTTTGACTGAGCTGCAGGGCACTCCTCTCTCGGTGGTAAGATCAGTGCTGGCAGAAGAGCCCAGATCTCCATCACTGGACCTTCCCACACATTCAGACTGTGGTTCCTGCATCATGCTAAGGCTGAGCAGTCTGTGCCTGGCCTCCTCAACCTTCAGGACATGGGCCTGCTCACTATGGCCTCCTGCCACACTGTTGGGCCACTTACAGCCAGAACTTGGAAGCCTGAAGGTGGGCTCAGCCCAGGGGACCAGCCACAGGGGGATTGGGATTGTGGTGGGGGTAGCCAAGGGCAGAGAACCTGCTGAGCTCCATCTACCTAGACTCACTGACCTGCCTCTCACTCACCCATTTTGGCTCATTCATCCCAGCTGGCAATTGTCCCACCTAACCATCCCCCCCTCCCATCTCTTTTTTGTCCTTTCTCGGGTCCTCAGTGGAAAACTATGCCAAAACTCTCTTCCCCCTGGTCTCCTGTGAGAGCAGCCTGTCCACAGACAGCTTGTTGGCCATGGGCTGCCTTGCCCAGGACTTCCCACCCAGCAGCATCAGCTTCTCCTGGAAATACCAGAATGACACCTCGGTTAGCAAACAGAATTTCATTACCTTCTCACCAATCCTGAGAGATGGCAAGTACATGGCCTCCTCTCATGTGCTGCTCCCCTCTGGAAGCCTCGTCCCGGGCACAGATGAGTACCTGAAGTGCCAGGTTGGAGAAGGCAACCTGAATGTGCCTGTGAAAGGTGAGACCTGGAGCCTCCCTCCCTCTGTGGGCAAAGAAAGAGCCAGGTGTGGTGGGACCCACTGGAGCTGGGGGGTCATCTGCACAGTGGGCAGGAGGGGTGGTTGTGGGCCTCTGGCCAGGCCACTCTAACACCTTTTCCCCTAGGCCTGCTGCCTTTTGAACAGTCCCCCAACGTGACCGTGTACATCCCACCCCGGGATGCCTTCTCCAGCTCCAACCATCGCACATCCAACCTCATCTGCCAGGCCACAGAATTTAGCCCCAAGAAGATCTCTGTGTCCTGGCTGCGTGATGGCAGGCTGATAGAGCCAGGCCTCCCCCAGGGCAAGGTTGAGCCTGAAGCCAAAGGGCCTGGGCCAATCACTTACCAGGTCACCAGCATGCTGCCCATCAGCGAGTTTGACTGGCTCAGCCAGAGCGTGTTCACCTGCCGCGTAGAGCACAACGGGATAAACTTCTTGAGGAATGTGTCCTCCATCTGTGGCACCAGTGAGTGGACAGTCCCTCCAGGCAGTGGTCCTGGCCCCAAATACAGCATTCACCACATGCACAGACAGATGTTCCCCAGATATGGTCTTCTGCCCCAGAGCAGTGGCTTCCCAGGGCTCATGAAGGACAGTCACTCCTGGGTGGGGCAGGAGGGCAACCCTGCCACGAAGTATGGGGCCACTGCTCAGGTGGGAGGTTGTGTGTCCCCCTGCAGCAAGACCCCTGGGGGCTCTGTAAGGTTTGACACAATGGCCCCAGAACCCTGGGGGAAACTTCCCTCATTTTCACATGCCAGTGCTCACTGAACCCAACTTTCTCTTGACTCAGGTTCATCCCCAAGCATCAAAATCTTCCCCATCCCCCTCTCCTTCGCTGACATCTTTCTCAACAAAACTGCCAAGGCCAAGCTCTCCTGTATAGTCACAGACCTGGCCAACCCTGAAAGCCTGAGAATTTCGTGGACCCGTCAGAATGGCGAGGAATTGGAAACCTACACCAGCAACCCAGAAAGCTTTCCCAATGGCACCTACAGTGCCAGGGGTGAGGCCACCATCTGCAAAGAGGACTGGGAGAGTGGGGAAGGATTCACATGCATTGTGACTCACACGGACCTCCCCTCCCCTCTCAAGCGCACCATCTCCAAGCCCAAGGGTGAGACTGGCTTCTCTTCCACTTGCTCTCTCCCTTCACCTGGGGTTTCCCCCACAGGCCTCGAAACACCCATGGGCAGGTGGGGACTCGTGCCTGTGCCTGGAATCTTCCCATCAGCCTCTTCCCTGGCTTCCCTCCAGAATGTTAACCCAGACCCACAGCCCTGTTCAGCCCACTCACCATCCTCTCTATATTCACAGGGGTCACTAAGCGAGAACCGGCCGTCTACTTGTTGCCACCCACCCGAGAGCAGCTGAGCCTGCGGCAGTCGGCCTCTGTCACCTGCCTGGTGAAGGACTTCTCCCCTCCAGACCTGTTTGTACAGTGGCTACACAAGGGGAAGCCCGTGCCCAGAGACCAGTATGTGACCAGTGCCTCAATGCCCGAGCCCCAGAACAAGGACCGCTACTTCGCCTATAGCATCCTGACCGTGTCTGAGAAGGACTGGAGCAACGGAGACACCTACACCTGCATCGTGGGGCATGAGGCCCTGCAGCACACTGTGACCGAGAGGACCGTGGACAAGTCCACTGGTAAACCCTCCCTGTACAACGTGTCCCTGGTGATGTCCGACTCAGCCAACACCTGCTACTGACCATGCTGGGCTCGCTGTGTGTGTGCAAACTAGCTATGTCAATGGGGAGAGATGTTGCATTTTACAAAAACTAAAAATAAAAATATCAGTTCAAAAGATGCTGGTCCTGAGTGAGCAGGGCTCTCCACCTGCCTGGGGCTGCAGCTGTGCTGCACCCACCTGCCCCCACACCACAGACCACCCACCTATCCTGTCTCCCCCCTACTGCCTGCCACTGCCCTGGGGAAGCCTTCTGTGCATCTGGCAGACACCACAGCCACCAGGCCCCATGCTTGCTGCTCCTTTATCTGCTTCCAGAAAGGTGGCTGGAGCAGGCCCACACAGGCAGAGGCAGCACACACAAACGCACACATTGACACAGACATGCTCACATAGACACACACATACACACGGACACATGGAAACATAGACACTGACACACAGACACACACATGAGGACACACACATGCCCATGTACACATGCACACACAGACTCCCACATGCACATACATATGCACAGACACTAGGATATACATGGGCACACAGATACAGACATGGGCACACATGCAGACACACATGGACATGCGGGCACCGGCACACACGCATGGGTACACATGTGCATGCATGGGCACATGCACGTATGGGGACATACCCAGACACACTTGCTCAGGGATACACACTCCTGTATACACATGTGCATCAACCATGCACACACACACACATGGACACCAGGCATGGCACACCCACAGCAAGGCAGTGCCTCCCGCTGGCACTTCTCCTCTTGAGTCATCTTGGTCCTTTACTGATGCTGCCACAGGCTTCCTGCCAAAAGCTCTGCTTGTCCTCTGTCTCAGCTTGGATGTGTGTTCAGAGACTGGCCTGGCCTAGATACTGACCAGGGCTGCTGTCCCCCGGCCTAGAGAAAAGTCCCTGAGGCTTGTGTTGGGCATGAACCTGGACTCCTCCATGCTTGGCTGGCTGGAGCTCCTCAGGGGAGCCCTGGTCCCTCCCATTCCAGGTTCCTAGTGAAGGCAGTCCCCCAACCTGGTATCCTTCTCTGAACTGGACCGGGACTCCCAACCCACATCCTGATGGTGCCCACAGTAGGCAGTGGTCCTTGGCAATGCCTCTTTTTAGTGAGACTGGCAGGGAGGTAAATCTGAGCCACTGTTCCCTCCAAATACAACCCAACCAAAACCACTGGAGTAGGGAGCAGGGGAACTCAGAAGGAAGAATATAGCTGCCCAAGGAATCCCTGAACATAGAAGATGTGGATAGGAGAACAGGATCCCAAGTGAGTTTCCATGGAACCACACCCAAGAAACAGCACATCCTCTAGGGGCTGCCCCTGGGGCTGCTTATAAGATGCCCCCAGGCTCCCAGCCCATTGGAAGCCTGAGCTCCAGATGTCCTCAGCCTCTCTAGACAACTGTCAGCCTCCTGGAGCCTCAGGCCGTCTGCCTGTCCTCTCAGTCTCAAGAGTTATCAGTCTGGATGGGGCAGGACACGTCAACCAATAAATCCCAACATGGTCTCTCATGCATGCCTTTCATACTGAGAGGGAGGGAGAGAGTGAGACAGGGAGGTAGTGAGATGGAAATAGAGATGGAGGTATGGCTAGAGAGAGGTAGAAGTGGAGATGGAGGGATAGTGAAAGATATACTGAGATAGAGGTAGAGGTGGGGCTAGAGAGATATAGATAGAGATGGTTAGAAATATAGATAGATATGGAGATGGGCATAGACAGATGGAGATGGAGATGGAAATAGAGAGATGGAGATAGAAAGAAGGAGATGGAGATGAAAGATGGAGATGGAGAGAGGCAGCTAGTGATGAAGAAGATGGAAATTATATAAAGATGGGGAGAGAGAGAGAGAGAGAAAGAAAGAGAGAGAGAGAGAGAGAGAGAGAGAGATGGGAGAGGGAAAGTGACAGAAGAGAGGCCAGTGGCAGATGTCCAGGAGAGGAGAACTTTCAGACCCAGATGTCCAGCCTACCACCCCTACAGTGGCCCAGGGCATACCATTGGGTACCCATGGATGTTCAGGATACAGGAGAACCCCCTCCATGTGTCTTAGTCCCATGTGACCAGGGAGACTGTGCTCCCATCTGTGTCACCAACTCTTCAAGGAGGGTCCAGGATACACTTGGGAGGCGCCAACCTCTGGTCCCGGTCCAGGACTGGCCTGGCTGTGTGTCAGCATGCTGCCTCTTTCACTCTCTTGCCACCCTCAGGGCCCTAGGACAAGGTTGCTAGGTGCCAATGACCTACCCAAGCTTGGTCCATGCCCTTGCCTTCATGCAGCCCAAGCACACACTCCCTTATCAGAAGTCTGAGTTGACCCAGGACACACCTGCTGGTGACTCATCCAGATACAGTCTAGGAGCTCCCAGCCCCAGAAGCAAATGGCAAGCAGGTTCTGTGCAGAACTCTACTCCAGAAGCATACCCACCAGTCCCCCCATCTCACATTTGCTATAGCTCTGTGTATAGCCTCCTTCGTATCTTCTTGCTTCTGCCACTCCTCCCTGCCTTGCCCCATCCTCAAAGTTATAGCACAGTCAATAACCCAGTGTGATTTTATACCAGTGGGGTGTGCATCCTTCAGAGCTGCTCCAGTGGGCTGCACAGTTCCCACAGGGCCCACCACACTCCCCAAGCCCTCAGCCCCCAGGGAAGACCACACCAAGGTGCCTGGTCCCAAACCTGATCTTCCCTCTACGTTGTGTCCCCTTGCAGAGGGGGAAGTGAATGCTGAAGAGGAAGGGTTTGAGAACCTGTGGACCACAGCCTCCACCTTCATAGTCCTCTTCCTCCTGAGCCTCTTCTATAGCACAACAGTCACCCTGTTCAAGGTAGATTGGCCCATGTGGAATGGGCCCATGTGGAATGGGGTACCGGGAAGTGTCCATCCAGTCAAGTGTCCATGACCTTGTTCCTCAAGGTCATGCTGAGGGAGGGATCAGAGTGGACAGGAGACCCTTGTGGTTCTGCTGGGTGCCATGGCCCATTAGATACCTTCAAAGCCTGGACTGAAGACCCTAAGTGTCACAGACATGATTTGTCCCCAGTCCCAGCTCTCAGAGCCCCACTTCTTCATCTGTAAAATGCAGAGAACAGAGGCTGGTCCCCTCATGATGTGCATGGAGAAGGCAAAAGGAGATGGGGCTTGGAAAGGGAGCTCAGAGACACACAGAGCCACTCCTGGGCTGGAAGGGACCTTAGTCCTGGGCCCCACCATACTCAGATCCCCAAGTTATTCCTAACCCCCCCCCAACATGCCCAGCTGTGGGAAAGTCATTCATAGCTGTCTCTATCATCTGCAGGTGAAATGATCCACCAACGGAAGGACTTCCAAGACCAAAGAGACAGCCAAAGGGGACCTTCCTTGGGGCTTGGGTATTGCCCCAGGCTTATGTTACATTTTGGCTTGAAATCTTCCCTCATGTCCTCCTCCAGCCTTGAACCTTAAGAAACAGGCTTCTCCCTAGATACAACCAAATGCCTATTCATTATGTGTAGAAACTAAAGCTGTGGACTTCTGCTCTGTATGTGCTTATTGCCTCAAAATAAATATGTATATTTTATCTTCTTAAACTGCTCTCTCATGAGTTCTTTATTTGTTTTATTTTTATTTTATGCAAATTGAACTCCTTTCTTGTTGCATGGGAGTTTCCAAAGGGGCTGTGGGAAAGGGGTCTATATCTCAGCATGGACTCATGGTGGGCTATGCTGGGAAAGGGGCAATGGCAAAATGACAAGAACATGGGTCCACACATGCATAAGCCTGGGGTCCCAGGGCTTCTCACGGCTGATGTAAGGGTGGCAGCCTAGCTCAGGAGAATTCCAGGCCTTATCTCCCAAATATGATCAGAATAGAGAAACTGCCACTGCCTGCAGGCACTATCCACTCACTTGGACCACAGGAAGGTTAGGCTGTTGTGCTCCACATGACAGGTGAACATGCTCTGGCTGAGCCAGTCACTTTCACTGATGGTCCGTGTGCTAGTGACCATGTAGGTAGCTGGTCCACATGCTTTGGCTTTGGGCTCAACCTCACCTGTGGAGAAGCCCGACTCTACCAGCCTGCCGTCACACAGCCAGGGCAGAGAGATCTTCTTGGGGCTGAAATCCATGGCCTGGTAGATGAGGTTGGATGTGCACTGGCTGGAGCTGGAGAAGACATCCCAGGGTGGGATGTACATGGTCACATTCGAGGACTGTTCCACAAGCACAGGAGAAATGTGTCAGAGTGACCTGGCCAGAGGCCTGCCCACAGCCCCACCTGCCCACTGTGTGGATGTTCCTGGTCCCTGGGTCCACTGGGTCCTGCCACACTTGGCTCTTTCTCAGCCCACAGAGGGCTGGAAGCCCCGGGTCTCACCTGACACACGCATGTTCAGGGTCTTGTCTCCACTGGTGTGCCCCACCTTGTACACCAGGTACTCTTCTGTGCCCAGAATGATATTCATGGAAGGGAGCAGGAACTGAGAGGAACTGGGGGTCAGGCCTTGGTGGGACAGTTGGGATGACTCTCTTCACACAACTCCCAGCTCAGTGTGTCACTGCTTGCTATGGCCATCCTCTACAAACTTTTGTGGCATGTGCTGTGTGTGGTGGCCCATAGGGATTTGCAAGGAGGCAGCTGTACCCTCCAAGAGCTCAGCATGTGTGAACTGCATCTGCATGGTTTACCTGTGCCAGGGGTGCTGTAACAAAGCACCACAGACTGCGAAGCTTAAAACAACAGGAATATACTGTCTCATGGTTCTAGGGGCTGGAGTCTGAAATCAAACTGTCTCCTTTTTAAAGGGGAGAATATGTTCTGAGCCTCTCCCCTGGCTTCTGGTGGGTGGCTGATGCTCTGCGAGGTTCCTTGGCTTGTGGCATAACTCAATCTCTGCCTCCATCACATGGCCATCTCTCTCTCCATCTGTGCCCAAATTTCTTCTGCTTATGAGGTTACCAGCAGACTGGATTAGGACACCCCAACACCCAATCCAGATTGGCTTCATCTTAACCAGTCACATCTTCAAAGATCTTGCTTCCACATAAAGTCACACTCTTGGGACAGGGAGTTAGGACTTGCCCATTTCTCTTTGGGAAACACAATTCCACCCACAACAATGGTATGATGAGGGGAATGCAGTGGCAGAGGGCACACACCCTGCAGGAGCATGGGGCACCACCCGTCTCTGCCTGGAATGGCATCATCTGCAGCAGGAGCCATTGATATGAGTCTGCAAGTGGGAGCATGTTAGGAAGGTGCATGATGGGAGAGACAAAATCACAGAGGAGAGTGTCCATTGCATGAAAGGAAAGAACTGCAGGCAGGTGGCGAGGGGAAGACCAGTAGGAAATGAGGCTCATAGGCAGAAGGGAGCCAGTCAAGTGTCTTGGCATTATTGCTCGGTGAAAGGAGCCATGGGAGAACCAAGTGTGAGTGTGCGTGGTTGGAAAGCTGACTGCATGAGTTGCCTGGGACTGTCATAACAGGGTGTACCATTGTTCTAGTTCGCTAATGCTGCCAGAATGCAAAACACCAGAAATGGATTGGCTTCTATAAAAGGGGGTTTATTTGGATACACAGTTAGTCTTAAGGCCATAAAGTGTCCAAGGTAATGCATCAGCAATCAGGTTCCTTCCCTGGAAGACGGCCAATGGTGTCCAGAAAACCTTTGTTAGCTGGGAAGGCACATGGCTAGCATCTGCTCCGAGTTCTGGTTTCAAAATGGCTTTCTCCCAGGATGCTCCTCTCTAGGCTGCAGTTCCTCAAAAATGTCACTCTTAGTTGCACTTGGGGTGTTTGGCCTCTCTCAGCTTCTCCAGAGCAAGAGTCTGCTTTCAATGGCCATCTTCAAACTGTCTCTCATCTGCAGCTCCTGTGCTTTCTTCAAAGTGTCCCTCTTGGTTGTAGCTCCTCTTCAAAATGTCACTTTCAGCTGCACTGAGTTCCTTCTGTTTGTCAGCTCATTTAAATGGCTCCAGTGATTTAATTTAGACCCATTTGGAATGGGTGGGGTAACATCTCCATGGAAATTATCCAATCAGAGTCATCACCCACAGTTGGGTGGGGCACATTTCCATGGAAACAACCTAATCCAAATGTTCCAATTTAATCCCCATTAATATGTCTGCCCCCACAAGATTGCATCAAAGAACATGGCTTTTTCTGGGGGTTATAATATATACAAACTGGTACAACCATCAACTGGGGGGCTTCAAACATGAGAAGTTATTGTCTTGCAGTTCTGGAGACATAAGTCGAAAATCAAGTTGTTGGCAGGGCCGTGCTTCCTCTAAAACCTGTAAGGTTCTGGTGGGTGGCTGGCAACTGATAGTGCCCTTTGGCTTATGGAAGCATAACTCAACTCTGCCTCTGTCACATGGCCATCTTCTCTCCTTGTGTCTGTGCCCAAATCCCCCCTTCTCATAAGGACACCAGTCATATAGGTTTAGGATCTATCTTAATCCAGTTTGGCCCCAACTTAGCTAATCATATCTTCAATAATCCTATTTCCAAATGGAAATAAGGGGTTAGGAAATAGAGGGTTAGGAAACAGGGGGCTTACATTCAGGGGACTGGGGGTTAGGACTTGAACATTTCTTTTGGGGGACACAACTTAACCATAGTGTGCCCTCTGGCCACAATGTAGGCAGCGGGGATGGCCAGGGTTGTGCACAGACCAGGGGGAGTCCAGGCCAGCCTTGGCAGAGAGGACTGGGGAGAAAGCAGGTGGTGGGAGTGGAGAGGAGAAGGCCAAGAGTGAGACGTGGCAGAACCCCATGACCCAGGCACATGCAGGCAGGGAGGCATCTGGGGATGAGTGAGTGGCCAGGAGCCTGCCTGGGTCCTGGAAGGAGGGTTTCCAGTCATCTTGGTGGTCTCCTCACCAAATGCCCATGAAGACAGGGACCAGGGGCTGGGTCCCCTGAGCACCAGTCCAGCTCTAAATTCAAGGTCCATGTGTGGGATCAAAAGAAAGCCCATCCCAGCAACCATGGCTCAGAGTGAGCAGCTTAAATACTCCATCTTTGTGGCTGTAAAATGGAGCTCATCACGGGCTTGTCCTTGCACAGAATGGGGAGGCTGCATGAGATTCCCCTGCAGCACAGGGAGGCTGAGGAAAAGGGAGCAGCTGTTCATGTGCCCACTTGTGCAGCCCATGCATAGGTGCTTTAGAGGAGGGGTAGGGCAGGGCTGACGGCCCTGAGCCCCAGGGAGGAGTGAGGACACCTATGAGAGGCACTGAGCTCAGGACTCAAGAGGTGACCTGGGGAGAGAATGAGGGCAGTGGCTCAGGCAGTGGATTCTGCTGAGGATGGTATGAAGGGGGCAGAAGGGGATGTATCACAACCATATTACCCTGAGCTTGGGAGAGTGCAGAGGGTACTCTCACTCCGGGGACCAGTGGATGAGATGGGGGACACCTCAGGCCAGATGGCTAACATGCCAGCTGAACAGTGGGACTCATGGCCCCATCTGAGCAGGGACAGGATGATGACATGGGATGATGACATGGGCAGGTGGGTGGGAGGGCATGGGATGGAGACAAGTATGCCAGTGGGAATGGCAACAGTGAGGAGACTAAAGAGGCAGTGCTGTCTGAGGTCCACGGAGTGCTGGAGACCGGATGAGGCTGACAGCAGAGCCCAGGGGAACCTCCATTTTGGGGCTCACCACTCCCG
Source organism: Choloepus hoffmanni (assembly GCA_000164785.2). NCBI lineage: Eukaryota > Metazoa > Chordata > Mammalia > Pilosa > Megalonychidae > Choloepus > Choloepus hoffmanni. Next base: position 2,971 of record KN190424.1, on the reverse strand, counting down.
CAGCCCAGCATCTGTGAGTGACAGCTGTGTGGGGCCAGCACTGGTCATTCCCTCAGCCCAGCATCCAGGAAGGACAGACCTGCCTGGGCCAATCACTCCCATGGCCCAATGTCCAGGAGGGCAACCCACTGGGCCTGGCCCAGAGCACTTAGGGATACAGGCCCCTCATAGAATCTTCATTTGGAGTTGGCCGTGTTAGAGGCAAGGTCTGAATGTCCCCTTCTATAAAGACTGGCCAGCTCAGAGGCTGGGTCTATAGTAGCAGAGCCCCCGGGTCCAGGCATCAGGGAGTAAGGCATTCAATCCCCCCAAGTTACTCCTGGGGAGCCCCACAAAGGGTCAGCCACTCACCCTCCATCAGAGGCACAGCACCCAACACCTTCCCCTGCAGCCCCTGAGGGCTTAGAGCTCCCAGGAGACCCAGGTGTGTGGGGTTCTTAGCCCTGGGCTGGCACCAAGCAGAGCCCCCTGAAGTAGGGTATCCTCTTGCCAAGTCCCTGGGGCCAGGGGAGCGGCATGGAGCAGAGATGCTGGGATTGGCAGGAAAAGCAGTCCTAGGACCCAGTTAGAAGGCTGTCAGGGCTACAGGAGGCAAACCCTCTCCTAGAGACACCCCTGCATGGGGTCACCTCCCCTTCAGGGCTCCAGGCAGCTCTATCCCCAGTGCTGATTCCATCCACAGGTGATACTGCAAGTACAGCTCTTTCCAATAAAAGGGCCTACCTGACCTTGTGCTACAAAGGAGAAACATATCTCTCAGTGTGAAGATTTATGGCAAGTGCACTGACACAGAACTGGAGGAATCTTCCCAAAACCAGTTTGAAGTGCGGATGTGAGTCAGGGTTTTTATAAGTAAAGGGAAGGTGATAGGGGTCAAATACTAAGTAATGGCTGCATGATGCATTCTTGTGAGGTCAGCAATGATGTTGAATCTTTGTGAGGAAGGCACAGGAAAATTTCTCAGTCTTGTGATGTCTGAAGAATGTCGTCTTGTTCCCACTTCAATTATTAGATTTAGATATTGATGTGCAAGCTCTTACCTGCAGGGTCTCCATGACTCTTCTCAAACTTTTGTCTTGTGAGGAGGAAGTCACTGATTCACTGGATTACAGGGTGTTCTTGATGATCTTCAGTCACCTTATTCCTGGGAACTGAGTAAAAAGAGTAGACTGCTAAGTTCAGCTGGGGTAAGCATATTTTCCAGCTATCACAGGACAGGAACCAGTTACTCTCACTCAAGGGGACAGGAGGACCAATCATTAGGGCCAGTGCCACTTCTCAGACTCCCAGCCCTCCACACCCAGACAAGAGCTCAGGGGCTCCTCTGTGTCTTCCAGAGACCACTGAAAGTCCAGATGTGTTTCCCATCCTCTCCGGGTGCAAGGCCACAGAGAATGAGCTCATAGCCCTAGCCTGCTTGGTGATATGGGATGTGCCTTCGCCAGTTAGTGTCAACTGGGAAACTGGAGCCCAGGGGAAAAGCATCATGGCCTTCCCTGCTGTGCAAGGAAAGCACAGGTATACCCAGAGCAGCCAGCTCTCTTTCCAGTTCGACCAGTGGAAACAAGGGCCACACAGCTGCAACGTCTCCTACTCCAAGAAGGTCAAGGAGACCCTGAGCATCAAGAAGATCTTCCAGATGCCAGGTAGGTCCCGATGGACAGCTGGGCTCCTGGGGCAGCCTGAGACTGGCCCTACACAACCTCAGGCACCTTCGACTCAGAGCCTGACCTTGAGGAAAACGGGGGACTGGGGCCATAGCAAGGGCACACATTACCCACCCTGGGGCTGAACAAACCCCATTACCCACTCTACCCCTGCCCATCTTGCCACTCCCCAACCAGGCCCCTCCTATCTCAGCATTCCTCATCAGGCCCTTCCCCATCTGGCCAGAAAAGGCAGCCGCTGGGATTAGAGTCTCCCACAACCAAGTCCCCCAACCTGTGCCTCTCCCAGCCCTCAACTCCCTCCTGCCAGCCACACATCCCTTTCCATCCAACTTCCTGTCCATGTGAGTCCTCACACCTCATCTGCCTCCTGATCCTGCTTCACCTTCTATTCCTCTGGTTTCAGCATCGTGGAACACTCAGAGCCTCCCAGTGACCACCAAGGCCCCTGTAATCACTGAGGCCCATACCACCACCAAGACTTCCACCACCACTGAGACCCCCACCACCACCGAGGCCACCACCACCTCCAAGCCCCCCACTGCTATAAAGACCATCACCACCAAGAACCCAGGTAAAGAGGGCCTCTCCCAGCACAACCCAACCCCTCACCTGCCTGCTAGTCCCATGGGCTGTCTCCTCCTGGCAGTCTGCCATGGCTTCACATGTAATTCTTCAAGTCTCACACAGAGTAAGGAGCAAGAGGGTGGGGGGCTGAACTAGCATGGCCTCTACCTAGCCATCAGCTCATACTGCTCATATCCTGCAAGGATCACTGTGGAGGAGGACCAGTACTATGACTCACCCTCACCCAGTGGGGCCATACAGACCCAGTTCTGTCATCTCTGGGTGCCTGACTGAGCATCTTGGGGCTTGTTCCCTGTGGGCAATGGGACAAGCATACTGTCAATACAGCAAGGAGCCAGGAACTTGGCTCCACCACACTTACGGGGTTTCTGAGGGTGCTAGCATGTGACAGGAACCAAGGACTCACCACGGCAGGAGCCTTGCTCTGTAAGCCAACCCTCACCTGTCTCGAACTGGCTCCACTCTGTCTCTGAACAGCCTGGCCTCTCCAAATGGTGGGAGCTAGGTGGGATTTGTTCTGGGGTCATATCCTCCCAGCATTCATCACCTCAAGCTTTATTTGGAAAAGGGCATGGTTCACACTTGGATTGGCCCCAGCTGCTTGTGTGGCCAGGGATATGTGTTCCATGTTAGGTAGAGCCTAGATCTATGGTCTGGCCTGTGGCTGGGTGATGAGCTGTGGGACAGACAGAAACAGTGATGGAATTCTGGCTGCT